>OY292394.1:46491185-46729632 GCA_958496205.1 Idaea biselata | reverse complement strand
CCTCAGAGCAGAGGATCATGTCCTGGAAGTATAATGGTTAGCTGTTTAAACTGTTGTTGAAAGACTCTTATGAAAGAACTGACTTGATTTAGTCATAAAAGTCAATTTAAGTCTCAAAACTAACTAGGTGAAAAAAAAAAATTTAAAAACCAACTTCAAAAAAGCATAAATAACCTTACACAGTGCCTCCGACTCTGTCCAACTCCGACCGAGTCCTTTCAAATATGCAACCATCTCTTTCTTGTATTCTTACGTGATCCTGGGTTCTCTAGTTTTGCTAGTTTTGCTGTGTCCCCCAGACAGATCCCAGTCACTTATTACGACACAGAATTCATTCAAAACATTCCCACAGGAATAGATGGGCTAACCCTATTCTATAGTCGATAAGACCGTCTGTTTCAAACATACCTGGAAGTACACAGTAGAGTCGGAGCGATCATGCTCCGCGTCGTTCTTCTGCGCGCGCTTGAGGTTCGTCGCCTTGCGGTAGCACACCACGGCCAGCGCCACCAGCAGCTGGTGCAGCGGCGCGGCCGACACCAGCCGCAGCTCGCGCTCGTGCGCAGAATGCTGCTCGCGCACGGCCAGCGGTGCGGGCGCGCCCGGCGCCGGCTCCTCGCCGCAGCTGAGTGCCTCCAGTCGCCCGTCGCCGAGCAGCGCGCCTGCCCACGCCAGGCAGCGTCCGCCCAGTGCTACCCATACTACGCCCAGACCTTGTTGCCTGTAAAAAAAGTATAATATGTAGTATATCCGTTGTCTAGTACACATAGTACGAGTGCTCAGGGAGGCTACCGCGGATGTATCGTTGACAGCAATCGATGCCGACGCGGTAGTTTGACATCTCTGACAGCGGAGTTTTCAATTTTTAAACCGCGCATCCATGGCCGTCAGCCGTCGATTTGAAGATTTTCTATCAAAATGACAGACAGACAGACAGCAGACTGACCAGACAGACTGGTCTGGTTGCAGACTTGGACCTATTCTGTACCAGCGTGGCTTCAGCGAGAAGACGGTTAAGTAACATGTTTTTCGTTGATGATTAGTAAGTTTATTTACCTCTTTTTGATCATGACTACCATGGTTTGTGCTTCCCTGTAGTTGTATGTGTCGAAGATTGATCTCTCACATTATTAGTTTAAGTTGTTGTTTATTCGTGGGAACCTCTAATTGGCTCTCCATTTCTATAATGTTTACTTATATTTGTGTAATAGCTGTTGGTTCTCCCAAAATAAATAAATAAATAATAAATAAATAATAATAAAATCTTCAATTCAATTCTGTCTGTGTTGCATCCATTCAATTTGGCTTCGGCATCGATATGAGTAATCGAGGCGTGGGTTTGAAATTTTCGCGGTTCGAAATTCGGCTGTCAACTGTCAAATGAATCCGATCCCGATGCCGACGGAACAACCGCGGTAGCCTTCCAGTTTGGGGCTAGATTGCGTTGTGTGCAACGTTTTGCTATATTTATTTACTAGCTGCGCCCTGCGGTTTTACTAGCGTAAGTCCCGATCCCGCGGGAATATCGGGATCAAAAGTAGCCTATAGCCTTCCTCAATAAATGGACTATCCAACACTGAAATAAATTTTCAAATCAGACCAACGGTTCCTGAGATTAGCGCGTTCAAACAAACAAACAACCAAACAAACTCTTCCGCTTTGTAATAATAGAGGATAGAGGATAGAGGAAGAGGATAGAGGATGTACACAGATTCGATACCTTTAAGTTCGTCATAATAAATCTTGTTTTCGTGAAAAGTCATTGAATTAATGGTCCAATACAAGCGTCTAGCTAGACAGAGCCCCTATTTTCATATTAGAATTGTCTAAATTTTCAATTGCAACTAACTTATATTACAGGAATCGGGAGGGAGCAGTTCGTTAATATTGTAAAAAACTTTACAGGCATTCTATCATCCCATATTGTTAGTAAAATAAAGAATAGTTTTTGAAAACTCACAATGACTTCAAAAGAGCTATCTTCTTAGATTTTTCTTTAGTTTTCGCGATGTTGGATTGAAATTAAACTCGTACACTTACCGAACTCGAACCCCAACGGGGATCGAACTTATAGCTTCTTACTACTAAGCATAACTGAGCAAGCAGTGGTGCAGTCTACTTACATCTTGGTGAGATTGTAGGGGCGAGAGGGCAACTTGGCGGGGCTCTTGGCGGACGCGGGCGGCGGGTACGGCGCGCCGGCCAGCGCGTGGTGCAGTCCACACAGCAGCACCCAGCCGCCGATCATCAGGTGGTTTTGGTACACCTACACAGTAGACGTCAAGCGTAAGGTAAACCCACAGACTATATTAGAGCAAGAAGATGACCCTAAATAATTTAGCATAAGGCCAGGAAGAAAATGTAAAAAAAATAAAAATGAAAAGAGAATGTGTTAATCCAGAACTCCAGCTGTCTACACTAAATTTTAAATTTTCAACGCAAACGGTTCAGTAGTTATCACGTGATATAGTAGCAACCATATGAACATAATTACAAACCTTTGCATTCATCATGTTGGTAGCCCTACAAAGTGAGTACAAATAAGTATCGTCATAGACATATCGCAAGCAAGACTTACATATCCCCCAGCCCTTGTGGACTGTTTGAAGGTCTCGCCGACAGTGCTGTAAAGACTGAGCGCGCTCTCCACCAGCGTCGCTGTCTGCTGCTCGTACTCGTCATCCTTGGGGTGCAGGGAGGCCTGGTGAATGAGGAAATAGTTTAGTTACACAAATGTTACAGACCTCTTTTGAATATTTTTTTTTTAAATAATATATGTTTATTGTTCAAAAAAGTAACATTAACTAATACATAAATATATCGTACGCGTAAACAAAAAAGAGTTTCGCTTAGGGATAATAGAAAATACCTTATGATTAGTATGATTTCTGCCGTCCAAACTATGCCAAGCCTGTGTCTTGAACGACAGTAAGACAAATATGTAAATGTTGTAATTGTGGAGATATTAAATGTGTTATTTTATTTATTAATTAGGTTTTAGGGTTCTGTATCCAAAGGGCAAATAAATGGGCCCTATTACTGATACTCTGTTGTCTGTCCGTTTGTCTGCCACCAGGCTGTATCTCATGAACCTTAATAGCTGGACGGTTAAAATTTTCACAGATGATGTATTTGTATAGCCGGTATAACAACAAATGTAATAAAACAAACATTTGAGGTGGGCTTCCATATACAACAAAGGTGATTTTTAAAATATAAATGTAACATAACCGCAATTTATTTTTACCACTGGCGTCATCTAGAGTTAGACTGGCGCCAGTGGTAAAATAAATTTTTAACGTTTGCGTTGCTTTCACGGATTGGTTGGTCCAGTCTTCATTTTATGGTTCTGCTCCCATTGTGATAAAGATGCGGAACCCTTCGTGCGCGAGTCCGACTCCCAGCTTTTCTTGCTTGGCCGGCTTTTCATTTATTTATGTAGTGGGACGTTTGGTACACTGATCAAAACACTCAAATGGTTTTTTTTTTTATTACAACATTTCAACCCACAGTCTGTCTCACTAACCTGGGCAGTAGCACAGAGTAACGCAGCCGTACTGACATCGCTGAGCGTCGTGATGCGGTCCGGTGTAAACGGCTCCAAGCACGGCAGGGATAAAGCCAAGCGGCACACGTGGACTTCATTCACCAGGAAATGGAGCCTGGAAAAGTTTTAATCAGTTTAAACTCCTCATCCGAGCAATGTTCCCATGCATTGCTCTCGGGTGCTCGGGGTCAACTAAAACACGGTAGGTAAGGTTTACCTTACATACTGCAAAAAGATTTACCAAGCAGTTTACCCCACGTGGTGTAAACGGCACTACCAGGTTTGCTAGTCGCCTTTTACGACACCCTCGCTAGAGATGGGGTGACCCTATTCTATAAAGAATTTTCTTCAAATGCACAGCATGACATCAATTATTTATAAAAAGTTCAACAAACAGATGAGGGAACCCACTTTGTATTGTTATTATTAGAACTACGGGTCTAGATCGCGTTGTAGATCATTTTAGATTTAATTTGTCAGTCTGTCACTGACAAATTACTGCAGACTCTGCTCGCGACCATGGCCGGTATAATCTAAAATTATCGACAACACGATCTATAACTGGACAGGAATCGTGTAAGCTTGATTAATATCTTACAGTGTAGCATCAGAGTTAAACTGCGGTGTGACTGTCGTTTCCTTGGCAGTCTGCCACCGACTGAGGTAGCGTTGCAAGCACGGCAGAGATGAGCACACCTTCAGGACCACAGAGCCAGCCCGGAGCTCCATCAGCAGCGATGAGCATGTTGATGCCATCCATTTCTGAAAACAATAACAATGGCAATATTTTCAAAAATCCTGTATTATAACCAGTGCTTGCCGGGCGAGTGCGCTAACCATTGCGCCACACGGAAACTCATGTGACAAGATGAATTATTGATTATGCACTATCGGATCAACACCCATACATACAAACACCTTCCACTATTATAATATAGTAGGAATAGGACTTTAAAATACAAACCTCCGTTTGCCGAAACATCGAGGTAATTAAACCCATAGTGATCTATAACGCGATTAAGACCAGAAGTTCTAAAAATTAATACAAACCTTCATATCAACATTATTCTGGTGTGAAGTATTAGCATCTTTAGAGCTGTCCAAGCTGTCTTTACTACTGGGTGAGGTGACGGCTGCTGGTGGTGGTGCCGACGACATCATCGAGGCTATAGGGTTCCGCAGCGGCATCGTCAGTTGTTCCAGCAAAGCATCGGACCGACGCTGAGCATTCACCGGCGGTTGCTTCTCCGATGCAGTCGCTTGAGTTGATGTTATTGGTGATGGGAGAACTGAAGATTTTGTTGTCTGGGTTTCTGAAGTGCAATAAAATATGTCTTTAAAAAGTACCCGCGGTTTCATCCGCGTATGTCCTGATCCCGTAGAAATATCGGAATCAAAAGTAGCCTATGTTACTCAGGTTGAATTCTAATGGTGAAAGATTTTGTGAAATCGGTTCAGTAGTTTTGAGTTTATTCATAACAAACATACTTACGCACACACACACACACACACACACACAAAAAATACAAATCTTTCCTCTTTATGATATTAGTATATAGATGTAAGAAACCGGCTAAGTGCGAGTGCATGAAGGTTTCGTAATATTATCACCAAATAAATCAAGTTTGTTGTATGGGAGACAGACTTCAATATTGATTTTATTTTGTTATAGCGGCAACAGAAATGCATCATCTGTGAAAGTTTCAAGTGTCTAGCTATCATAGTTCATGAGATACAGCATGATGACAGACAGACAGTAAGGTCTTGTTGCGCGCCGCGGTTTCAGCTGCGTATGTCCCGATCCCGCGGAAATATCGGGATCAAAAGTACCCAATATCCTTCTCCAAGGTGCCAATAACAAAATTCATCAAAATCTGTTTACCGGTTTAGGCGTGAAAAGTAACAAAGTTGCATTCGCATTACTAATAGGCATTCTTTACTTATGCACTAATTTAGTAGTTGCCATTGCTGTGCTAATGACGAATAAATATCTTTGTAATTTAAGAAACATTTAAAAAACAGCTTTACCTTGAACAGACACATGAGCCGGGAGTTTGGCAATCTTGAGCAGGGATGTCAAGATAACTAAATCAGATTGAGGGTATCCTCCTCCATCGATACCACAAAGGCCGACAATTGGTAGGAGCAGCTGAAATACAATAATTAATATATTGTAATATACCACTTTATTGCTGTGTTCAGTTACTTGTTAGGGGGATTTCCTCAAGAACTCTAAAAGTTGCTGGTGCTGTACAGTGCATTTAGAATTAAAGACATAATAGAAGACCTATATTAGAAGTCTTTTCTTAGTCTGACACTCCTGCTATACCAAGGTAGACCGAGGCATACCAGCTACAGATCCACACCAATATATGTGAGATCAGGAAGACAGGACAAAAAATTTGTTTGTTGCAACAAACAGACTTTTTGTCCTGTCTTCCTGATCGAAAACCTTAGGAAAATCAGTCGAACCTAAATGTATATATTTTTTTAAATTTATAAGTTACCACATCCTTCGGTTTTACCCGCATAATTCCCGATCGTGTGTACGATTGGATACCTATACATCACAAAGAACAGACCTTTCACGTTTCTAGGACTAGCGGTTTAGGCTGTGTTGGGGATATGAATGTGTGGTGTTCAGTCAGTCAATTGCTCCAGACTTTGAATTTTATATGTATAGATATGTCCATTGTTTTAAAGTGGCAGTTTTGTGGCCTTTTTAACAAACGTGAAGTAAGGAGTAATTGTACCACATTTTATTTCTGTCTGTCAACGTTGAAAGTTCTTGTCATGGAAAATGACAAAGTATATTCTCAATAAGGCTACATGGGTGCAAATGGTTCCAATTGTTTGTTATTTACCTGCTTCACAGAGATATTCGCAGCAGCAGTAGTTGAGGTGTCATCACAACTGAGCCCTGCTTCCGAGAGCTTCTTGAGGATTTGCTTCAAAATCACTCTAAATGCATCTTGGGCGGTACTCAGTTGGTCGTTATGCACTGAATGGAATATAAGAATATGTAAATGGTTCTTTGAATCCATAACAAATTACATAATTTATAAACATTTGGCCGCAAAAGTGCTGGCGAGACGATCTTAACTGCTTTGAGCCAAACTGGCCAGAGGTCGCAGAAGACCGCGATAGGTGGAAAGAAATGGGCCTTTGCCCAGCAGTGGGACAATTGAGGCAAAAAAAAATAAAAAAACCGGGCAAGTGCGACACTCGCGCACGAAGGGTTCCGTACCACTATGACATTTGGGTACGGAAAAATAAAATGATTTACATCCAATTTTTAAATTTGATAGAAAAATGTGAAATATTTAGCTTCGATCCTTACTCCCTTCATACGACCACACTACTCAAAAAAAAAAAGAAAAAAAAAACTTTGGCACAAAGAAAATCTGAAACTTTTAAGAAACTCTTTGGAAAGTGAACGCAGACTGGTATATTTGACAGACAGGGCGGCCATTTTGAATTCCACGACCTACTCGATTCCCTTGTAGTTTTTGAAACACGTTTGTTGTATGGGAGCCCCTCTTAAATATTTGTTTTATTTTGTTTTTAGTATTTGTTGTTGTAGCGGCAACCGAAATACATCTTCTGTGAAAATTTCAACCGTCTAGCTATTACGGTTCATGAGATACAGCCTGGTGACAGACGGACAGACGGACGGACAGACGGACGGACAGACAGACAGACAGACAGACAGACAGACAGACAGCGAAGTCTCAGTAATAGGGTCCCGTTTTTACCCTTTGGGTACGGAACCCTAAAAAACATTAGCTAATTTATAATATTAAACTCACAGACTCAAGGATGTGAGCAATTAAACTCAAGACTTTTATTGATGATCCATACTCAACTACATTATCGGTAGTAATGACTAGTATTGTTTAAATAAATTTCAGTGAACTAAATTTTGTAAAAATTAAGAGAAAATTAATCTGTAAACTAACATCATAATTATGTTTGCACCTAAGAAAACAATCTGATATGAAACATTAAAGACATTTTTCGGTTTGAATCGCGTGGTTTTTAAAATCAGAAGAAAAATCTATGATATGAAACAATTAGTATGAATAGAAGAACTAATAAATTATTCAATAATCACAGGTAGTGTACCTGTGATTAGGATGTATAACTGTGAAGTCCTTGTAACATTGTTGCATAATGTTAAAAAAATTCAAGCAATGTTGATTGAAAACAATAAAAACTGAGTTCTAGGGATTTTTGAGCATCGCAAAAACCAAAGAAAAATATATAATTAATGATTGTAATCTGGTTAGTCAACTGAAAAATAAAGAGTTATTTTTTTTACTTACAATTATTTGCATGTATATTAATGAAGTGTGCCGAGAGGCAGGCAAAGCATGTGTAGAACAAGTCATACACATCGTCATGGTTCTGGAATTCACTTTCGCTGAAAAAATAATTTGTTTACATAAATAAAATATTCATTATTGAAATATACAATAATCTATTTGGGTTCCAATCAAAATTCTAACATGATCTGTCTGGGGTCTGTGGTTGTTAGTAATATAACCAAAAGATTCTTATTATTTACTTCTGAATAGGAAAAGAGGGCCATACAAAGGTTTACTCCAAAGAAGTAGGTAGGTCTGAACTATGTAGAAAAACGGTCTAAAATCTTTGAAATTGGATAAATTTTGATGAAGAACAAAATATCAACTACTACATAGCTAGGACAGTGCAGAGGACAAAACATAAAAATTCATTGTTCTAGAAATATTAGATATAGTCCTACCTTGTAGGTACTGAAACTATTGAAAGAAAAGAGAGAGAGGTTTGTTTGTAGACATAAAGTAGGACATCTATTTACGACTGAGCACTCACCTTTTGAGTATGGCTTGTATGATTTCCACAGCATCGTTTTTGTCGAAAAAAGGGCCGTAGAGTGCTGTTAAAATCGGTTTAACAGTTGTAGACCATTCAATATTTCCTCCAGAAGCGGCCATTTTCGGGAGAAAAGTGACGATCTGATGAAAAAATGCTGAATCAATTCAATTTTGACATTGATGTTTTGTATTTAGTTGACATTGACAGTAGAAACGACCATGCAAGGTCAGTCAAACCGATTATGGCCGTTTGAGAAATCACCAGTGTCAAATATTTCATAATATTTGTTTGCTTCGTTGGTTTGCTTGCAAAAGTCTGGTTTTGAAATTAAGCTCAACAGTGGCAACACTGCTTGTCGGTAGTGATGGGACTTGCGGGGCATTGTTTGACTCAACTCAACTTTAGTCTCAAGTAATGGTAAGTGGACTCAAGTCACTGGTGTCAATTCGAGCAAGCCAAATTCCGACTTAACTTATCTTAAAATTAGTTAAGACGTGTCAAATTACAGATTGCTATTCAGAAAACGCCGACTTAACTTATTATGACAGGACTAAACCAAAATAAGTTAGGTCGAACTAAATTAGGTTAGAAAACGTTTTAGCTATTCGAAACGGCCACAAAACTGTCAAAATAGTAAACGTCGAACTAAAATTAAGTCGCGACTAATTTTGTGTGGACTAAAATTGGTCGTTGAAGTAAATAACAACATTTATCGAATAAATAACGTTACGATTGACAAATTTGTAATTTTGGCTGTAGTACGGGCTGAAAGGTGTTCTGAGTGCCGGCCTTTATGGACAGATTTAGTGAAAACCCTCAGAAAAACGTGTTTTGTTAAATGTTTTTGTTTAATTTTATTGCAAAAGCAATGACGAAGGGCTTAGATTAAAACGATTAAGAGACTGTTCCAATCCATTCGTATTGCCGGATAACAAATTTAAAAAACTGTTTTGTATACCTACCAAATGACTACGACCTGCTGGACTTTCACAAACTACTCAGTCGTGACACCAATGATCGTCTCAGAGGTCACCACCTCAAATTACGCACCACCATCTCGGACAACAACCCTCACGAACATTTCTTGAGCAACAGAGTGGTCAGAGCGTGGAACAAGCTACCAAAGGACATCATCTCGGAACAGTATCAGCCAGTTCAAGAACAAACTTGACAAATACTTAGCCAATACAGAAACAGACTAAGAATAGCTGGATACAGGCATCTATCAATTGTATCAACTGCCTGCCTGATATGTAAATAATAATAAAATACCTGTGGCAATATGCCTATTTGCACATACTAGGAGGCAACAATTATTTTCAATAAAAGTCATTTTATATCATTTACAAGTTTTATTCAAAATATATACTAGGTAGGTAGTTAAAATAGAATTTGATTCAGATTTGGCTAGAATTGTCTATACAGTTAAACCAGTTAGGAGTTTACTGTGCCTCTTCACCAAAAATTTCCTCAACTGTGTCTTCCCTCAACGCTTTAGCTAAAACTTGAGCTTGCCGCACCTTAGCACAGGCATTTTCTCTTAATGGCAGTGCAATATCTGCTCAGCTCAGCAGCCTAATATTTTCATTTAATGCTGCTGTCAGGCTATCGGCAACAGGCGGTCTTGGTGATCTTGGGGCTTGCACCCGCTCAGGCCGGCATATACGGGGGCGGTTGGGCAGCTCAGGTTTTTGTGGCGGTGATTGATGAACTCATTGAGGATCTTCTAGCTGAGCAGGCACAGCAGGAGGGACTTCAGCAACAGCAGCAGCAGTATGTTCCATTTGGGGTCTGAAATTAACAACAAATAATTTCATATTTAATTATATGTATTACTTGGTTTTTAAAGGAAAACTTACCTGCTCTACAGTCGCAAAACCATACACAGAGGCAGGTCCTACAATTTCCAATATTTTATTGTCCAGATCTGTTAAATCTGGACCTGGAGGACCTCCTCCAGTTCCGCTGATGGAGCCCATACTTTTCAAGCTTTTGTTTTTGTTTTGCTGCGCCAGACATCCCAATTCTAAAAATAAAAGAGGAAATACATTTCATACATAGTTAATCACGAAGTACTTGTAATGACAAACATTGAGCCGAGTAATAATTGGTATTTGGTTTCTTGGTAAAACTGGTACTCGGACAACTTTAATCTTTACATAGTCTAAAACAAAGTGACTTCCCTCTCTGTCGTGTCTGTTTGTATTTTGTATGTACGCTTAGATCTTTAAAACTATGCAGAGCTAGTAATTCTATTACTATATAAAGCGGAAGAGTTTGTTTTTTTGTTTGTATATTCAGACCCTCTGTGTGGACCTATTTGCGTCGGTAAGGCTTAAATTTACTAGACTTAATCCATTTAACATATTTAGACTAATGAATAGAAAGCTTATGAGATTTTTTAGTTTGGTTGAACGCGCTAATCTCAGGAACTTACTGGTCCGAATTGAAAATATATTTTTGTGTTTGATAGTCCACATATCGAGGAAGATTAAAGGCTAGTAATGATCCTGATATTCTCGCGGAATCGGGACCTGGGCGGGTAAAGCCGCAGGCACTAGGATTGGTAGATAAATAAATCTAATTCCTCTTACGCTATCGAAATAGCAATTAGCATAGGTAAATTGCGTCAGAAATAAGACCTACCTTTTGCCAACTGAGCATGAAGCCTCTCCACTCCACAAGCAGTTCCTTTTGCTGCGTTCGTTAGGTCTTATATACATTTTCCGACACAAAACTACAACAAAACTGATTCAGAACAAAAAGTAAACAAATAATCATAGAGAAATCTAGACGAATAAAGTACTACCAACCTCACAGCATAAACCATTCGTTCTCATTTTTTATCTGTGAATCCAATTTAGTCCGTGTTTAGTCCTGTCATTTTCAAATTCTAAGTTTAGTTTGTGGACAAAACCGAATAGCATACAAACTTAACATAATTATAATAAGTCTGTTTTTGGTTAGGTTAAGTTTTAGTCGGTGGTTTGCTCGAATTGACCCCACTGTCTTTCTAAACTACGACTTACGTAAAAATAAAGTGATTTATAGGTATATATAATAGCTGACCCGGCAAACGTTGTTTTGCCTTATAAATTATAGATAGTAGCCGATTCTCAGACCTACTGAATACGTATACAAAATCTCATAAAAATCGTTCAAGCCGTTTCGGAGAGTGGAAATTTTATATTAGATATAGCTGACCCGGCAAACGTTGTTTTGCCTTATAAATTATAGATAGTAGCTGATTCTCAGACCTACTGAATACGTATACAAAATCTCATAAAAATCGTTCAAGCCGTTTCGGAGAGTGGAAATTTTATATTAGATATAGCTGACCCGGCAAACGTTGTTTTGCCTTATAAATTATAGATAGTAGCTGATTCTCAGACCTACTGAATACGCATATAAATAAATAAATAAAAAAAAATGATTTTTATTCAGGCAACTATAACCCAGCAACAGCGATTTATGAATAGAAATAGAAATAATTATGCACTTAGATTTAAATTACAATTAAATTCGATTTAATACAATTTTAACATTAATATATTAGTCAACAAATCTCAATTTTTTTTTTTTTTCTTTTCAGTTAGATACTCAAAAATACAATTATGTCAAACCCAAATTAAATAGTCAATAAATAAAATGTCAAATGAAATAAAATAGATTGCAAATGAATTCTTATAAAATCATATTATTATTATTATATGTAGTCAATATTTCCTCTCCGGAGCCCGCACTATGGTATGTCTATTGCAGCCATGTCTAATGCAGTGACCGTCAAACCTAGCCGCGAACATTGCCAAGACAGTGTTAGAGCTAGCCCAGACTCTGCGCACCATTGACGCGGCACGTTTGCGCATGGTCGAATGGAAACAGTCCGTTCTCAAATCCGCAAACATACCAGAAGCACTGCAAAATCTAGGCAGCCCCACCACCGCCCTAAACGCGTTATTGTACTGGACGCGGAGAGCGCTGTAACTTGATTTCGTATAATCAGCCCATAGGCTGCACGAGTACAGTGATGTACAGTATGCCTTAAATAGCGTAATTTTGACTTCTATTGAACACCGCGCGAACCTACGAGCTAACATATTAGCCCTTCTCGACAACGCTCTCCGCTCCCGGTCCATATCAGCGTGATCCCTGAGGCTCGTGGTAAGTACGTGTCCCAGATATCGGAACTCACTCACCCGTTCCAGAGGGACTTCATTCAGTTTTACGGGAGGTATACTTATAGGACACTTAGCACCCGTAGCCTCAAAGACCATAAACTGACTCTTTTTATTATTATACGTCAAACCATGATCACAGGCGTACTCCTCACAAACCCGTATCAGCTTCCTCAGTCCGCACACCGACGCGCTCAGCAGCACCATATCGTCTGCATAGCTAAAATTATTAACACAAATGCCGTCGATATGGCAGCCGACATGCCGACTGCTAAGCGCCACGATCAGTCCGTTGACATACAGATTAAATAAGGTTGGGGAAGTTAAGCCACCCTGTCTTACACCACATTTCAGCTGATACGGATCCGACATTTCCCCCGCCCATCTGACACTGTTCGACTGATTCGCATACCAGTAGGTACTCAAACATACTGATAAGTTCATGGGGAAGGTTTATGTTTCTCAGCTTGTCCCACAGCAATCTGTATTCTACCCTATCAAAGGCCTTAGACAAGTCGAGGAAGCAGGCGTAAACAGGTGTCTTACGATCTGTGTAGTATTTGACGGTCTGCTTCAGACACAGAATGGCGCTCTCAGTAGATAAACGAGGACGAAAACTAAACTGGTTATCGTGAAGTTGCACGTAGTTACTTAGCTGAGTATTAAGCAAACCGTCAAAAACATTTGCAATGATCGTGGCAAGAGAGATAGGCCTATAATTACTCTTATCAGTAAGGTCACCTGTCTTATTTTTCACTACAGGCACAATCACGGTTTTCATGCAATCAACGGGCAGGTAGGAATGGCTCACACACATAGAGAGTAGAACATCGCCAATACTCTATCAATGTGAGACCCCGCGTGACGAAGATGCTCGACGCTGAGTCCATCATGACCTGGCGACTTGCCTCCTGACATTGAAGCTATAATTTTTCTGACATCCCTCGCCAAGAACCTAGTCGTCACTACTTTACTGCTCTCGTCAGCATCGAGCACCCTCCCCGTCGGATTCAGTAACGATTTAACTTCAAAATGATTTTTGAAAACATTAGCGATCTCCGCTGGATCACTCACACCATCGATACTCACAGGAAGACCCGGCCGTATATTAAGTTTGTTCGTATTTTTCCAAAAGCCACGAAAATCCCCTCTACTATGACTGAGAGCAAGTGCATCCATCCTAACGTGGTCTTGATTCTTTTGACACCACTTTAATCGAGACTTGAACACACATCTACTCTCCTTCATTTCATTATAAATTGGACCAGACCGTGGCTTACCCATCATCATCCATTCTTTAAACCTGACCTTGGCCCTCCCGTGAGCCTCGCTGACGTGTTTGTTGTTAAAAGTGATAAAAGTTGGTAAAAATCGGTAAAGCCGTTTCGGAGGACTACGGTAACTTACATTGTGACATGGAAATTTTATCTAAAAGACTAGCTGACCCGGCAAACGTTGTTTTGCCTTATAAATTATAGATAGTAGCCGATTCTCAGACCTACTGAATGCGCATGTAGAGTTTGGTGGAGATCGGTGAAGCCGTTTCGGAGAAGTACGGTAACTAACATTGTGACATGGAAATTTGATATTTAGGAAGATATGACTACGAGTCACTCAAAAATCCAGTCAAGGTTTTTTTTCATTTTACACTCGAATACGATTAACAATACCTACTCGTGTCACTCGAGTAAAATGCAACTCAAGTCCCATCACTAATTTGTTCCATTTTTCAAGTCATTGTCTGCTTTCTGAGTTGTTGTCAAATTCGTCAAATTAGAATTTGGTTTTTTCGAAACATCTCAGAATTTCAAGTTTAAAATGGGTTTAGCGACAGTTATTGAAAACGAAGCACATTTCCAGTCTGAAATGGCTAGTGCTGGTACTAAATTAGTTGTTGTTGATTTCACAGCGACGTGGTAAGGTTTTGTTTAAAAATCAAAGTCATGATTCGAATTTGTATTTCGTGCGTACTGAGCTAAACTTATGTTCTTCGTGTGTATAGGTGTCCGCCTTGCCAGAGGATCGCGCCGTTTTTCGAACAGCTACCGGCGAAGTATCCGAGGGCCGTATTCTTGAAAGTAGATGTTGATCGATGTGCTGAAACCGCCGCTGCTCAGGGTGTCAGTGCGATGCCCACCTTTATATTCTACAGAAACCGAGTAAGTAAACCTTATACTTGCAGCCCTTTGCATTCAGAAACCAGCGAATACTTAGTCTCCAAGAGTTCTGACTAGCTACATATGTGTTTGCAAGATTCAGACTTTCCGTTCTACATTCTAACTAAAGTGTGATAAGACCATTCAGGTAGAGTTTAAGTACTAATGAACATTTTCCATGATCTCACTGTAACCTATTATTTTAGTAATATTTCCTGTTGAGTTTCATTGTTTAAACCAAATCCTTTTGTAATATTTTTGTTCAATTAACATGATATTTTATGTTTTTCATTGGGCTCATAATCCTTCATGTAAAATGTTCTTGAACCCTTGAGAGAGAATGGTTGTTCTTGATTACAGACACGAGTAGACAGGCTACAAGGTGCAGATCCGGGCACACTTGAGAGCAAAGTGCGACAATACTATGGCACTGAAGAGGCGGGAGATGATGACAGCACTGTTGCAGGCCATGTAAGATTAATTTCTTTCATTACAAACTGACACTGACCTCTGGATGATAGTATAATTTGTTATTTTTCTCATCTGAGCAATTCCCTGTTGGATTCCTCTTGGGAGCCAGGCGTCTGCTTAACCCCAAATTGTTTTTATTATTATTTGGGGTTGGGTTGTAGGTAAGTTATCAATCATTATTTCATCAATCATCATCGACCATACCTTCCGCAAAAAAATATTTCAGCGAGCCTTTCAACAACCCTCCTAGGGACTAGCAATCTACCACCATGTAGGGAGAACTTGAGATTAACTAGTCTCCTCCAGATCCCATCGTCGCCTTTTATGACACCCATAGGAAGAGATGGAGTAACCCTTTTCTATGTCAGGGCTACAGGGCAAAAATATCAGAAATGAAATCCATTTCAAAATATTATACTTCTTCTCCATAAACAATTTCTGTCTGTCCATTCACATTATACTCAAAAACAACTGAACGGTTTTTACCAATAAATAGTAATTTATGACAAAAGTTTTTAAGCTATTGCATAGCTTTTATTGCGGGCTTTGAGCATGGCAACCAAATCAAGAAATTCCGTAACGAAAATAAAATCTAACACCCCCCACTCCGCCTACCATGTAGCTCGGCACAGCTACATGGTAGGCTTAACGTGCAATGCAATTGCACACAATATTGCTATGCAATAACTTTACCGCGGCAGTCCCAGAGTCCCACACGTTTTTTTTATGCGTAATCCTACCCACGCAAGTGAAACCGTGGGCCACAGTTAGCAATAGTTAGGGAGTCACATAGATTACTAGTAAATTTTAATCTTAAAACAATTTTGGTAGATACCTAATATATATTTTTTTAATTTAAAACCTCATTTTGATTGTTTCAGATGGATCTTGCAACATTTATAACAAAAAGTGAGTGTGAATGTTTGAACGAGGTAGACGATCATCCGATGATCCACTGCCTCACTAGCGGGGTAGGATTCTTGGAGAGTGACTGTGATGAACAACTCATCATCAATCTCTCATTTAACCAGGTACTTATATCTTCCAATCACACTTATATTATAGCTGTAGTCCTGTTACTAGCATCCTGTTGGATTTAGCTCAATGTTTATTAGTCTCATACAAGCGAGCTGGCACAGTAGGTTTCGAATTCAATTCCCACCAGGAACAATTATTAATGTTTGTATTTACTTACAATATGTATGATACATGTAGAAACTTACATGGGCCGGGGGTGAATACATATGCTACTTATATCTTGACATTCCCGCAGGATCGGATGAAACTGCGGGTAGTAAAATATATTTGTTTGTAATTTCAGCTGGTAAAACTGCATTCTCTGAAAATCAAAGGGCCTGTTGAAAAAGGTCCTAAGACCATCAAGCTGTTCATAAACCAACCAAGAACATTGGACTTTGATCAGGCTGCAGGGAATGCTGCTGTACAGGAGATAATGTAAGTAGAATAAGATATTTAAAAAGTCAACATTTGATCGACACCACCAGCTTTTGAAAAAAATCTGCTCCACTTTAGTGTTGCCACTGTAACCCATATATTGCGAGTAAGTATGAGTCGCTCATTGAGCGAGAGGATAGAGGAATGCCTGGTGATACTTTGGGGCTGTCACGCCCAGTCCTAAGCCCCTGTTGTTAGTTGGCTAGATGAGTAAGCTTAAATATAGTACATTATATAATTCATTATTTTATTATTTCAGACTAGCTCCTAACGATTTGGACGGCAATCCAATCCCGCTCAAGTTTGTGAAGTTCCAAAACGTACAGAATGTACAGCTTTTCATCAAAGACAACCAGTCCGGTGGAGAGGTGACACAAATTGACCATCTCGCCTTCTATGGGTCACCAATCTCGACCACAAACATGGGAGAGTTCAAACGAGTCGCTGGCAAGAAAGGTGAAAGTCACTGATCTTGTGCTACTCCAAGGAACACAGTCCATTGGTACAATCATCAAACTTTTCATACATTTTTTTACATGGACTTAAGGGTGAATCGGTCATTGTCTGTGTCAAAGAGTAATTGTGATTTTACCGATACATTTTGTAATATATTATGATGTATGCGTTAACTTAAGAGCAATGTCATTCCAGCAGACCAATCAAGACGTATGTATAATAGTAATGATAATGATGTATTCAATGAAATAAAAAACAACATTGGAATTGAAATAATTTTATTACTATACTAATATCAGTCCTGCTTTAGTTCATAGATTTGAATGTACGCTTCTGTTAGTGTGATCATTTGTGGCAGAATACTTGTGACGTGGAGATCTTGCATTTCATACCTGTAAACGAGACAATAAAATACGAAATGACTATCTTTTTTGGGCAAACCTATAGGGGTTTACTTTTAGTACCACGGACACCCTATCTCTAGTTAATCACTATGTGGTGGTACTACAAAGGCTCACTTGGGAGACTTTAGTCAGGTTGTCACCCTCCACTGGTTTACACTAGCAATGGGGAAAGTCTGTTGCCTACTTCTTTCCTTTTAATATGCAAATCTATTTTAAAAAAATGGCGACCGCATACTTTCGTTTCTTCCTCCATACCTCCAACGTACGCATCACACACTGACATGTGTGCTCTTAAGAGCTTGAGGGGTTTATTGGTAGCCTGCTAAGCTATGCCTCCTTACCATTGCTGCGTAGGTTTGTGCAGCACGTGCGCGCGGTAGGTTTCTTTCGGCGTGCCGTCTCGTGTACAGTGTTCCCGACCAACTCGAACTTGAGGGGTTTATTGGTAGTCTCCTATGCTATTCCTCCTTACCATTGTTGCGTAGGTTTGTGCAGCACGTGCGCGCGGTAAGTTCCCTTCTCCGGCGTGCCGTCGTGTACAATGTTCCCGACCAACTCGTACGTCGTCTTCCCGTTGTGTTTCGCTTTCACCTCCGGCGTCAATATGTCACCGAAATCTACGTTTCTGTAATAATTATTATTCCATCGATAATTTAATGATCTTGATGGGTTTTGTGCATACAGTTCCTTCGTGATTTTTAGTTGCTTGCGGTCGGAGTTACTTGGTAGAAATCGTCACTTGATGACATGTGTTAACATATCGCGAGGGGTCAGTCCCCTCGCGACCAAGACTTGTAATAGGGTTGAAACGTCGAGGTAAGAAAATAAATAATAATACGCGATTAAGACCCGGGAAAATGTAACTATGTTAACAAATCGTGTGAATTTAAAAAGTTTATGTGATATGTTCAAAAGAGCAGATGAGAGTGGTGTGCATCTTTCTGGCCTGGGGGTTTTCTATGTATCATATTATGTATTTACAAAAAAAAGTAAAATATGTAGTATATCAGTTGTTTAGTTCCCATAATACAAGCCTAGTGTATAGTTTGGAGCTAGATTGCGTTGTGTGTAACGTCGTGCAACATTTATTTAATACTTACTTGACAGGAAAGTTGACAACTGTCGGGTTCTTCTCAACGAAGAAGGTGTTCTTTGTGAACCGTTTGATGTAGAGTATCAAGTACGGCGGCAGCTGTGTTATCTCGAAGCGTTTCAGGAAGTTTTCTTTGTAAGTCTTGTACTCTTTCGACGCTTGCCCGTTGAACTTTGACAAGAGTTGGTAGAGGTTCACCTGGTAACAGTTGAGATGGTGTTAGATGGCCAAGTATTATCAAAAACATACTTAAATGTAAAAGAAAAACATAACCCTCCTTCGGCAATCGGGTAGAAAAAAAAGTCTCGCAATGCAATCCTTCTACCGTAAAAAGTTGTAAGCTCTTATTGTAAGCCAAGGCAGTTATTGTCTTTGAATTCATCTCATCAACAAATTATTATCTAATCAGTAATCAATTTCCTTTCAACATTTATAGTGATCATATCAATCTCTGAACTCGTCTGTGAAGAGAGGGAGACTCCGTTATCATCTCGCTATACTCTTCACTCGCTAGAGCCACCTTCTGGTAATATGTCTATGGTACCTGTGGTATGATATTCTCTCTGAACTCGTCAGTGAAGAGCGGCGTGGGCGGCAGGTCACACGTGAGGTACAGGAAGGGAGACTCCGTTATCATCTCGCTGTACTCTTCACTCGCTAGAGCCACCTTCTGGTAATATGTCTATGGTCCCTGTGGTATGATATTCTCTCTGAACTCGTCAGTGAAGAGCGGCGTGAGCGGCAGGTCACACGTGAGGTACAGGAAGGGAGACTCCGTTATCATCTCGCTGTACTCTTCACTCGCTAGAGCCACCTTCTGGTAATATGTCTATGGTACCTGTGGTATGATATTCTCTCTGAACTCGTCAGTGATGAGCGGCGTGGGCGGCAGGTCACACGTGAGGTACAGGAAGGGAGACTCCGTTATCATCTCGCTGTACTCTTCACTCGCTAGAGCCACCTTCTGGTAATATGTCTATGGTACCTGTGGTATGATATTCTCTCTGAACTCGTCAGTGAAGAGCGGCGTGGGCGGCAGGTCACACGTGAGGTACAGGAAGGGAGACTCCGTTATCATCTCGCTGTACTCTTCACTCGCTAGAGCCACCTTCTGGTAATATGTCTATGGTCCCTGTGGTATGATATTCTCTCTGAACTCGTCAGTGAAGAGCGGCGTGGGCGGCAGGTCACACGTGAGGTACAGCAAGGGAGACTCCGTTATCATCTCGCTGTACTCTTCACTCGCTAGAGCCACCTTCTGGTAATATGTCTATGGTACCTGTGGTATGATATTCTCTCTGAACTCGTCAGTGATGAGCGGCGTGGGCGGCAGGTCACACGTGAGGTACAGGAAG
The DNA here is from genome assembly GCA_958496205.1 of Idaea biselata. Classification (NCBI taxonomy): domain Eukaryota; kingdom Metazoa; phylum Arthropoda; class Insecta; order Lepidoptera; family Geometridae; genus Idaea; species Idaea biselata. Next base: position 46,709,660 of record OY292394.1, on the reverse strand, counting down.
GGAGACTCCGTTATCATCTCGCTGTACTCTTCACTCGCTAGAGCCACCTTCTGGTAATATGTCTATGGTACCTGTGGTATGATATTCTCTCTGAACTCGTCAGTGAAGAGCGGCGTGGGCGGCAGGTCACACGTGAGGTACAGGAAGGGAGACTCCGTTATCATCTCGCTGTACTCTTCACTCGCTAGAGCCACCTTCTGGTAATATGTCTATGGTACCTGTGGTATGATATTCTCTCTGAACTCGTCAGTGAAGAGCGGCGTGGGCGGCAGGTCACACGTGAGGTACAGGAAGGGAGACTCCGTTATCATCTCGCTGTACTCTTCACTCGCTAGAGCCACCTTCTGGTAATATGTCTATGGTACCTGTGGTATGATATTCTCTCTGAACTCGTCAGTGAAGAGCGGCGTGGGCGGCAGGTCACACGTGAGGTACAGGAAGGGAGACTCCGTTATCATCTCGCTGTACTCTTCACTCGCTAGGTCTACTTTCGCAGCTTCCTCTGTGTCCGGTGGCGGCAGCTTTCTGGGAGCATAAATATCATAGAACTGGACTGGTCTCTATTGGAGACTAGAAGGGAAAGGTCGCCTGATAGTGGTCCATTTCAAACTCGAACTCTAAAGTCTAACTGTTCGGGAACTCACACACATTTTAAAAAGATGGATCAAAATTAGAACGTCGCGTTAGAATACCTATTTCAGAAACTTTAAAACAATTTCATTTGTGTCAATCGAAATTTGTTAGCAACAGAATTACATAATCAGACAGTTGTAATATAATAGTTTCAGGTATGTACCTACCTGGTATATATTCTCATCTGGCCTAGAAACGACTTGTAAATGATAGAGCTGTTTGGTTTTTTGGTTCCGTTTAGTGCCATGTGCAGCGAGTTCAGGAACCATGACAGGAAGTCGATTGGATCACCTGAGGAAAATAATAATATCTTAGTGGAAGGTTTCGGCCGCGGCGTGTTCCGATACGTAGACCGGTGCAGCCGAGCTGAGGAAGTCTGGCGGATCTTGTTTCACTACCTACCCTCTTTTAGATGAGCGTGCTACATTTTAGAGCAAATCATCACTTTACATCAGGTGAGTGATTAAACGCAAATCGGCAGTTCCCGGCGGGAACACGTATTTATGCTTAAATCTGGACTGGTTTTTCCTCTTTACTGAAGACTTACTGAAGATTTACTGAAGAAAAATAATGTATGTATTGTATCTGTTATCTAGTCACCATACCACAAGCTTAATAGCTTACCATGGGGCTAGAAGGCGTTGTGTGACTTTCACAGAATGTATTTATTATTATTTAAGTGAAAGTCGTTGGCAAAGATTCGGTTCGGTTCTAAAGAAAGTTCAACATAGTTTACGAGCGGTCTTCTTCTTCTGTTCGTATAGTGGTGTGGCTCACCTGGTGTTAGAGCTTTCAGGTCGCCCTATGGCCTCTAACTTGACCTAACGACTGCTATCTGAGATAACAACCGCGACCAACAACTTAACGTGCCTTCTGAAGCACGGAGGAACTTGAGAAAATGATTATTTGCCACACAAATACAAGCGGTTGAAAACAGTCACTTTAAAAAGTCTCTTATAAAGACGTTACTAACTTTGCTTAATAAACTGGAACCTCTTCTTGGACCAGAGCACGACGGCCTGCAGCATCTCGTGCGGCGAGACGTGCGCCTTGAACGCGCGCGTGTTCCACAGCTTGCGCAGCAGCTCGCCAAACCGCGACACCAGCAGGAACACCGAGTCGCCCGGCGGCCGCACCACGCCCGCGTAGTTCGCCTCGCGGAGGAAGTAGTTGCGCAGGGGTGTCACTTGGGACAGGCACTGCGGGTGGGATTGAGGTTGTACTGGACAATAAATAATAAATAAATTCTGTAAACAACACACAGCGCCATCTAGCCCCGTGGTAAGCGACTAAGCTTGTGTTAAGGTGACTAGACAACGGATATTATAATACTTGTATTTATCTGGGGGCACGGCAGTGCCCCCGCCAAGTCGAGCAAAAACAAGCGGCACGGCCGTACCATTCTTTTCTCGAAGCATTTCAGGCCATTTTCGACCTCCTATAACTTCGTTGTTAATGAAACTAGAAACCTGAATTATCTGTAACCAAGCAGGCATTGTATGAAGACGGTATATTTCAATTTACATTCAATTTGAACCAGTAATTTAAAAATTATAACTATCAAAGTTTCTTAATTTTGTAAATGTTGTCACTCACTGACTGACCGATCATCAAAAATCTAAAGGCACTTCCAGCAGACATAGAAGCTTCAAATTTAGAATACAATTAGGGTTTAGTGTATACATCAAGGGAAAATTATAAAAACAAAAAAAAATCGCTCCCGTCTTCCCGAAAAAACACAAACTTCATGAATAAGTTTGTAATCCCATACATATTGTATAGGACTACAAAGTTATATTTGCAGTATTGTTCTATTTTATTAATACTTAAAGATACCTGTTCAAGTATTAATAAAATTGAAAAATAGGTGTCGATAGGTATACTTAGGGATGTTGGGATTCAAGAACTAAAACAAAAAGAAATGAGATCCCAACAAAAACGTGCTTGTAAAAAAGCAAGTCTCGCAACTCAGTTCTTCTACCGTAAAAAGTTGTGAGATCTATGTATGTTTTTATTTTTCTTTTCTAAATACATACATATTATACATAGAGGGACACCCAGACCAGACCCGGCGGGAATCGAACCCGCAACCTTCTATCGTATCGCAGTCGTGCTTTCGCACGACGCGCCACAGAGGTCGTCAAATTAAGAAATCAACCTTTTTCCTTGTATAGGACGGAAACGAAACCATCGACACATGCTCATTTTGAAAATTGAAATATTTTCCTTAGCATTGCCAAACTATCGATAGTTAGGTAGGTATCGATCGATAGTCGATAGATAGGCCCATGAGTCTTGAATATTGGAACAACACTATCGATAGTATTGATACTATCGATAGTTTTATACAATCTATAGTAGGCTGTTATTCAATAGCTACATACTCCAACCAATACTATTGAAAGAAAGGCCACCATCGATAGGTCAAAACTATCGATAGTAACGAAACTATCGATATTATTGCAGTTCACTATTACTACCAAAAATAGATGGCGTACAAGAAGTAAAACAAAAAAATGAGATCCCATCAAAAACATGCTTGTAAAAAAAGCCAAGTCTCGCAACTCAGTTCTTTTACCGTAAAAAGTTGTGAGATCCATGTAATTCCAAGTCGGTTATTTTATTCAGTCCCTAGTTAGGGACCTTCTGTCTTAAGTTATTATTACGTAATAAGCAAATCTAACAAGATCATTAGAGACCATAATAACAATATTTAAAATAAAAGTTATGTTATAAATAAATTGATTAACTTAGCAATCGCACTAAACAGTCTAATTTAATTTAATATGTATTACTTGTGAGACAAATTGTGTATTCATGCGATTGCCAAGTTAATCAATTTATTTCAAACATAACTTTTATTTTAAATATTGTTATTATGGTCTCTATATCATCTTGTTAGATTTGCTTATTACGTAATAATAACTTAAGACAGAAGGTCCCTAACTAGGGACTGAATAAAATAACCGACTTGGAATTACATGGATCTCACAACTTTTTACGGTAAAAGAACTGAGTTGCGAGACTTGGCTTTTTTTACAAGCATGTTTTTAATGGGATGTTTCTTTTGTAAATACATTCATATTATACATAGAGGGACACCCAGACCAGACACAAATATATATTTTATAAGCATAAATACTTGCACCAGGCGGGAATCGAACCCGCAACCGCAGTCGCGCTTTCGCACGACGCGCCACAGAGGTCGCCAACTGTCGGTCGTATTGAGGTTGTAGTGGACAATTGGTCAAGTCTACAATTAGTGTCGATTGGCGACGTCTGTAGCGCGTCATGCAAATGCCCGATTGCAATGCAGAAGATCGCGGGCTAAATTCCCGCCGGGTGCAAGTATTTATGCTAAAAAATTAAAAATGAATATTTGTATCTGGTCTGGGTGACCCTCTATGTATAGTATGTATGTACTTTCAAAATAAACAAAAATACAAGTATTAAAAAAAAAAAAAAGAAAAAAAAAAAGAAAGTATTATATTATATCAGTTGTATAGTCACCTTAACACAAGCTTAGTCGCTTACCATGGGGCTAGATGGCGCTGTGTGTTGTTCACAGAATTTATTTATTTTCATTTATTGGTCAAGTGTACCAATAATGTCTATTGGTCAACTCTACAAATAATGTCAATTGGTCAAGAGTATTGTTACCGCAAATTTTAGTGTTAATTCGTCAAGCAGTTAAAAAATGTCAATTGGTCAAGTCTTCGAAAAGTGTCTACTAGTCAAGTCTTTTGTTTTCTCAATAAAACAAAAGACGATCGGAGTAGGTGGATCGGTGGGGATGTGTGGGGCTCCCTGTTGGCCTGGGATGCTGGGCGGCCAGGGGTTTACCCACTAAAAGTCCTCAGTACAGGTAGGCACTGTTTGCGGACTGAGGGCATGTTCAAAGTGCCGTTCAAAGTGAAGCGTCACGATGTATCATTTGACCATCCCCAAAAACAAATTTGTGAAGTCCACTAATAACTTAACCAATCCCAAAGGAAAAGGACAACCCCCTTAATTAAATATGTAATTGTATAAAATTAGTTACCTGTAAGATAACATTGCAATAATCATTAGCCTTAATGTTATTCAACCCAACAATCCCTGGCATGTACATTGTGCCATCGATGGCTCGAGACATCCTCATGTTTGTGTCCAATTGCTTTATTTGGTCTATTGTGAAGATTGGATTCAGAACGTACTTGATATCATTCAATGAAGAATCTGGAAAAAGATATAATAATACTTAATTATGCTCCTAACCTAATAATATGAAGTAAGTAGGACTCCTTAAGTTATATTATGTTTACTAGCTGCGCACCGCCGTTTCACCCGCGTATCTAGTATTGAGGCGATTGCGATGAAATGCTATCTGCATTTCATCACAATCGCTTCAATACTACTAATATTATAGAGATGGTGAAAGCACACATTACCTAATCAATCAGTGACTTTTCTCTACTATTATGCCGAAAGTTAGTGAGTATATGAATAATATTATTGTGTTTGTTATTTACAAAGCTATAGCAAAGGATATAGATAGAAGATGTACCTAATTATTTTTATGTTTTTTTTTGTTCTGTTGTATTATTATTATTATTATTTAAAAGTATATAAGATATAAAATTATTGAAACATCAAATATCTTTAGTGAAAACAATCTTTACATGCATTCGTTTTTAGTCAAGAGTGAGTTGTCCAATTTAAAAAAAAACACTGTAGCAACACTTACCAATAACTTCATAATTATCTGGTAAACAGTAGAACTTCAGGGTATGAAGATTTAAGAACACATGATGACCTTCAGCAACAGAATGAGTGTATGCATGTGTGTTCGTACCCCTGCCCTGAAAAGATAATGGAAGTAAACAGATCACAATTTGTCAAGTAGCCCTGGCATAGAATACTTTTACTTTGTCCACAACTGGCCCTAAACTGGGCGTTTTTGCGTGACTTTAAGCTGTAGGTTTCCTCACAATGTTTTCCTTCACCGTAAGAGCGATGTTAACAGCGCACTAAATTTTTTCTTAAAGAAAAATACATTGGTGAGCGGTCGGCCAGGATTCGAAACCACGACCTTTGGAATGAAAGTCACGCTTCAACCACTATACCAACACCGCTATAGAATAGGGCTATCCCATCTCATCCTGTGGTTGTCGTAAAAGACGACTGAGGCAAAATTAATTTGTCCATCAAGTGTCCAACAAAGTTTTATTTATAACAAAATATTGTACTTCCGCTAAATTGCCAATGTTGTTGCTTACCTGGAAATACTTTCCACACACCAAGCAAGCGTAGACATTGATCCTGGTGAGTGATATGGAGCATAATTTCTCAAAATCAAAGTCCAATACATGCCGGTTTATTGTGTCCAAATAAGGGCACTGAATATGCATCACTTTTGTCACTGGTTCTGTAAGTTTCACACAAAAAATAAAATATAAACTGGAAGGTAGGTATTGTAGAGGAATAAAGGAAGGAAAACCCAAAGGAATACCTTTAGGAATAAGTTATCTATTATAGGTAGCAAGTATTTAGAGACCAATTTTCTTCATTTCTATCTGTTCTTCATTTAAAATGTTTTATACATAAAAGTAAAGGTAATTGTCAATAAATCAAATTAAATTTACAGTTTTTAATAATCTAAGTCAGTCAAAAAAGTCACACTAATTTTTCCCCGGTGCAAAGGACCCTAAATCGCACACAGCATTTCTTTATTGAATAGCAAAGGGGATCCTCTGTACCATAAACAATCCCTAGTGGCAGTCCAAATCCAGATCTTCATACAGAGTACCATCTATGGATAGGACAAATCCTATTGGGATTGACCATGGCCAAGGTGGTATGTAGCCAATCCTTGAACAACTACTTCTTATCTGGGGGTACGACTACGAAGCCCCGCGCCGCCAACTCGAGCAAAACACTGCCGTATGTAACTTTCCTCGAATTCATTTTATAGGTCCAATTCCCAAACCCAAAGGTTATGTTGCCTCTCTCAACAGTTGAAAAAAGCTTACCACCAATAGTCGAACCATTTTCTGTTGATAGTTTTCGCTTCGTGGAATCCTCTTCGTTCATTTTTCGCGTTATTTAAAAAGAGATGATAACCACTGCGTTTATTTACAAAGCAAAGAGATAATATCCACTACGTTTAGTAATCAAAATAACATAGGTTATGGTTTGTCAAATATAGCTTGACTCCTGTGACAGGTCGCTATAAGGATGCGGTAGTGTTTAATCGTTATTGGACCTATTCGATTATCGATTATTATTCTCTTAGATGTTGAATCGATAGTTACATGTTTATTCCGGAATTTTGTAATAGCTTTACTTTACTCTAATATGCTTTATCACCGCAGCGATTTCGACCAGTATCTATGTATTTATGTTCAGTCAACCAGACAGTGTAGAATACGTGCGAATTGAAATTGGCCTTGGGGTAAAATAACCCACATAATAGATATTTATTATAAAGGAATTGATGTATAATTTGGATTATTGTTAAATACTTAAAAGGATTCAAACCATATCAAGGCTTCGGCCATGTTGTGTTTTGCTTATGTACCTACATAGTAGTAAAGTTTACCTTTACTACTTTACTTTAGTCTACAAAGTAGCAAACTTGTTTAGTATAGATTTAGTAAGTAAGTAAGTAGTACAACGAGCGAGAGCAAGCTTGCAAAATTCGAACTTTCACGTACAAATTCAATTCCAGTGGTTCAAAAATACGGCTCCAGATCACTGATCATACTTTCGATTGGCAAAATCACCTCAAACAAAATACATTTTTTTTATTGTAACGAAGTTCCATAACGCGCGTTGCGAACGGTTGCTAGACGGAAAAAATTAAGACCAAAAGTTGTAACGGATACACTTTTATTTTTGCTTCGATCTTCGTTCCATCCGGGTGTCCCTTAACACCTTTCAAGTTTTTGTATTTTTTTTTCTTTTTATACAAAATAGGATTGTAGGTAAGTTATTATTGAACATACCTACTGAAAATGGATTTGGCATTGGATTAGATTGACTACTTACTTCACTACCTACTCGACTCCAACCGGCAACCCTCCTAGGGACCAAGAATTATCCGCTACCGCGCGGGGAAAACTCGAGGTTAGCTCGTCTCCCCTAGATCCCATCACTATAATTCCGCGAAAAATTTCGCAAATGACAAACCAAGGGAGATAATCTCACAACAATATTATTTTTTCAAACTACGAACTCATATTAATCTTGTAACCTACACATAACATAGAAAAGCGGCGTAATATTATATTATTTAAGCTACGTATCAATGTAATAAATTGATAAAATAATTCATGTTAATGAATTACGAACTTTGGAATACCGATATTTTTCATATTCACACCGATTTTTTATAGTCTGTGGTTTTTCCTTCCCTAGAGTGGGCGGGTCCCGTCCAATGAAATATGACTATACGCTTGGTACAGTTAACCAAAAATAAATGCAATACTTCATGAGGATAATGTGTCACAGGAATCAAGCTATATATTTGACAAACATAGTTCATTTCATAGATGAAATAATGGGAGCCAATAATGTACGGACCAGATAATGTAAGGCCTGTTAATTCGCAACCCGATAATGTACAACCAGATAATTGGAAGCCAGGGTCTCCATTTATCACACCGTACAAATATTGTACAACCAAGTAATCTACGTCCTGTTATTTCCCAACCATGGACTCGAAATATCTGGCTGTACATTAACAGGGCGTGCTTTATCGGGTCGTACAGTATAGGTCCGTGCAAATATTGTACAACCTTCTAATAAAGGGCTATTTTTATTACCAATTTGATTTACAAAGATCATCAACAATAGTGATGGATCAACTCGAGTTGCGATTAACTCGAGTTGAATAATAGTACTATTTCAATTCAATGGTGGCACACGCAAAGCTGTGAGCAGATGGTGCTGAGGTCGGATGATATTTTTTTTTTGATTATGGTCCCCCAAAAATGAAAACGCCGAGTTTTTTTTCTCTTTCGGTCTGAGACCGATATGGCCAATTTGGCGCCGAGAGTTGTTTAATACACCTGTTTGACAGTTCTTAATTCCCATAGCGTTTTGTCTACGCTCACTTTGTGAAATACTTTTTTTATTTGTAACAGTTTGGTTGGTGTTACGCGTTTTTTTTGTAACAGGAAACATGACCCAATTATTCAGCTCCACATTTGAAAAGAAATCAGTCAATTAACTCAATTATTGCAGTCAGTATGAGCAAATAGGTGTCAGTGGGCGCATTTTAGTAGAAAATGAGAAAAAAGGCCATAACTCCTAAATTACAAAAAATCGCAGAACATACATGGGATATTTTCGGATATCCCCAGGTGTGAGGAATCTAAAAAAAGTTTATTGACGTCACTAGTTGGACCACCCTGTATATACTTATAGCGTGGCGAGCCGTCGTCGCCACGGCTTGTATCGCCATGCCAATTTTTAGGTTTACCCTCGCCTATAGATGTTTCACATCAAAAAAATGTGAAACAATATTGATTCGCTTATTATATAATAGTACATATTATATTCCATCATATATATACTTATAGCGTGGCAAGGCGTAGCCATGGCCTGTATCGTCACGCGAATTTTTAGGTTTACCCGCGGCTATAGATGTTTCACATCAAAAATTATTGGTTTACTCACGCCTACCAACTCGAGTTAACTCGGGTTACGTTTATTCCGAGTTGGCACATCACTAAGGAACAAATATTGACGTCACTCTAGTTGCCATACTTTTAATCCCTACCAGACTTTCGGCGGGAAAGCGGAGACACCATGTCGTGCTCCAATGTTATTTTCGTTAAACTTTGTTGTAAACTCGGTTAAATTGTGTAATTTTGGTGGAATCTTATTCAATTTAGTTCCGTGAATGTGCACAAGTGTAGTGAAAACAAAATTGAGTGTTAAACATGGACTTTCCGTCGTTCGCGCCGAAGGTCCTTGAAGGTTATAGTAAAGTTGCCACCGCTTTACCATAACTTGAAACTATAGGCCCGATCGGGCTAATTTCATGCAAAATACTTGATACTGGCAAGATGTACAAGATGTACGACGCCAAAACTTTAATAAGAAGAAACTTGAAATATTCTAAAACTTGACCCTGGCTGTTCCAAATTGGCCATATCGGTCTCAGACCGAAATAAATAAAAAAAAAAATCCCTACCACACATTTGGGGTAAAAAATCTACTACAGGTGACGGCAAGAAAACATCATAAAAAAAATGGCAAATGTGCAGAAGTCCACTTTTCATAGAAGTCGCACGTAAGTTTACTGCGCCAACATACCCCTTACACTTCAGTATTAATCAATATTGTATCACTTGGTTTTTAAAGGAAAACTTACCTGCTCTACAGACGCAAAACCATACACAGAGGCAGGTCCTACAATTTCCAATATTTTATTGTCCAGATCTGTTAAATCTGGACCTGGAAGACCTCCTCCAGTTCCGCTGAAGCCCATACTTTTCGAGCTTTTGTTTTTGTTTTGCTGCGCCAGACATCCCAATTCTAAAAATAAAAGAATAATGGTAAAAAAATTGCAACAGAACAAAGCAAATACATTTACAAATACAAATACAAATGCTGGATTTGACGACAAAGTCGCTAAATGGGGTGCCACACGCAAAGCTGTAACCAGATGGCGCTGGCGTCGGATGATCTTTTTTTTTGATGATGGTCCTCCACAAATGAAAACGCCGAGTTTTTTTTTTCTTACGGTCTGAGACCGATATGGCCAATTTGGCGCCGAGAGTTGTAAAAAACACCCGTTTGACAGTTCTTATCTTAATTCAAACCTAAGATTAATTGACTCGCGCCCTCTGCCGGGATAAAAAGTTAGTGTTCCTCCTCATTCTACCTAAGATCGGCGTTTTTCCTTAGGGATTTTACCTGGGGGTTAGAGGTACCTTATTTTTATTATATGTGCCATCGCAAATTACGAGACATGGATTATTCAATTGATTTAAGCGAGCTAAAGCCATGGTGTTAGTATTTTCGTCTTATTCTTAATATGTTAAAAGATATTGGGTGTTAAAGTTTCACATTTGGGAGTTTCACACAAAACACCACTAGATGTCGTTATTTGTCTTGAATATCCATAAATCTGAATTGGTATACCAATAAGGCAGTTAATCAAGTCATATTTCAGTCAATAAATCTTATTAGTTAAAAATAATTCTTTTCTTTATAAATTCTGGACCGATACGTGGAATTCTGTAGTCATTTAATGGTTTTACAAATTCAGATTTATGGACATTCGAGACAAGTAACGACATCTGGTGGTGTTTTGTGTGAAACTCCCAAAAATGTGAAACTTTAACACCCAATATCTTTTAACTTAATAAGAATAGGACGAAAATACTAACACCATGGCTCTAAGTTTACGTAATCAATCGAATAATCCATATTTCATAACTTGCGATTGAAACAATTTGTTACAACAAATTGTTTGAAGTGTCGAATATGATATCTGTGGAACAAAGCTGGTCCATTTTGAACGGTCTTCTTTGACGGATAAAAACGTATTCAGTGTGCGACAGGGATCGTAAGTTTACGTACGATACAAATTCGTGTCCAAAGTGCAACCGGCCTTAGAAAAAAATATATTCTCACTGTCAGTGTCAGAGCTGAACTGTACTTTATGCGCTATGCATTTGTATGAAATACTTTGAGGAGTTTGACACGCTATTAGCGCTCTAAAACGCTTTCGTCGAATAGGTATGTTTCTAGCCATAAGGACGCTACACACGTTTAGATTTGGATATACGATTTATCGTAACGATATAACTGTACAGTAGGTCTTTGGCGGGAAAGCGGAGACAACATGTCGTGCTCCAGTTTTATTTTCGTTAAACTATGTTATAAACCCGGTTATTTTTCGGTTTATTTATTACACAAAATTATTAGATTACATCTTCTCCTAAAATCTAATTTTAATTTATATTACATATGGTTCTAGTTAATTAAATCATGCTAAAATAAAAATTACTAAAACTAACTAAAAACTAAACAATAAAATATAAAACTAGTAAAATTCAGCCAAACAGTCCGTCCCCCAACGTTCCCGACACAAAGCTGCCAAGCAAACTAGCCGCGTTGCCACGCTGGATGGCAACAGACAGCCTCTGCACCAGGAACGCCCCGGAGCGACTATCCAACCCCCTATCCCGCAAACGACGACCGATTTCCCGTACAAAAGCAACACCCCCCCCTTTTTCGGTTTTAATTTTAATAATTTTAGTGGAATCTTATTCAATTTAATTGTTTTAAAAAATTCCGTGAATGTGCACAAGTGTAGTGGAAACAAAATTGAGTGTTAAACATGAACTTTTCGTCGTTCCCTCCTAAGCCCCTTGAAGGTTATAGTAAAGTTGCCACAGCTTTACCATAGCTCCTGACTTGAAACTATGAGCCCGATCGGGCTAATTTTATGCAAAATACTTGATACTGGCAAGATGTACAAGATGTACGACGCCAAAACTATAGTAAGAAGAGTGTTGTAAACTCAGAAAAAACTCGACAAATGGCATCTCGAGAGTCCGGGGCCAAAAAAGAAAGAAAAAAAAACTGTACAGTTATCTATAGAGCCCCTAGTGCCTACACTAGTTGTCGGGAATCCCCATGGTTTCTACGCCTGACAAATAAGGGACTCCGCGATAATGTAGGTAGGGTTTGAAGATATAGATTGCTTTGACTTACTGGTTCTTTGTAGGTTTACTTCTTGTTTATTGAGATGATTTTACTGCTTCGCTTTTATGCCACCCGTGTTCTCTTCAACCATTACATGTCTCTCCTGCATAATACGAGACCTGTAGAGGTAAATGATTTATGATTCTCACTGAATGAATCACCAAGTACCGAGGGAAACATTATATTCAACATAGATTCATATTTATACATATTAACAGGACCAGCACACCCGGGATTCGGGTGTGTACTTTGACCGTCTATTAGATTAGAGTGTCAACGACGCATCGTTTACACCCTAATGCATTCATCATTCTTTCTGGTGACGAGAGCACTAGACTTGTACATCATAGAGATCAATTCTTACAATCGACCTGTCTTGTGTGAGACTGCTCTTCTGCCGGCAGACTTCATAGCTTCTTTGCTATGGGTGTACCTGTATAGTGAGAACACTGATACAGCATACCTTGTTGCTGTTTGCAACCTTCGGTCAAAGATTACTTGGGCCTCAGCCCATCAGGAGTTGGTCTTAATTTGAAGTTACACGTTCTTAATATTAGTCAAAAGATCAAATAAGATATTAAAGTAAATGTAATCCTAGGTACTTAGCTTTCATTTAATCCAAGGCACGCAGCACGTTTTCTTATCCGCCATGGTTTGAATGTATCAAACCATAGATCACAAAAGTACTTTTTATCATACGGCCATAGATGAGATATAACCAAACTACGGAAATGAAGGAGGTTTATATGGTCTATGCTTACCTTCATACAAATCAGTGTTGCTATGTACAATATTTACATTTCGCGAAAGTGTCGCGACACTAGTGATGTGCCGAGTCGCTGTTATTGTGACTCGAGTCGGTTTATACGGTATTCGAATCCCGACTCGATTCCACAATTCGAGCCCAGTACTCGAGTTCTTTGTTTGGTATTCGAATGCTAACTCGAGTCCCGGACCCGAGTCCCAGACTCGAATCCCGAACTCGAATCCCGAAATCGAATCCCAGACTCGAATTCCGGACTCGAATCCCAGACTCGAATCCCGGACTCGAATCCCAGACTCGAGTCCCAGACTCTAATCCCGGACTCGAATCCCAGACTCGAATCCCGGATGTGTGTCAAGCGACTGTAGACCTTATTCTCTAAATCTTCACCGAGATTTTATTCGGAACTCTCACCTTCCAAATAAAAAAAGCATTATCGTGATCGGACTTCATTTGCCGGAGTACGGCGCGGGCGTGAAATAATCTCCGAAGCACAAACTACTAGGTAAACTGTGGCAAAAACTGATAGCATCTCAGTTTTATCTATGCGATTTCGATTAGATCGTCAGTTCTCAGTTTTGCCTACACACGTACGATTCATCGTAACGATTTATTTATTACGATATAACTGTAAGATATATCTAAACGTGTGTAGGGCCCTCACTGTGCGCAGAATCGCCATCAGACAAAATTCAGATCAATAAATATCAAGTAATAGAATTTATAATAGTTTTCGGTGTATTTAACGCAGTAAATGTTTGTACACTTCTGGAAATAAACTTTTCCATATTGCTAAATCAAGAAAAATGGAATATAACCTGTCTTTCATCACCGGGTTCTCCTGCGGATTTTGCCTGGGGATAACTTTTTTTGGGTTCGGAAGGTTCCTCGAGGCTTCTAGAACGTCCACAAATGCCCTTAGTGCTGTAAAAAAGGTACTTTATTCATGCCCATTGCCTACCTAACAAGTTTTGGTACAATCATCTAAGGCAGGGGTTCCCTAACTTATTTGAGCCGCGCCCCCTTTTGACCATAAAAAAAAATCTACGCCTCTCTTCCTCCAGTCCAGATTATCAGGTCGGAATAAATATCAGTACCTAATAGGATCCCGTTTTTACCTTTTGGGTACGGAACCCTAAAAAGGATTCGATTACAAAATAAATTTATTTGATAAGTAGTAGGTACCAAATACGTTTAATAGCTCCCGTGAGATTGGCGCGGGGACAATCCAAGGGCTGTTATGGTTTTTATTGTTCAGAAATTCGCCCACTGAAGAATTAATATTATGTTCTTGACATAGGTGTCAATTTCAAATAATTTCATTGGTCGTATTAAACATTCTGAAATGCATTGTCTCAGCGAATCGCAGGTAGCTCGCGCCCCCCTTTAAAGGTCCCTGAGCCCCCCCTGGGGGGCGCGTCCCCCATTTAGGGAACCCCTGATCTGAGGTAATATGAGGAAAGATTTGTTCTTTTGTAACGAATAGGCTCAGAAACTACTGGACTGATTTCAAAAATTCTTTCACTAATAGAAAGCTACATTATCAACGAGTAACAAGCTACCCAATATTTCCATAGTATCATATTTTATAACATTTCAATTCTAATTTATGTGAGCATATTGGTTTCTGTTGACTACCTTTGGCTTAGGCTTTGGTAATTCTAAAACCCTAAATTTATGCAAATACCCAGTACCTACTTTATAAAAAATACGGTATCTTTACAGTTTGCATCAGATGAAGAATACATAATGGCTTTGATTGTGAGAACAGATTTACAAATGACAAAAGGTAAAATAGCATCACAGTGCGGTCACGCAGCTATCGGGGCGTTTGAGAAGGCGCAACAACTCGACCCTGAAGGAATAAAAGGCTGGCTAGCTATCGGACAAACTCAGGTTGCAGTTAAAACAAACTCGCTAGAAGATCTGCAGCAGATTGAAGATAATGCCAATGAACTAGGGATAGTAACGTTTATGTTTGTAGATGATGGGAGGACACAAACGGCGCCTAACACCATCACTGTGATGAGTGTTGGGCCTGCTCCGAGAGATATTGTTGATAAAGTCACTGGACATCTCAAACCGCTTTAAATTAACAAGAACTAGGGTTTTTCAGCACAGCTACCCCATGATGATGAATTATATTTTATTTAGGGGGTACCCACTAATTTTGATTAACTTATAATTTTCTGCATCATTAATGCTCTGTAATTGAGGATAATAATTTAAACTAACTATAGTTACCTAATTTTAACCTCTTAATTGAAATTTATATTCTTTTTTTACACTGTTCGTTTTTTAATCAAATAAAAACAGTGTGTAAGATTGTCTCAGTCTTCATGTAGCATGTAGAAGTATACCGTAGCTTTATTTTTTGTAATTTGCTCCAGTATGCCACTAGCACCACGGATTTTCTAGATGTTCTACATATCCAAGGAATATAGGTTTTATTGTAAGAACTAAGTGTATTCTATATTCAATTGTATTAGCTATAGTGTGTACCAAATACCAAATAAATAAATAAAATAAATACAAATTTTCTACGTATTCATCCTGCATGGGTCATATATCATGATTCATGAGTCATGACACTACTATTGCCATTCCACTGAGACATCCCTGAGATTCCATTGTGATTTACCGTAATCAGGCCCCTGGTAATATAATATTTTATTTATTTACTTATTTATTTTATTTTAGCCTTTATTTATCCTGTGAATGATACTTATAAAACACGTAATTGAACCGATTGCGTTGAAACTTGAAATATAGTTACGTTTCTTTTGAAACTTTAATTATTTTATTTTAATTTTATATTGTTGGCGGCAAAACGATGGGTTTGTCAGGGATATTTAGATAAAAAGTCTACAAATCCCCTGGGCAGGGGATTATGTAAGGGGATTAGTGGAATATGCCTCTCCGCTAGGAGTATAAGTGTTCGGTGTCTCCAGCTCACAGAGGTTCATACATGACCACCATACCCTACATACTAACACTACTCACTCAATCGACCACATTTCGTTCGTCAGAAAATACGTGATGTCTGCCACTTCTGTGATCTTGGACAGTTGGACTTTAATAGCAATAATGGTCAGCCTTGGGTTAGCCCTCTTTCTCCTCTATCTCCTACAAGTATTTTTTTTATACAAACTCGTGACGTAGCGTAGGATTCTAAAGTCACGATCGGGCTCAAAGTTTTAAGTTTTAGTTTCAAGTCTGGCCTTGAAACGTTAACACAAAACTTCTCGGATCGACGCCATAATGAAGAAAAAAAAAAAAAAAAAAAAAGTTTTGACAGATCGAAATATCAGGTTTTGTTTCTGGGTTGGAGGCTACCGCGGATTTATCGTCGCTTTCAACTGACAGTCGACTCGCTGTCAAAATGACAGTTGACAGCAAACAGCTGGTCGACTTTTCGGCGGGAAAGCGGCGACAACATGTCGTGCTCCAATTTTATTTTCGTTAAACTATGTTGTAAACCCTTACCTTATATCCGAATCTTATTCAATTCAGTTCCGTGAATGTGCACAAGTGTAGTGAAAACCAAATTGAGTGTTAAACATGCACTTTCCGTCGTTCGCGCCGAAGGTCCTTGAAGGTTATAGTAAAGTTGCCACCGCTTTACCATAGCCCTGACTTGAAACTATAGGCCCGATCGGGCTAATTTCATGCAAAATACTTGATACTGGCAAGATGTTCAAGATGTACGACGCCAAAACTACAATAAGAAGAAACTTGAAATATTCTAAAACTTGACCCTGGCTGTTCCAAATTGGCCATATCGGTCTCAGACCGAAATAAATAAAAAAAAAAAAAAACAGCTGGTCAAAAGCGTTCCGTTTCACACTTAGTTTCGAGACACTTATTTACTGATATTTAATGAATAGAATGAAATATATTCTCAATACTTTTAAATGGAAATAATTCACATTTTTTAACATATTAAAATAACAATTGTCTTTTCTATACCTTTTTATATATAAATTTGTAATAATTATATTTCATTCTATTCATTAAATATCCGTAAATAAGTGTCGAAACTGAGTGTGAAACGGAACGCTTTTGCCCTGGCTGTTTGCTGTCAACTGTCATTTTGACAGCGAGTCGACTGTCGAGTTGAAAGATCCGCAGTAGCCTCGCAGCTGATAGTTTTTGTTCTTTTGCAGCAAAGAAAGAGTTAGAAGTAGTAGAAGTAGATTAGCACGAGATTGCTAAATAATATCTCCGATAGGAGTAATATTAGTGTTCGACGGTCTGATGCGATAGGATTCACGGGGTGCCTAGGCTCTGCAGTTCAACACAAGGAAGGATGAACGTACGTGGTGTCTGCCGAGTGTGCCTCGCTCGCTCGCGTGCGTTGTACCGCCTCGCGGACACGCCGCTCGAAGAGACCTACGAGCGAGTGACCAGAGAGACGGTAAGTAAGACTGCGTCCGCCGCCTGTCTGTATCGTCGTTTGATAGTATCTGATGCGAGAAATGTGTATCTACAGCTTCGTGTGGATGGGATGCCGTGCTGCGTGTGTGGCGTATGCCTGTCGGCGCTGCGCCGGTGCAGCCGGTTCGTCGAAGCCGCGCACCGAGCCAACATAGCCCTCGACCGGTGGAGGCGGAAATCACGCGTGAAGGTATCTACTACATACACGTCACGCTGTTGCTTGAAAGATATAGAGAGGATAACAGAGTAGTTATATTATTCAATGTTGTGGTTTCAGGCGAAGCTTATAGAGACACCAATCTTCGCATTGACACAGAGTGTACCAGAGGTTTTTGAGTTCGTATCATCTTCTCCAGAGCCACTTGTTAAACAGGAGATTGACTGTCTGAAAAGTGAACACGAAGACATTTTGCAACAAGTTCAAAATGAGGATACCTGCCATACTGAAGACAATTACTTTTTGAAGGAAGTAAAGATTGAAGTTAGTGATGATTTTGGTGATGATCAAAATGATAACATGTGGGGTTCTGATGGTGAGATTGATAACAAACAGAAATTGAATGACACACAAATCTTTGAAAGTGGTGTTAGTGAGTCAACACATTCTTCAGATGAAGATCATGTTGCTAATTCAGAATTACCCGGCAACTCTGAACTTGTGGACATTTATGAAGAAGAGATAGGTGTGGACATAAAGACGGAGGTGTTTGAAGATGTTAAATTTAACCTGGAGGTGTTACACAATATAAAAGATGAACCTGTTCCGGGAACATCACACGGTGGAAGGGATCATGAGACTTTAGATGAAGATACTCCTGTACCAAGTCTCAAACGAGTCAAGGTGACTGAAGACGCAGGTGAGTACATTACTGAAGTCATTATTTAGAACTAAATGGAGCTCATTAGCCTAGCCGCACTAGCCAACCTGGAATGGTCGTGGGGGTTAGGCAATGCTTAGTGCAGTTACTTAGATGGGTGATCGATAATTTTTGTGACAAAAAATCAATCTTCTCCATGCTTCAATAGGTATGTTATCAGTTGGTCATGGTTGTTATCTCTGAAAGCAGTTTTTAGGTTAAGTTTGAGGCCTTAGGGAAAAGAAGAAGATTGAACAAAGTGAGATGTTCTACATCATACAAACCCATGTGCCTCACAATATCTTAACTTTCTTACCACTGACGTTTATAATAATAACTCACTTAGTAAAGAAAATCTTTAGTAAGTGGTAGTTTATGTAAAATTAAATGTCTCAAAGTGCGGCGGTAAGTTTGTCAGTTACAAGTGCTTAGTTAGCACTTTATATGTGTCACTTTACATGCCTCCACCTGTGCTTATCTGCATGTCCTCTGCAGATGGACCCGCACTCAAGATACGGAGACACCAGCCCGGGAACAGCAGCCCTCCTGCTGAGCTCCTCCAGAAAGAAAACGAGTTCTCGTGCCCACCCTCTCAATATAACACAGCACCCAAACCTTCTTTGCAGAGACAACTCAATGCAAAACATAATGCTAAAACATCGTTTTTGTGCGATAACTGTGATTTTAAATGTTATGATAAGTCCAATTTTAAACAGCATTTATTAATACACACTGGTGAAAAACCGTTCGCGTGCGATAAGTGCGAATATAAGTCTAGTCGAAATCGTAATTTAAAACAGCATTTATTAACACATACGGGTGAAAAACCGTTCTCGTGCGATAAGTGCGAATATAAATGTAAACGTAAGCACAGTTTAAACTTGCATTTATTGACACATACTGGAGAGAAGCCGTATTCGTGCGATAAGTGTGACTTTAAATGTTATCAAAAACGTAATTTAAAACAGCATTTACCAGCACATACTGGCGAAAAATTGTTTGCATGCAATGAGTGCGAATATAAGTGTAACCATAAGTACAGTTTAAAACTGCATTTATTGACACATACTGGAGAACAGCCGTTTTCGTGCGATAAGTGTGAATATAAAAGTAATAATAAGTACAGTTTAAAACTGCATTTTTTAACACATACTGGTGAAAAACCGTTTTCGTGCGATAAGTGTGGATATAAAAGTATAAATAGGAATTGTTTAAAATTGCATTTAATGACACATACTGGAGAAAAGCCGTTTTCATGCGATAAGTGTGATTATAAATGTAAGGCAAAAAATAATTTAAAACAGCATTCATCAACACATACTGGTGACAAACTGTTCGCGTGCGATAAGTGCGAATATAAGTGTAACCATAAGTACAATTTAAAACTTCATTCATTGACACATACTGGAGAAAAGCCGTTTTCGTGCGATAAGTGTGGATATAAATGTCTAAATAAGAAAAGTTTAAAATTGCATTTATTCACACATACTGGAGAAAAGCCGTTCTCATGCGATAAGTGTGATTATAAATGTAACGCAAAAAATAATTTAAAACAGCATTTATCAACACACACTGGAGAAAAAAGATTCGCGTGCGATAAGTGCGAATATAAATGTAATCGTAAAAACAGTTTGAAACTACATTTATTAAAGCACACTGGTGAAAAACCGTTCGCGTGCGATAAGTGCGAATATAAGTGTACTCAAAAACAGCATTTAAATCGGCATTTATCAACACATACTGGTGAAAATCTGTTCTCATGCAAAAAGTGCGGATTAAAATTTGATAAAAAAAGGTTTCTGAAGAAACATTTATTTACTCATTTTAATAAAAACTTAAACCCGACAACGTAAAAAAATATTAAAAGAAACAAACTAATTAAAATACGCACTTTAGAAAGTATGAAACAAGAAGAAAACGAGTGATGATTCTGTAGGCAATCTCCAAGTGTCGTGTCTAATGTCGTTTAGTGGATAGCCGTGGTCGAATGCCACTGATACCTTGCCCTATAAAGCTAGGGTCCCACGGCCCGTTATATCACAGGCCAGGCCAGGCCTGTGATATAACCGGCCGTCGGACCGACGTACTATAGAAAGTATGAAACAAGAAGAAACAGAGGGATGATTCGGTAGGCAATCTCCAAGTATCGTGTCTCGTGTCGTTTAGTGGATAGCCGTTGTCGAATGTCACTGACACCTTGCCCTGTAAAGCTAGGGTCTCACGGCCCGTTATATTACAGGCCAGGCCAGGCCTGTGATATAACGGGCCGTGGGACCGACGTACTCTAGCTAGAAAGTATGAAACAAGAAAAAACAGAGTGATGATTCTGTAGGCAATCTCCAAGACGTGTCGTGTCTCGTGTCGTTTAGTGGATAGCCGTGGTCGGATGCCAATGACACCTTGCCATATAAAGCTAGGATCCCACGGCCCGTTATATCACAGGCCAGGCCAGGCCTGTGATATAACGGGCCGTGGGACCGACGTACTCTAGAAAGTATGAAATAAGAAGAAACAGAGTGATGATTCTGTATTCAATCTCCTAGTGTCGTGTCTCGTGTCGTTTAGAGGATAGCTGTTGTGGGACGCCACCTTGCCCTATAAAGCTGAGGTCCCACGGCCCGTTATATCACAGGCCAGGCCAGGCCGCGCCACACTGTAGATGCCTGTGCGACTGATTTTCGCCTCTCGCGACGACAGGCTTCATCGGACACTGTCTGTCTTTTCGGGGACAATCTGGCTTGATAAAACACGGGCCGTGGGACCCCAGCTTAAGAATTGCCTAGTAACCTACAGTTGCAAACATTTGGAAATCGTTATTGTGCATTTGAAAAACTTATAAACTATTCCGTCGGTCTTGGCTTCCTTTGTCAAATACTTTTGAAGTTTTGATTTTGAAATTGATTTCATTTACTTTTTTTTTTTTGTTTAATTTAAAGTCTTGTAAGCTTAATTGAGTGTTCATGACTTGAAGAAACAATAGAAGACTTGACTTCCTCATAATTTTATTATTGAGGCGGCGGCAGTGCCAAACTTCTACAGGATTTGTTGTCTTATGTTTCTGACCGTTACTACTCACAAAATACACTGCCGGCCAAAAGTTTGAGACCACTTAAACTTTTGGCCGGCAATGTACTTTGTGAAGAAGGAAAATGTAATAAAACTAAAAATGTAAAGCAATGATTTTAATTATTAAGTTAAATACTTATTTACTGATGCACATTACATCTAGTAGAAAAAAAACTATTTATGTCCAAAAGCCGTTCATATTTTAAACAGACTTTTTGTCCAAAAAATCTTTCCTTGCATTTTTTCCCTTCCATCACAATTTTTGACTAGCCTAATCAATTTGTCAATTGTTTCTTGTGAAGTATTGTTCCAGCTCTCTTGTAAAGCTTTCCACATGTCTTCTTGAAGCGATCCCTCGCTTCCCTCGCACCAAATGCGCACATTTCTATTAAGCTCTTCTCATAAAATCTCAATTGGGTTAAAATCGGGGCTCTGAGGTGGCCACACCATGTTTTTTGACACCCCCCTTTTTCTTTATTTTCCAAATAACCCCTGCGTAAGTTTGAACTATGTTTTGAATGATAAATAAGCCGTCAATCTCGCCTTACTTTGTCAAATATTTTTGAAGTTTATATTCTGAAATTGATTTCATTTACTTTTTTTTAGTTTAAAGTCTTGTAAGACTAATTTAGTGTTCATGACTTGAAGAAACAATAGAAGGCTTGACTTCTCCATAATTTTGTTATTGAGGCGGGCGGCGGCAGTGCCAACCTTCTACGGGATTTGTTGTCTTATGTTTCTGATATATCCAAATAACCCCTGCGTAATTTTGAACTATGTTTTGAATGATAAATATTCCGTCAATCTCGCCTTACTTTGTCAAATATTTTTGAAGTCTTTAATTACCATAAAATTGATTTAATTTTCATATTTTAGTTTAAAGTCTTGTAAGCTTAATTCAGTGTTCATGACTTGAGGAAACAATAGAAGACTTGACTTCTTCATAATTTTATAATTGGGGCGGCGGCAGTGCCAACCTTCTACTGGATTTGTTGTTTTGTGTTTCTAACCGTAACAACTCGCAAAATACACTGCCGGCCATAAGTTTAAGACCACTCAAACTTTTGGCCGCAGTATATTTTGTGAAGAAGAAGGAAACCACACCATGTTTTTTGACACCTTCCCTCCCCCCTTTTCTTTATTTTCCAAATAACCCCTGCGTAATTTTGAACTATGTCTGTAATACACATGTGTAAAAAACAACTCAGTCTTGCTATCACTTGCTTTTATTAACTTAATGGTCTTGTTATAAAGGTAAACATACAATTAGCTTTTATTAAACCTTATTCTAATTTTCTAACAAAATGTACTCCAAAACACTGTTTCCGTTTTTTTCTCCCGAACGATCTGTCATACTGACAGCCCGCGTTTTTACCCCTCCGCGTCATCTTTTTTTTAGTATTGCCAATGGCTATTGCCACATACAGCTATCAAAAATCATGACACATGACATCTAGTACAAAAAAAAAACTATTTATGTCCAAAAGCCGTTCATATTTTAAACCGCTTGTTTACTACCGTTCACCTCCTGAGACCACCTGGGTGAACCGTAGAAAGTTTTTTTACAGCGGCTCACCTCAACACTGCCCTTGGTGACAGTACCTACACCTCAGAAAGATCATCATCATCATCCGAGCGTGGTTCCCGGTTGCATCTCTCTCGAGAGCCCGGGGTCCGCTTTCCTACTTTTACGTCTCCACTTCGCACGATCATCGGCACCTCAGAAAGATACTGGCCATAATAATATCTATGCTATATTGATTATGTCAGCAAGGAAAATTTACAGATTATGACATTATACCATTACCTAACCTGTACAATTAAGAAGAAAATCAAAATTTTTGAACATATTTTTAATCACTTATTATTAAGTAGGTACTAATTATATCATTACTGAACAAAAACAAAATAACAACCAACGCTTGAATTTATTTCGGTAACTTATACTTGAAAAAAAATTTTTTTTCATTAGAGTTTTGATAACAAGGTGGACGGTAGAAATTTTATAATTCCCACCGAACACCCAGGTGAACAAAGGTGAGCCGCTGTAAAAAAACCTTTCTACGGTTCACCCAGGTGGTCTCAGGAGGTGAACGGTAGTAAACAAGCGTTTTAAACGGACTTTTTGTCATACAAATCTTCCCTTGTATTTGTTCCCGTCCATCACAATTTTTAAGTTTCTTGTGAAGTATTGTTCCAGCTTTCTTGTAAAGCCTTCCACATGTCTTCGTGCAGCGAGGGACAACAAATGCCCACATTTCTATTAAAAGCTCTTCCCATAAAAGCTCAATTGGGTTAAAATCGGGGCTCTGAAGTGGCCACACCATGTTTTTTGCCCCCCCTTTTCTTTATTTTCCAAATAACTCCTGCGTAATTTTGAACTATGTTTGTAATACACATGACATCTAGATAAAAAAAACTATTTGTGTCCAAAAGCCGTTCATATTTTAAACGGACTTGTCATAAAAATCTTCCCTTGTATTTTTTCCCTTCCATCACAATTTTTGACCAGCTTGTGCATACGAGCAATCAATTTGTCGATTGTTTCTTGTTCCAGCTTTCTTTTAAAGCCTTCCCCATGTCTTATTGCAGCGAGGGACAACAAATGCGCACATTTCTATTAAGCTCTTCCCATAAAAGCTGAATTGGGTTTCCCCCCCTTTTCTTTATTTTCCAAATAACCCCCTACGTTATCAAGACCTATGTTTTGCATCATTAAACCTATGTTTTGCATCGTCAAAAACGGACGGACGACATTTTGCTGTAGTACCTATTCGTTTGTAGTGCTCCTTTTTATGATTCCTTTAACTCGTACCAAATCTCCGGTTCCATGGCCCGAGAAGCATCCACAGACCATAATGGAACCATCACAATGGTTGACTTTTGGCACCACACAGTCTTGCATCATCTTTTCCTCGGCGCTACGTCAAACAAAAAATTGTCGTTATAAACCACAAATATTTCTATTAAAACGTTGGACATTCGCAACACAACTGACTTTTATTGGAACGAAAGAATAGATGACATTCTAAATTAGTTCCAAACTTATTCATTTTTATACATTGCCAGTATTACATACTAACAATTTCGAATTTTGATTCTTCTTTCCAAAGAACTTTTTTGAAGTCTTCTTCAGTCCCCAGTCTCGATGAGCACACTGCACGGATGCAGTGGGCCTTTACCCATCGAGACTAGTTTATTTTAGTTTTGTGGCTTTAGCACTAGTCGATGACACTGGTTCAGAAAATAAATTGTTAAATTCCGCGCGAATTTCTAGAGCAGTTAGCTAACTAGCTCGCTAGAAGTGGTAGCTCTCTGCCTTTCCGAGCGCGAACGATCTTGATTACTGCGATTTTCCTTGCATCGGGTTAATGTCATAAGTTGAGGGCCAATTGCACGGTCAGATTTGCCTTCGTTGTGTAAAACAACTAGTACCTATGGCAGAACGAGTTGTACAAATAATGTGGTACTTTGACTGCAAAGAAAATGCTGTTTAAGAAGACTTAAAAACCGCACATACTTGTTTTCTCTTTTGTTACGCAGAAGAGCATAAATACCTAAGTAGAATTACATTTGTTGAAGACACAGATCCGCCCACATAATACGCACTAATAATGTTCGCGCTTCCTCACTTATAAATATTAAAATCTTGTCGTCTGTTCCATTTTCACATAGCAAATTACTTTTCAAAGTTTCTTTTCTGGTATCTGAATTTCTTGTAACGTCGAAAATCGTGATCTTTTGATGTTATGTGCTTTGTATCTCCACCGATATTACGTTTTTTTAATTAGGTTTCTTTTCCACTGAATCTAAACCTTCATCAGGAAAAGCTTTAAATAGTGCTTTCATAAATCTGTTGGATTGGTCGAAAATCTTTCCTCACATTATCTTTCCACTTTTGCATACACTTCACTACATCATTATAATAAGGTACCTACGAGTACACACATATGAGTGGATGCTTTAAGATCCGATTTTCGTATTGATTCACCGTTGGGTTAGGTGCTCTTTTGAAAGTGATGTCTCCATACAGTTTTTTTTTAATTCACTTTATTTTTTACTACATCCAAATCTTCATTAGGAAAAGAGTTTCGAGAAATTCGGAAAATGCCTTCTTTTTTTTCTAATTCGTATTCTTCCTTTTTTCGAATTCGGACAATGATGACGAGGAATGTAAGTATTAGGTAACTCTTGAAAGTATCACTCGCGGTCATACTCATTTCTTCATTGGAAGTATTAATCGCCAGTTTTTTTTCGGTTTTCTTTTTCCCAGATCTTTTGCGTACTGCTTCGACACACTTAATTCCATTGCCAATTCTTTCGAATACTTACTTGAAGTTTTCTCATTGATCTACGAAATCCTTGCGAAGAGATTCATAAAGATCGGTTACGGTAATCAAATCTACTATAAAAGCCTGGATTTGAACATTTACTTTGTTTTTTCTTTCCAAATAACTTTTCCAGTTTTTTATTATTTTGAGAGAGTCCTCGTTTCTAAAGGTTTAAGGACTTCGTGTCACGAATCTCTTAAACTTCTACTTACATGCATCCTCTCTAGCTGACGAACGTGTGAGGTATACTCTCTTGCCTTCTTCGATTTCATACATTTTTATGTTCTGAGTTTTAGGGTCCCGTCCCCACCTCAAAAGCTAAAAAAATTCAGATTTCACGCTA
Organism: Idaea biselata; assembly: GCA_958496205.1. Classification (NCBI taxonomy): domain Eukaryota; kingdom Metazoa; phylum Arthropoda; class Insecta; order Lepidoptera; family Geometridae; genus Idaea; species Idaea biselata. The sequence continues at coordinate 46,683,524 of OY292394.1, read as the reverse complement.
AGGCTTAGAACGCACTGCGATTAAACGCCTGCGTTGTACCGTAGATCTGAAAATGCAAAAAAATGCAACGCATTAGCGTTTTTTTAAATTACTGATTTTGCGTGTTGATACGCGGTTCTGCGTTTTCAGCTATTCGTTAACCGCTTGCGTTTAATCGCAGTGCTTTCTAAGCCTAACCGCTACCGTCAAAGGCATTAAAAATGTAATTTAGAAAATAAAGCACACGATAAAAATTGATTTTGTTTTATTTAACTGACCTCGCGCGACTGCCCTTAAAAGTAATACTAGACAGTTCATTAAAGCTATTTAACGCCCACGTGTCAATCCAGATCTCCAGCTATCTGCACATCAAGTTTCATCGCAATTGGTTCAGTAGTTTTGCGTGAAGGTGTATGTAGCGGTCGTACAAACATACCCACTCGTTTACTTACTAAAGTAGTTACATACTTAGGTACTTACCTACTAGTCCATTGAAAAGTTACATTTGAGTGTGCGTTTGTCAGAGGACGCGATTTTATTTTTTAGATATCAAAGGGGGGGGGGGGGGGTAGTTTAAAGTTTAATAATAGTTTGTGGGGTTGTGGCTCTTGTCCCACGGCCGCCATCTTGGAAAAAGGCGTTCAAATAGTTTTAATGGTTTATTTAAATAAACCATATTAACCATTTGAAAATAAACCATAATAACCATTTGGACAAGTGGGACAAGAGCCACAACCCCACAAACTATTAATTAATAAACTCCTCTGACAAATGCAAAATGTAACATTTCAATGTACTATACACATAAACTTTCACGTTTTTATTAATACTAGAAATGCGAAAGTAACTCTTGTCTGTCTGTCTGTTACGTTTTCACGCTTAATCCGTTGAACCCATTTTGATGAATTTTGGTATTAAGATGTATAGGTCAGGTACCTACTTTTGATCCCGATTTTCCCGCAGCTAGTTTATAATATGCCTAACTAGCTGCGCCCCGCGGTTTCACCCGCGTAAGTCCCGATCCCGCGGGAATTACGGGATAAAAAGTAGCCTATGTGTTATTCTAGGTGTCCAGCTATCTATATTCCAAGTTTCATCGCAATCGGTTCAGTAGTTTTTGCGTGAAAGAGTAACAAACATCCATACAAACTTTCACATTTATAATATTAAGATATTAGTCGGTACTACCTAAACTCAACGAAGTCAGAATATACCTACTATAGGTAAACTGTAGTTCTTTACTTACTTATACATATAGCGCCGTCAGAGGCGCACGAACTAAATATTTTACAAGGAGAAAATACATCATCAAGAATCCTTCGATTCAAACCTGTGCCCCTCGCTTGCCGGGTGAGTGTGCTACCACTGCGCCACAGGGGAACCCACGTGACATGGTGAATTTATGATTATGATTTCTCCTTGTTTTGTTTACCGACTAAGGCACACCTTGAATGATGTATTTTCCATTGTAAAATATTTATAGTAAAAATGCCCTGAGAAATAAAACATAAGAAAATATTTATAACTATTAGGTACTTAATAATAAGTTTTTTCAATTCACACGGTTTGTTAACATAGTTACATTTTCCCGGGTCTTAACCGCGTATTATTATTTTATTTATTTTCTTACCTCAACGTTAAGAGTTCAGGCCCCTCGCGAGGGGACTGAGGGGGCGAGGGTCCCCTCGCGACCAAGACTATTGTAACATGGTTGAAACATCGAGGTAAGAAAATAAATAATAATACGCGATTAAGACCCGGGATACTAAACTATTAAGTAAACAAAGGTACCTACCCTTAGTACTATCACAGAATACATAATAGTACAAGTACTCTACCTACATACATAATTTTGTTTGTGATTTGTAAATTATTGTAGAGCTCAGTAGCGGCTTATCCCTGCAATAAATTTTCTTTTGCGGTCGGTCGTCCAAATCGCAGCGATTTATTTTAATAAAGTCGAATTAAGGTCCTATCACACTAGACTGAAAACTTTCTTCAGTTTCAACTTTAAGGAAGAGTCGATTTTTTCGAAAAGAGAGGACTATAAGACTACTTGGACGTAAATTATAAAAAAACCGGCCAAGTGCGAAGGGTTCCGTACCATTCCCACAAAACAACACGTTCGTTGTGTTTTTAGGACTCATTGTTATAGCGGCATTATTGTTATAGGTATATTACTGAGCTGTATTAAGTCATAATAAAGGTAGGTATTATAGGCATAGTAAAGGTTCATTAAGAAATGCGACTTGTATAGGAGAAGGGACAAACAAACATACCTACATACACAAATAAAAAATGCCAGACTTGCTGCAGAGATGCTTCGCTCGCATCACATTAATAATATGTATCTCGCAAGTCTAAATATAGGTATAAGCATTATAGGTTAGAAATGCGACTTGTAGAGGAGAAGGAACAAACATATACCTACCTACACACATATGAAAATTTTGCCAGACTTGATGCAGAGACGCTTCGCTAGCTCGGTCAATAACTATATATTCCGGTACCTATCCCTACAGGGTAAGAAAACTCTAATCATAGTTTCGTATAAAATTAATAATTTAGATACCTATTCACAATGAAAAACCGCCTTAAACAAATCAAAATAATTATCTCCTAGAAAAATAATTTACTCCTAAGCCCATGGATACCTTCATCTCGGTATAAAAGCAGCGGAGAATAAGGAAAACAGTCCAGTATTTATTTGAATTCAATCACTGAAACATTTTTCATGAAACTTTAATGTTTATACAAATATGTTCATTAATAAGCTCGTCTTCGCTCTGTGTTTATTAATAACTTTAGAATATTTTGAAATAAATGCAAAACAAGTGTTGTATCTTGATAGAAATTCTGATTTAATTGAATTTAAAAGTGATTACCCTTCTAGTCGTAAAGATTTATTTGATTATGTGAAATCTTTGGAGGGAATTACGAAATTTGCATGGAATTATAAACAGTTTTTGGATATTAATTTTTGTTTTGGACTTTTTGTTGTGAACGGTGAGTTTATTATTTAATTTAGCATCTTATTTTAGACCAATACAAACAGCGGAGTATTAGTAATAGGGTCCCGTTTTTACCTTTGGGTACGGAACTTTCTTCTCTCATCCGAGCGATGTTCCCGGTTGCATCCCTCTCGGGAGCCCGGGGTCGGCTAAAACGCCAAATAATCTGGGATCGGTACAGTAGGCAAGTCGTCATTGACTATAACTACTGCAAATAGATTTAGCAATATTTTTACGACCGGCCGCCTGCTGACACCAACTCTCCTAGGGACCAAGCAGTTTACCCGCCACCGCGGGGGGAGAACTCATAGTCTCCCACGGAACCCTTAGTCGACTTTTACGACATCGACGGGAAGATGGGGTAACCCTATTCTATGCCGGGGATACACGGCCTATAAGGTACAAAATGTTACTGCTCAGTGCTTGCTTATGGATTCACACAAAAGTCTTACTTGGGTGAAAATTACATAAAAAACCGGCGAAGTGCAAGTCGGATTTGAGCACGAAGGGTTTCGTACTATTCCTTAATTCCTTAATTTATTTTATTGACCTTTTTATTTCAGTAAACCTGAGACCTTCTATTAATCATCCAATTCTTATTGAAAATATCAGAGACCGTATTTGGAATATTTTGAAGATAAATGACAAGCTCATTGAAGATTTTGTCAACACAAACATTTATAACAAGAACGATGATTTGGCAAAGAGTAACCAACTAAGTGAGTGATCAAACTATGGGAGGAATGGGGGGGTTATTCTACAATTAAAACGACTCCAGGCTTGTTGAGACATGCCTGAGTCGTTTTAATTGTAGAAGTTCTCGGGACCTACCTACTAGTTTTTTATGAGCCATCAACCAACAATTTTCAAAATGTCGACATTCCAATATAATTCTTTTGTAAAACCGCGTGCGCGGTAGTAATTTTCGTTCTTTTATAAAAAGTTACCAATCCCCCTGTTCTTTTCGTTGCTATTTGGAAAAGTGTAGGCGCTACTATTTTTTTTAAAGGCTGTAAATACATGTGTAAATACGTTGCTATTAAGAAAACTATGTAGTAAAAATATAGCTTTTGATTAAGTAGTTTTCATTTTCTCAGTTTACTAGTTATGTACGGGAGGTTCGGGTTCAAAAGTGGTTCCCTAGTACGCAAATGTTTGCCTATAGAAACTTTATGGACTTCTTCACTTATTCTCCTTAAGGATATTACACTAGGGCATTTTCTCGAGCATTTCTATGTAATGTAACGTTCCTGACAAATTAATTTAATTATTTATTCAAGTCTGGACCCACATGAGGAACGAAACAGCATGGACGAAGCGACTGAAGAAATTTAATTTCGACTTGTTGATCGAAGCCAAAATGAACAGAATTTTAGGCGAAGACACGAATTTTAAAATGGTCTACCCGAATTGGACTGAATACCTTTATTCTGTGAACCATATTGACGAAAGTTTTCCAGACCCGAAATCATCTGGTAAGTTACTTATTTCTTTGAACTTAGACTAATCGATTATACCCTCACCTACAAAACTTTTCAATTATTTTATCATCAGAAACATTATTTTTTACCATCATTTTATTAGCTTTTGCAAGATTGAAAAAATATCTACAGTTGAACTATTTTCTCTCTGTGTAAATTTTAATCGTCTCGCTATCACGGTTCATGAGATACAGCCTGGTGACAGACAGACCGACAGACGGACAGACAACGAAGTCTTAGTAATAGGGTTCCGTTTTTACTCTGGGTACGGAACCCTAAAAAGCACCAGATAGCTCATCAAGCTAAGATTTTGATGAGTCTAAATTTCGCAACTTCATAACTTAAAAAACTACGACGTGAAAATGTCAAGATAATTAATTTACAGTTGACATAATTACATCTCGGATCCGGCAGGAGTGCACTGTCTCGGAGGGCCAGTATGGTTTCCGCCCCGGTCATGGTACCATGGACCCTGTTTTCGCCCTAAGGATTCGATCGTTATGGAGAAATACAGAACGAAGAATACGCCTCTGCATTTTCTGTTCCTGGACTTGCAGAAGGCCTTCGACTGTGTTCCTCGCGGGATGATCTGGTGGGCGCTGCGGTCCAAAGGGGTGCCCGAAACTTATATTGGAACCATCAGGGACATGTACCGAAATTCCGATTCAGTGGTGCGAACTGCTGTTGGTGACACTAAATCTTTCCCCATTACAGTCGGAGTCCACCAAGGATCCGTCCTAAGTCCGTTTCTGTTTAGCGTAATACTGGACGCACTGTCCGTAGTCATCGCACGGACGTACACGAGCAGCCCCCGTGGATGCTCATGTATGCTGATGATATTGCGCTAGCGGACTCGGATAAGGGACGGCTTGGAAGGCGTGTAAATGCGTGGAAAGAGTCACTTGAGAACGGCGGTTTGCAACTCAACGTAGCGAAGACCGAATACTTGGCTAGCAATACCACAGATCCCACACCTGTCTGCGTAGACGGTCACATGGTTGAGCGGACAGACCAGTTCAAGTACTTGGGATCTGTGCTTCACGAGTCCGGCGACATCGATTGTGACGTCAATTCCCGCATTTCGGCAGCTTGGGCCAAATGGCGAGAGGTAACTGGTGTCATCTGTGACCCGAAAATGCCGGTTAAACTGAAGGGACAGGTCTATAAAACGATCATTAGACCTGTCCTTTTGTATGGTAGTGAGGCGTGGCAATTGCTTGAGCGACATAAGCAGGAGCTGCGTGTCACGGAGATGAAGATGCTGCGCTGGGTGTGTCGAGTGACGCGAAAAGACCGCGTCAGAAACTCTCGCATCAGGGGCAGCCTTCATGTCCGAGATATTGCAGACAAACTGCAAGAATGCCGCTTACGGTGGTACGGCCACGTTCTACGAAAACCGGCTAGTTACGTGGAAAACAAATGTCTTGCCATGGCGCCTCCGCCCGGCCGCGGCAGATTGGGAAGACCCAAGAAGTGCTGGCTTGATGTTGTAAGATCGGATATGTGTGCAAATGGCCTCACTACACGGGATGCCGAAGATCGTGCGAAGTGGAGACGTAAAAGTAGGAAAGCGGACCCCGGGCTCTCTCGAGAGATGCAACCGGGAACCACGCTCGGATGATGATGACATCTCCAAACTAAATTAAAAGTCCCAAACATGATTCAAGAATGTACATAAAGAACTTACAATAGATTTAATGACTTGCACATTACAGGCATTAGTGCATTTACATTATTGCAAACAATAGCTCATTAAAGTTAAGATTTTGATGAGCCAATTACATTTCGAAATTTCATAACCTTATAATATGAAACTACAAATACTTAGTTACATCTCAAAACTAAATTAAGCCCCAAACAGGATTCAAGAGCATGTGTTCTTGAATAGTTGGCAGAAGGTAGGTAAGTAGTCGGTTTGCCACCTGTTCTCGTAAGGCGAGTCATCGAGCAAGGCCGGCGGGACCTGTGGCCATCGGTGGACATGATACACCACGTGCGATGCCCACCTCGACGGCCTTGGTCTTAATACCATCTACTTTTTGCTAATTAGTTATCTACTTGTAGATACGTGTGTATATTGATCATTCGAAACTGTTTGGTTTATTTAGAGTACTTATACTAGGTGCCTATTTTTTGGGTTATCTGCGTAATCCCGAAAGACTAATAACTAGAGATGGGCCGACTAGGGGTTCTGCCGACTAGCAGACTAGCCGACTAGTCGGTTCCAAAATTGCCGACTAGTCGGCAATGCAGATCATTGTAATTCCGAGATATTTGGGTTAATCAAGATCACTCGGCGATTGTTGCCATTTTTTAATAAGTTTGCACTTCGAAAGCTGTAGTGAAACTTCGAAAAAAGGTTGAAATAAAAATAAAAGTTGGAAAATAAAATGGAGCTGAGGCATAGTTATGACATTTAGATGTTTAGATGATGTATGTAAGCTATGACGTGTTTTGTTTACGATTTTCTGACTACCCACCTTCTAAACTGTACTACTAATTGAATAAATATTGGTTTTATTGTATAATTGTTAGTTGCCGACTAGTCGGTTGAACTGCCGACTAGTCGGCTTTCCCGACTAGTCGGCGACTAGTCGGCCCATCTCTACTAATAACAGATTTTCATTTCATCGAAAACTATTGATCCATATTTCTTATTTCTACGAAGCTTTAATTGACCGATGTAAAGATTGACTGAAAAAATAAATCACCGAATTTCATTTGAATGACCATACTTATTACTGATTACATTATATTTATTCGATATTCTCACTGGTCGGGACTACTGCGGGTGAAACCGCGGGGCGCTGCTAGTTTAAATATATTATAAAGTAAAAAACTAACTGAAAATGTTAATTTCCAGACAGATGTTTGGTGTCATTGAGTGAAAATGAAGAGAATCCTACAGATCAGTACCAAAGATGTAACTTCTCTGACAAATGTAACGTGATGCTTCTCAATGGAAATGATTTTGGTTATTCCCTGACGCACAGGTAAGTTAGCGTCGACTTTGTAGCTATATTGTACTATTTATGTATTCTGTGGCTATATGTAGAACTAGCCGAGTCCCGCGGTTTCACCCGCGTAATTCCCAAACCCGTAGGAATTCGAGATCAAAGGTAGCCTATGCTGCTTTCTATTGGTGAAAGATTTGTTGGAATCGGTTCTGTGGTTTGAGAGATTACCCGGAAAATACATACTTACATACATAAATGTTAAAACCGCTACCTCATTATAATATTAGTATAGAGTATAGATTTAAATTTAAGTATTAGGATCGGGACTTACTCGGGTGAAACAGCGGGTCTTTGCTAGTTAAGTATATAAAAAGGCGTCCCATTCATTAGTAGGCAAGGGTGCGATATCACTGAAGTGGAGCTAGGCGACACTTCGCATCAGTCGAAACAGTGTGATTCACGGCTAATTCACGGTCTGCTCCGCCCAGCTTCACTTAATTAGAAATGCACCCTTAGCTCCCAATGAGCGTACCTTTTATGCCTTATACTAAGTTGTGGGGGAGGGAGTGTAGACTGAGCGCGAAATTCCTTTCAATATACTAACAGAAAAGGCCATTCTGTTAGTTATGTGAAAGGAATTTCGCGCTTGTTAGTCATAAAGGGATTTCGCGCCGCGCGCTCGCCCTTCGCCACGACTTAATAATGAGGGTTAGGTCTAACTTACTATTTCCTAAAATTAAACCAAAGGCGACGTCACATGTATCTGACCTATAACCTAACAAATGATAATAATCGATCTTATCTACACTAATATTATAAAGAGGAAAGATTTGTGTTTTTGTGTGTGTGTGTATGTTTGTAATGAATAAACTCAAAAAATACTGTGCCTATTTCAAGAATTCCTTCACCATTAGAAAGCTACATTAACCCTGAGTAGGCTAAAATAGGCTACTTTGATCCCGATATCCCCACGGGATCAGGACTTACGTGGGTGAAACCGCGGGACGCAGCTAGTCTTTCAAATAACGAAAAACCTTAAAATCAAGATGTCAAGCTTGTCGGAGTGAGAAGCTTACCAGATGTGTGTGATGATGTGTAACTAGAGATGTATTTTTTAATGAATCAATAATATCGTTCCGTTTATCTAGTCTAAGGAGCAGTTAACCACAGGAACTGCACTAAGTATTGGTCCTAAATCGAATCTAAATGGAGCAAATCTATTGGTTCTAAGTAACAAACACATCCCTCGCTACGCATCGTCGCATAATCTCTGGTGGAAATGAGGCCTTATTCTGCACCGTGCACCAGAGTCGAGTCGCGCTTTCCTACTTTTACGTCTCCACTTCGCACGATCTTCGGCATCCCGTGTAGTGGGCCATTTGCACGCATATGAGAAACATTTTGTCGATCGACATAAATAATTCGTCTCTTTTTCCCTAACGACGGATGAAAATTCAAAGTTACATTTTCCCGGGTCTTTATCGCGTATCATTATTTATTTTCTTACCTCGAAGTTTCAACCATGTTACAAAAATAATAATACGCGATAAAGACCCGGGAAAATGTAAGTAGGTACCTATGTTAACAAATTATGTGAATTTAAAAGTTTATAAGATGAAAATTCAACAAAATATAGGTATGATTGTCGTTGCACCACTGCAGGTTTCTACACATGGTACTAGCTCGCATCAGTAAAGGCTGCTACATCTTCTCGCCGGCGGGAGACGAGGAATTGAGAGGAAAGATGTGCGAAATGATGTACGAGGAGTCAAAGTACATCGCCTTAAATGGGTTTAAGTTGATTGATCTTCTGCTTGAAGAAGGTACTTAAGAGATAATATATACTTAGTTGGAACTATCACTACATGTTTCATAAGAGTTTGCTATTTATAGAGGTTGCTAGTTATTTTTGAATGGCTCGTGGCTCGTGCCATTTCGAACTAGGGAGCCTAGGGTAATGCCGAAAGACCGGCTGTGGCTGCCCCTGTAATCGCAACTACTCGCAACCTTGCCGAGGCAAGAGCTCTATTTTTGAATCGCTTGTGCCACTTCGAGCAATTTGAATAGCTCGGTTTCTGCTGATTTTCGTTTGATAGATAGATAGAACGCTTTATTGTTCTCACCAAAAATAAATTACAATAAAATAAAGTACAAAAAAATCTTAATCTATAGTGGCACAATAGGCGGCCTTACCACTGAGAGTGGTCTCTTCCAGGCAACCTCGGTATGGAGAGGATCACACGAATGATTAAGGGTGAGGTGCGTTATCTTAAAAATAATAAAATAATAGAACAAAAATAATAATGATGATTGATGGTTGATTTATATTTGATGTCGGATTCCTTCCGCGAATAATTGGGACCACTCGTTGCTGTTGTGCGAGTTACATAGAAAAATTAACGATATCGAGCGATATTTAGAAGAAATCTAGCTATTTTAATAGCTTGAAGTGGCACAAGCGATTCAAAAATAGAGCTTTTACCTCGGCAAGGTTGCGAGTAGTTGCGACTACAGGGGCAACAACAGCCACAACGCCGGTCTTTCGGCAGTACCCTCCTTTGACGTAAGACAAATTAAGAGGACAGTCTACCTACTCTTTCTCCATACTAACGTAGTCGACTGTTTCCTCCCTGAATAAAGATATTAGAAAAAATATGTGTATGCCAAAGTCCTATATCGGCCATGACTGTGCCCCTACGTTTTAATTTTTTTCATTTTCTAATATACTTAATAGAAATAAAATTCAGAAAAAATTGAAAATTAAAAACGTAGGGGCATGGTCATGGCTGATATAGGACTTATCGCATACCTAAACATAATGTTTTCTAATATATTTATCCAGTTGTATGGAGAAAAGAGTAGGTAGACTGTCCTCTTAAAGCTCTTTTTATTAATGTTCCAGTAAGCCTCTGCTCTCTAGACGGGCACGCTCAGTTCCTCCATCGTTCCTGGCTATCGGCGCTTGTGTCTCTACAATCTCCTCACGGCTGCTTCAACCAACGTGTCGGAGACGGCGAGCGGTACGAAGGCAGCGTTCTGGACGGGGAGTGCAACACACACGTTACTGCAGTCGCTGCGGCTGCTTTGGCTGCAGCTGTTAGATTTGTCTTGGAATTGTATTAGTTTCATTAATTAAAGTGGGAAATAAAGTATTATAACTGAATTTATAGGTTTGTGATTTTCTTACGGCTTATAACTATAACTTTCGGCGCTGGTTTCCCAACAATCTCCTCACGGATGCTTCAACCAACGTGTCGGAGACGGCGAGCGGTACGAAGGCAGCGTTCTGGACGGAGAGTGCAACACACACGTTACTGCAGTCGCTGCGGCTGCTTTGGCTGCAGCTGTTAGATTTGTCTTGGAATTGTATTAGTTTCATTAATTAAAGTGGGAAATAAAGTATTATAACTGAATTTATAGGTTTGTGATTTTCTTACGGCTTATAACTATAACTTTCGGCGCTGGTTTCCCAACAATCTCCTCACGGATGCTTCAACCAACGTGTCGGAGACGGCGAGCGGTACGAAGGCAGCGTTCTGGACGGAGAGTGCAACACACACGTTACTGCAGTCACTACGGCTGCTTTGGCTGCAGCTGTTAGATTTGTCTTGGAATTGTATTAGTTTCATTAATTAAAGTGGGAAATAAAGTATTATAACTGAATTTATAGGGTTATGATTTTCTTACGGCTTATAACTATAACTTTCGGCGCTTGTTTCTCAACAATCTCCTCACGGATGCTTCAACCAACGTGTGGGAGACGGCGAGCGGTACGAAGGCAGCGTTCTGGACGGGGAGTGCAACACACACGTTACTGCAGTAGCTGCGGCTGCTTTGGCTGCGGCTGTTAGATTTGTCTTAGAATTGTATTAGTTTCATTAATTAAAGTGGAAAATAAAGTATTATATAACTGAGTACCTATTTAATTTTCTTACGGCTTATAACATAAATTTAGGTTTTCTTTACCTTTACTAAACTTTTGATTTTCGGTTTATGTTCTTATTTAAAACGCATTTACAGATTTTCATGAAATCTGTTTTAAGTGCATTATTCGTTCCTCGAAATATTGAGGTTCGATATTCTAGGTGCCCATAATAAAATTATTTAAGCTACTATATATACCTACCCATACCTACTACCTATATGTTATCAAAGTACTAAAAAGCCCTGTATCCTTTGTTGTTGGATTAATGGGACTTTATTTTCGTGATTGTGAAAAAGGCATTTGATTATTGAATACCTACTTTCAGCCAAATCTGGATCAGGCCTTTTTTGGACAAACAAACAAATTAGTAAACTTGCTAATTAAAATATTAGAAGGTTTTAACTTAAAACTAATAATTGGCAAAAAGTAGCCAGGACCCACAAATTAAAAAGACACATTTAAAAGTCTAGAAAAGCCGATGATGCAATTCAATCACACAGTTTCTCAAGTTCAATATCATTACTAAGAAAATCGATATAAAATACCTTCCTCCGTTTTAAGGCCTTTGAGAGTTGAAAGTGTCAATCTCGATGGCCTTGCTTCTTGTATACCTACCGTCAATGTCGCCCGGATGCGAGCTGCTCAATTGACTTCCGGTCGCCATGGGAAGTTTATTAAAATACACTTGCTCTAGAATATATTTATTAAGCTTCCGAATCAGTGTGGTTTCATAATAATTTAATTTAATTTGATGTATAATAAATAGGTAATTATGATTAGGAAATAGGAAATTAGCGAGAATAACTCCTCATCAATATGCAGTAAATTGCTTAGTTTTGTATGCTTTTTTAGCAATAAAAAAGTACACTGTAAAAAGTGTATTGAGGATGCAGTGAACTACCTAGAATATTATTTTCAGATTTGCACCGCTTTTTTTCTTACCATGTCCATACCAAGTAAGAACACATTGAATAATTTACCCTACGTATTCAATGGCTAACAGAACGGTTTGAAATTTAGTTGTAGAATACGATTTGACACATCTTCCTGAAGAAAAAATTACAAATACCTACTACAAAGAACAAAAACGCCAGATTATAGTCTAGAACGTGGTTTTAGTAAATAGCTACCCATATTTAAAAAATAGATCAAAAATGACGTGGCAGATCAAATGTCTTGCACCATTGCGCCTCCCGCTCGGCCGCGGCAGATTGGGAAGATCCAAGAAATGCTGGCTTGACGTCGTAAGGGCTGATATGCGTGCAAATTGCCTCACTATACGGGATGGCGAAAATCGTGCGAAGTGGAGACTTAAAAGTAGGAAAGCGGACCTCGGACTCCCGATATGGATGCAACCGGGGACATCGCTTGGATCATGATAATATGATTTAAAATAGATCAATTCGAGGAATCATAGCAGTATCTTTCTAACATGTCGAATATCGTGAATAATAAACGTAAACAGTAGGAAAGCGGACCCCAGGCTCTCGAGAGGCATGCAACCGGGAACATCGCTCGGATGATGATAATGATTTAAAATAGATCATCTATTCGAGGAATCTTATCGGTAACAATCTAACATACAACTGTTGATAGAAATCTTATTACGTGACAGTAGTAATTGAATCATTGGCAAAGTCATCACGAAACTTTACGACCTATTCGTATGTGTGAAGCAAACGCACTTTAAGTTCAATAACTTTAAAATAGATTAAAAGTAACTTTAACACTTGTATTTCTAATGCAACAGTTGTTCTACTAAGCGGGAGACAAAGTTTGTTTTTTAAATGGCTTTATTATTGAGTAGGTATAGTACAGTTTCGATTACATTTTCCTGGATCTTAATCGCGTATTACTCATATTATTTACTATTAACTCGACGTTTCAACCATGTTACAAAGGTCTTGGTCGCACTCTCGCCCCATTTGTGCCCCCCCCCCCATCTGTGCCCTCGCGACCAAGACCATTGTAACCTGGTTAAAACGCTGCCAAAACACGCGATTAAGACCCGGGAAAATGTAACTATGTTAACAAATCGAGTGAATTTAAAAGTTTTGATAAATTCACATAATGAACATGATTTTATATCAAAATTGTATTTAGGTCTCCCGCGATTCAGGATTTTCCTTCTGCGGGGACCAAAACTAAGGTAAACTCTGTAAAGTTCTTTAGTAAATAAACTTGTTATGAAGTATTATTTAATCAATCAAGAAGATTTTATTCAAAATATCATAACGTAATAGCAATGCAATGCCCTGTGGCACAAGATAATCAAACCAAAAACATTAAAAGATTTAAGTATAAGAAACAGCAGATTAATTAGCCATTTACCCTACCCAACTGCCCACTCTCTTCTTACCAAAAGACACAAAAATACAATCGTTTTTCAATAAAGATGATTAATGATCGATTCTACATGCATTCGACTATTTAAATAATCACTTCATAAAACCGACAAAATACCTAGACTAAACGGTCAAATTCGTGACTAGAATTTAGCAATCAATCAAAGAAACCGAACCTTATGCATAAAATAAAAAGCTAGATGTCAAAATGTGTCCTAATTTACCTACTAGTGATCGAATTGAAATTCGGTGCGAGTTCCCTTGGGACCCATGGTATTGTCTCGGTGTAACGGGCCTGCCTGCGCCCGCGCATTTTAATAACTGTATTTTACTGTAAATGACCCTACGCTCCCAATTTCGGCGGTGTAATGAGGTGGTCAGTGGTCTACTGTAGGTAGATTGTAGTGTGGTGTAACTTATTGGAATATTTATTCGTTTTCGTTGATGTGGGCTTTAGGTATTTAAGGTTATATGCGCGCACTGATAGTTGTTCCGTGCTTCGGGAGGCACGTTAAGCAGTTGGTCCCGGTTGTTATCTCAGATAGTAGTCGTTAGGTCAAGTTAGAGGCCTTAGGGGGACCTGAAAACTCTAACACTAGGTGAGCCACCACTACACGAAAAGAAGACTGATAGTTGTGGCGGAAATGCTTCGTCGAAGCGGCGTGAATTTCTTGTCACAGCTTATCAGTGAGCGTTTTAGCTTTAGCATGCAAAATCACAGAATACATAAATAGTACCTACAAGGTAAAATATAAAAAGGAAGACTTTTTTGCATATACCTACCTACCGGTGATGGATTGAGTTTTGGGAGATACCTATCAGTAGGTAGATTAATTAATAAACTTATTTGCCGTGTTTACTGTGTCGACCCCAAATAACTTGCGAGGGATGCAACCGGGAACATTGTCCAAATGTGAAGATTTAATAAACTTATGAGGAAAAAGTTTTATATCTTATATCAATAGCTTACCGTGGTTTCACTTGTGTAGGTACCTCTAAGTCCTGATGAATGATGAATGTGGATAGCTAGAGTAAAAAACCACTTCTTTAGTCAAATCAGAAAAGTAGGTAGGTATTATGCAGTTTTAAATGGCTATTAAATTTGTTATTAATATAAATTGTTTATTTTCTGCTGCTTAGTTGTAGTGGTAAAAAGTTAGGTGCAGTTAGATAGTTACGAACACAACAAATATTTTTATTACCTACTTACTAGATGTATTTGAGTTAGTTTTAAAAAATCCTTTTTTATCAGATGACTATGTACATCGTATAAAGAACACACTCTCCAATTTTCAGCCATCTGCTATCAGCGTTTAAGGCTGTTGCGATGATCAGTCAGTCAGGACAAAGCATTTTATAGATTGCGGTAGGTAGAATAAGAGACGTATTGATTTCAAAGAAACCGCTTGAAAAAAGGATCTCAGATTCTGCGAATGTTTCATTTTCCTCCTTCTGTAGGTTGGGTAATATGAGTTTGTACCTACCTATTTAACTGGCATTTATTAATATGTGACTATCCTGAATGATTGTCTGTTAATACAGCCTAAACTTCGTATATAAACTTGACCCATGACTAGATTTCCCTAACTGCCATGAAAATTTTGAATTCAAGGGTATTACTCGTCTCGCTGCGTTGGGCTCCCGCTATGAAAAGATTTTTTGGGTAGATAGATTGCATGGTATGGGGTCTTGCACGTGCAATCTGTGCATTTATATTCAAACTCTTGACTGAATGATAGACTGACTTAATGACTGAACTATATATATCAACGCAGAGCCCAAACCACTGGTCGAAGGGACATGCAATTTGAAGAGTGTGTTTTTTGTTATGTGTGTGTAGTACATAATATCAATTGATTTAATTCGGCAAATACCGTATGGGCGTCACATACAATTTCGACAACCCGAACCCACTCGTCTACGAGTGATGACTAACGCATCCTTGGATCGGATACCAGTCAGCATACAATATGAACGCTAGGTATTGCAGATAGAACTATTGTTGTCTGAACAATGAGTTAGGACACCTCACGGACACCCACACGTTTGTTACAACTGGTGTTCGCAGGTGGCGGTTTTTGTACAAGCTTTTTCTTAGTGTAGAACGGATGCTACGGATGGATAAATGTATGTACTAAATCTATCTAAGATTTGTATTTTTGTGTGTCGTATGTTTGTAATGAATAAACTCAAAAACTACTGGACCGATTTCAAAAATTCTTTCACCATTAGAAAGCTACATTCACCCTGGGTAACTTTGATCCCGATATACCCACGGGATCTGGACTTACGCGGGTGAAACCACGGGACGCCTCTAGTAGCACCTATAAAGAGGCAACGTTGGTAACATGGTTGAGTGTTCGGAGTAATCTCCGAAACCACTGGAGCGATTTTGATGAAATTTAATATGAGGATACATTGCATTTTGAGGAGTAATGTAATATGTTTCATCCCGATTCATTTACAAGATCGGAGCTTGCGTGGGTGAACCTGCAAGGTGCAGCTAGTCTTAGATAAACATTTTGTTTGATTCTATTATAAAATGGGGTTTACATGTTCGTGTCTGCGGGTATATTAGATTAGTACTTATTAGTTGTGCACACAAAATCTATATCTATGAGATGCTTGAAGATGCTCCACTGAAGATTGTAGAGCGCCGAAATTTGGAGAATGTGTTCTTTATGTGATGTAGGCATCCGACCAAAAATATTTTTACAAAATCCCACAAGATCCCGACATATGCGGGTCTGCGGGATACAGCTAGTTGCCCTATATAGCTGGGAGAAGGCCATAACTAATTAAGAAACTGATCTGAACTATACAATAAATAAGGTAGGTATATCTATAAATTCACTGCCTATGAAATTTCTTTATATTTACGGTGGCAATGTAATTGAAGTATGACATTCATAGGCTAGGTATGCAGTCGGCCTTGGACGATGACGTCACAAGGAAGCCATTTGACCTGGCTCCTAGCGACCAATCATGCCGTTTTACACCAAAATTTATCTCAATTATTATTTACTACCAGCACCCTTTTGGTTCGCCCACATAGGTATGTGACAAATAAATCTATGTTGTTGACAATGATTCAATGTACCTTCATACTAAGTTTCATTAAAAACGGACTAGTACTTTCAGAGTTTCATTCATTCAATACGAATTAAAGAAAAAGTATTCGAAAGAGTGCCATTTTCCAGAATCTGTTTCCATTTTTAACCCCCGACGGAAAAAGAGGAGTGTTATAAGTTTGACGTGTCTGTCTGTCTGTGTGTGTGTGTGTGTGTGTGTGTGTGTGTGTGTATCTGTCTGTGGCATCGTAGCTCACGAACGGATGAACCGATTTTAATGTAGTTTTTTTTGGTTGATAGGTGACTTTTGCGCGAGTGTTCTTAGCTATGTTTGTTCAGAGATATTTTCCATTACCACTGGGTACTTCGGCTCCGAGAAATTTTGACTCCGGGGTACCTACCTACATAATGTCAATATTAAATTATATGTTTAATTAATGTTGCTAAATATGTAATAAAACAACAAATTCATTGAAGTAGATAATTATTAATAAAAAACCTTCTAAATTAACATTGAAAATGTAGGAAAAATCGCCTGTTTATAAATTTAACGAGCGATACAAGGATTTAGGTATTTATTATTACTCTTAATATTTACTTAGTTACCTAGTTTGTAATTATTTTCCGTGCTTCAGAAGGCACGTTAAGAGGAAAGTCTATATTTTTTATGGCATAAACATATTTCCTCTAATGATTTTATTTAGGGAGGAAACAGTCGACTACGTTTGTAAAGTTTGTATGGAGAAAAGAGTAGACTTTCCACTTAACACTTCCACTTTCCGCAGTTGATCCCGGTTGTTATTTCTAATAGCCGATAGCAGTCGTTAGGTTAAATTAGAGGCCTCAGGGCGACATGAAATCTCTAACACTAGGTGAACACACTACTATACGAAAATAAGAAGAATAATTTGTACAAATCCATATTTATAACATTAATATTACAAAGAGGAAAGATTTATTTGCTTGTTTCATGCGAATAGGCCTATTTAGAATTCTGAGTTAACTTCAGTTGCCGATGATCGTCCGCAAAAGCAGTAAAACAGACCTCGGGACCGATACAACCGTGAACATCACTCGAAAGATATTGAAGAGCAGTACTCTACAGTAAACGATATGTTATCTTAACTCATCTGTAGGTATAACATACAATGACACAAATCACTACGATGCTCCCTACTTATGCAACCCAACTGGTATTGCGTAAAGATATTTTAGCATGCCGTCTACTGAGAAACAACCGACACCTTTGTGCGATTCCACGTAAGTTGTGAGGCCGTGAAATCGACTTATTGTCATCGGAATTAGTTGTCAATTGAGACATGCAGGAGAGACGAATTGTCGACGATGGCGGGCGTTTGGCGACTGGCGACTTCCGCCACGTTAGGTCGAAAAACGTTGAGATCAAAATCTGTATGGCTAATTGTCTTACAAATTTTGATCTGTGTATGTATGATCTCAGATATGCAGCGTCGTTTTAGCCGCATAAGTCGCAATTTCGTGGAAAAATGAAGATTAAAAATCTTTAGATCATTGCAGGACTATTGCTACCTAAAAACCTGTGTAAAAACCTTACATATCTGTATTGAGACAGTTCTTTTAATGGTGAGTGTCTTAAGACAGCATGTTAATAACCGTGTTTTAAAATTATTGTTAGACATTTTTTGTGTAAAAATGTTATAAACCAATTTCCAACTGATGTGTACGCACCATTACAATAATTCCCGTTATTTGCGAATTAAAATTAGAATAGAATTTGCCGATTCTCAGTATTTTTAAGCTATGTAATCGAGCTATTTATATTCAACGGAAAGACCATAAATTGGTTTTCATTTAGTATTTATCTGCAGTCGATCGGAACATGTCGCCATGCAAAAGATGGTATTGGTAAAGAAATGTTTGACTTACAAGGACGAAAGACTTACGTACATATCAATGTAGCTTACGTATGTTGTCGGTGAATGACCTTTCAAAAATTTAAGCATTTGTTGAAATAGCACCAAGTTGAATGAATACTGATCGATATTATGTAAGGAGCTTGTGTTTGAAATACTGTAGGTATTACGATCTTCGAATAAATACTTATGATGAGCCAGATGATTAAGAGTTCTATTTTCTTAGAGCTTGTTTGTCCTGCACGTAGAATTTTGCAAACTAATGCGGATGATAAGTTTGTGTTTTAATTTACAAATCAAATCAAAGATTTATTTAGATTTTTCTTTTGTTTTCGCGATATTGTATTAAAATCCATCCCTTCTTCAGGATCCTGTATCTAACTGTCTCGAAAGGTTAAGCGTTGAAACAATGGTAAGGGTAGTAAACGCCACGCGATTGGTACCGAAAAATGTCTTTGATTTCAAAGATTTATTTCGTATATTTAACTCCAATCAATTTATTTTTACAACAAACAATTACAAAAGAATTAAAAAAACAAGATAAACTAAAAGAAATAAAATAATAATAATAGAAAAAAAAACTAAACAAAATCGTTTAGTTAAATGTTTTATTTCTCAATGAATAACTAGCAGAGTCCCGCGGTTTCATTCGCGTAAGTTCCGATCCCGCGATTCTGATCTTTTTTAAATAAAAAACAAACTTACAGTCTTCAAAACCATTTCTATCGTGTTTAGCTACCGATTTAGAGACGCCTGTCTATTTTTTTCTGGATTTAATTCTATTACAGATTTTATTATCGCTACAGATTTAATAGACAATATAGAAACTTACCTGCCCAATTTAATTGACCCGAAAAACATATTTCACGAATAAAATAAAGGTCGTACTGTGAGTCTTCAGAGTAAGACACGTTATAGATGTTTACCTATTATGTTATAGATATTAATAGCATTAGGCTAGAAAGAAGCCCACGTTGTGTTAATATTGTCGAAACAAAAACAAAATCTTAATTATGAATCGAAGGATGCAACCTCTGAACTATTGTAAGCTTCTGTCTCTAAGTATTTCATAAGTTTTATTTAACATTTTGTTTAGTAACTATTTAATTTATGAAGCAATTTTGAATTAGGTAAATTAGTTGATGATCTTTGACATTTGGTTGATATAAATTCTTTAACTATGACGTTTCCTTATAGAGTCATAGGGGTTACCTACTAGCATTTTTCGAACGAACGAACTATCGCTAATTTCCCACTACTATTTCAGGCAATTGTTTAATTTCAAACGCCGAAGAATTAAAACTTCTTAAAATTATCGATCGTTCGAAAAAATGCTAGTAACCTACCCCAGGTGTTTTCAGTTCAGAGGGCGCGTTCGGAAACCACACATGCTATCAAAGTAGCGAAATAATACGTCTGAACAACACACCTAAATATTATAAAATCAAAATTCTATATTGTTTGCTTCAAGCCGTCCGCTCTAGTTATCTTGCTCTCCGTATGTATTACAGAGATGTGATGCGATGCGCAAACGCATCACACCTTTCTCTGCGCAACGACATTTCGCGCAGCTCCGCGGTTGGGCAAATCTGTGTTCCGATCAAGTACGCTCGTTGAATAACAACGAGATTCTTATTCAAATTTTAAGAAACCCGCGAAAGTGAATTACATGTTGTACTGACTCTTGATATTACGCGAATAATGTAATGTAATGTAACGAACATAATAATTGAAACGCTTTATGTGTTTTTTTATTAATAAAATGCGAAAGTTTGTGTTTGTTTGTATGTTACCGTGTAGCCCCGGCCTAGAATAACACTACCCCATCTCTTCTCGTGTCGTAAAAGGCGACTAAGGGATCCCGGGGAGAGACTAGTTCATTTTCAATCTTCATTTATGTTCTCTCTATAAAAAACTTAAATCTAAAACTAATTATCTAATGAACATTATTTGGAATGAGAAGAAACTCAATGTTACAAGTAATCCTGGAGTTCTCCTCTCGAGGTGGCGGGAAAACGACTTGATCCCAAGGGATTTGATGTAGGCCAGACGGCCGGTCCTACAATATTGTCAAATCAATTTCCAGCAGGAATGGTCAATGAAGACTTACCTACTGTTCCGAGTAGTGCCGACCCTAAACAATTTGGGATAAAGACAAAAAGTAGCAGTATGTTTGTTATTTCTTCGTACAAAAACGAACTAAATTAAGTATATGAAATGAAACTTTGCTCTAGCAAGAAACACAAGCTATTTATCCCAATATTTACACGGAATGGGGACGTTTTTACGAAGGAAATAGTGGAGAGCAGCTTAGAGAGCGGTTGTCTTGGAGAAAGATTTCCTATCGAATTTTGGTTTCCAAAAAAACGGATAGGCAAACACAGATTGAATAAGTATACAAATCATCTAACCTAAAATAAAAGAAGATCGCAGTAGAAAAATAAATGACAATCGAAATAATGAAATAGGTACCTAGTGATTCTTATTACACTGTGTTTTTAAATACTTAGGTAATATTAAATGAACCACTGCTTATCGCCTAATGTAGTAATTCAAAGCTTTATGTAATAAAGTAGGTGATAGATACCTCGAGGCCTTGACTTGTTTCCCATTAGGCTAATGGCTAAACTGCCTACATACCGTGCTTGCGAAACAACGCAAAGAATGCGATACTATTAGATAATTATTGTTGACATGGAGTAGGTACTCGTACCCTAATAGAGAAAAATATTTTATAGGTAGTTCAGGTTTATTTAAGACGAAAGCGTGATCAAAACCTTAAAATAACGGTTTTTTACGGTATATTTCTCCTTGTAAATTATATTTCTAGTGCAATGCCTGGAGCATTAAACATTAAGTAATGGCTTAAAATTGCTTTAAGAAATTGTGTGTTGACTTTTGTATCTAAGGGTTACTTTAGGTTTAGTTTTTTGTGAGGAATTAGTTATTAATTACACAAAAAATAAATCATTGTTGAATGGTTCTGTGAACATCTGAGGTGGAAAAGAGGTTTTTCTTTTTTGTAGGGAAAGGTACACTTTAGTAATCCTCGCCTTACGAGGACGACTCTTTCTTCATACAAACTTTACAAACATAGTTGACTGTTTTCTTCCTGAATTAACATTAGAGAAAATATTATGTTTATGCTATAAAATCCTATATGTGACATGACCAATGGTCATGTCATGGTCATTGACCCTACGTTTTGATTTTTTTACTTCTAATGTTTCTACATTTTATTTTAAACATTATTAGAAAATTTAAAAACAAAACGGACCCAGGGAGGAAACAGTCGACTACGTTTGTATGCAGAACGAGTCGTATCATTCCTCCAAACTTTGTACATTTTATTTTGTTGCTTGTATAATGTAGGTACAGTAGGTTAAGTAGCTTAAATGCAAGATTTTTAAAATAATTACCTACCTAGACTACCTACCCATCCATCTATAAACCTATACAATTTTTTTATAGTTCGATGTACGTATACGGATATTTAGCATTATAAACAAACTAGACATACGAGCATATATTCCGCTAGTTCACGCGCAGGTATTGGCCAATGACCCACTATAGATATTCTGGAGTGAATCCAAACTGACAATAAGATTGATTGTCTATTGCAGAATTTACAGAATACTGAGTTTTGTTGCGTTTCTTACATAATAAAATTGGTGTTGGTATTTCTAGTAACAGGATTTTCCTTGGATTTTATCCATTGGAATTTATCAAGCCAAGAATTTAGTCCGTGTAGCCCCGGCATAGAATAGGGTTATCCCATCTCTTCCCGTGGGTTATAAAAGGCGACTAAGGGATCTGAGGGAGACTAGCAAACCTTAAGTTCTCCCCACGTGGTGACAGATAAACTGCTTAGTCCCTAGAAGGGTTAGTGTCTGACAGGCAGCCGGCCGTAAAAATATAATACAAATATATTTTCAGATGTTATAGTAAATTGATGTTGATGACTTACCTACTGCGCCGAACCAAAATAAAAAAAAAAACAATTTGGGGTTTAGTGGATCCCTGGCTCCCGAGAGGGATGCAATCAGGCACATCGCTCGGATGAGAAGAAGAATTTACAATTTGAAACTTACATGGTTGTTTTCACTACAAATATTATTCAATACAAATTTAAACATGGTAAATACCCCGTTATTTAATAATATTTGTTAAGAATTTACAAGCCTAAATATAAAGCCGAATGTCCAGCATCGACTAAATTAATTCAGTTTAGTTAGCTCTGCATAGTTGACCCAGGTTATCATAGGTACATGTGCGCCCACCGCATACAATGCCATCAGCATGGTCGCTTCTTTGAAAACTGGCGAGCTAAGTTAAATATCCTCGTTTAGTTGGTGGTAGGTGGCAAAAACACACGACGCAGTCTCCAGATAGAGCTTAGAAATCACAAACAGCACTTAGAAAACACATACGTTTTGACCGTCTTTTGTTTTTATTATTTAGTCAGGGTAGAGATGTGGTAGAGACCTTTCAATTCTGCAAAGAAACTAGTAGTCTAATTTATTCATTTTTGAGGTCAAAAAAGTCAAAAGTTTCTACGAATTGACGAAAATGGCGAGGTGAAAGGGGAAAAACCTTCCTCATACTAAGGCGTTAAGACACAATTAAATCGTTATCTTATTTTTTTCTTTTTCTTCCTCCCCTTGTTCCAGTTTATCCTGGATCCGTGCCTCGAAAGGCACGTTAAGCAGTTAGTGTTATCTCTGTTAGCAGTCTTTAGGTCTAGTTACTTAGCCTCAGGGTGACCTGAAAACTATAACACTAGGTGAGCCACACCACTACACGAAAAGAAGATCCTGGATCGGGAAATTATTCATCCAAGAAACCTGGGTCATATGACCGAGGGCTCTCGTATGGTCTCACTTTATTAAGTGTGACTTAGATAAGGTTGGATATGCTTGTCCATCAATGTAAGTATCCGATTGCCTTCCTCTACCTCTCAGTTCTCGGATATATCGAATCGGTATAACTAAAACTTGAACACACTTCAGTCACTACACTTTAACCGCAACCCATCGATACCGTTGGGGTCAAGTGCAGACCACCGATGAGCATTGACAACCACCTCACACCCGACTTCCGTTACACTAGTCTGATATAACTATGACATTTTTACCCAATGGGCCGAATGTGGGACGCACTTTGTCTGCGCGCGCGCTTCTAACCGGGCCACGACGTAAAAGGATTGCCTACAATGGGTGACATATATTTTTAATGTTTTACGGGGTTAATGTTGTAGGTTTCTACTAGATCTAGCTTACAGAAAGATTTTTGTTTTCTGAAATTATTATTTAATTTTATTTCATACCTATGCCTACATATAAAATTCAAACTCAATGTGACTGCCAGAACTCTAAATCTTTGTATCTGGTCTAAGCGTTTTCTATGTATCATTCATTATGTATGTTTTTACTAATAAAAAAATATATGTGTGTAAAAAGTAAAGATGTAGTATATCCGTTGTCTAGTACCCATAGTACAAGCCTAGTGCTTAGTTTGGGGCTAGATTGCGCTGTGTGCAACGTCGTGCAATATATCAATGCACAGCCTAAACCGATGGTCCTAGAGGCATGACATTTGGGGGGTGCAGTGTGTATCCACAAGAAAGAGTTTTGTGAATTTCCACGGGATCAGGACTTTTGTGGGTGAAACAGCGATTATTGTCGTACTCAAAGGACCTAGGGGTGCTCATCAATTTTCATACAATAGTATAAGTTAACGCAAACGTAATAGTAACATATTTGTTTAACCCTCAGAGCTCCCGTGATCACACGCAATAAGCGTTTCGGGTCACACGACTCACACGCAGCGTTGGATTCTGAAATTGCTACGAATGTAAAAAAAACTGCGGCCGTACTTTTATCTACGAAGCTTAGACATATGCTGCGTTTTTTAACGTTTTACTATGTACAATATTATGTCCCAGGCACTACAACGACAAAAAAGCACGTAATAAAATTACTTGCGTCGTATAAATCATCTAGATTAGGTAGATGTTAAGGCCGATGTAATTGGGCCTCGAACGTGCAGGTATAAATATTCAACAAGAATGTAATTTGATGCAGAGCGTGTTGCTGTGACCGTTAACTTATCCAAATTATTCAGATGGCATTTAATGAATGAAAAATACCAACCTGTTTATGATGAATCTGTTTTTAATAAAGCGAGTGTAATAATTATTTTTTGGCCGCGTATCCCCAGCATAGAACAGGGTTATCCCATCTCTTCCCGTTTGGTGTCGTAAAAGGCGACTTAGTGATATTGGGGAGACTTGCTAACCGACTAACCTGGCTAGCTGACTAACCTCGAGTTCTTCGCGCACGGTGGCGGATAAACTTCTTGGTATCTAGGAAATCTTTAGAAGGTGTGGTCAATGATGTCTTACCTACTGTGCCAATCCCAAATTATTTGGGGTTAAGTAAGGGGGATGTAATCGGAAACATCGCTTAGATGAGAGGAATAACTAATTTTCACAGAAAAGAAACACGAGTCAATCAAAGGCAGTTATTAAAGTTTACACAGTTAAAAAACTGATGATTTGGGTGACATTATAACAATTATAATAAAATTATAGAAAGCGCCAGTGATTTCGTAATAATCGTTGCGGAAGAAATATTTGTTCTTTAATGTTTAATAGAATGCGTAACACCTATTGTTTATGCGCTGGTGTTGAGAAGTTTTATTATGTATTTTCGGGCGTGTAATAAATATAATGTTAGTATCGTTGAAAATTTTCCTAAACACTATCAAAATGTAGAGATTGGTAGTATTGGTTACCAAACTCTAAAAAAATATACTCGTTAATTTGTCTCACTGCAGGGCAAGGGCCTCCCCTTAGAGGGGTTAGGCAGTAAGATGCCACCGGAGCCTTCTGCGGATTGGCGAATATCCCATGCCGTCGGACCATGGTCCGACGAATAAAGAAAATATTTAGCCTAATAAATATAACAGTATGAAGATGGAGCTGTGTTCTCACCGCAAAAGAGGAATAAAGAATTAAAAAAAAAACAAACAACGATCGTTTTCGTAGCCCAAAAGAGTCGTATGACTATTCATGGAAAGTTGTAAGTACAGTACATTTATTGCTTCTTTTATGTAAAGTGGCAATGTATTGTATAGTGCCTATGAAACTGATATACATATAGATATATAATACGGGTGCTGTGCGAAAATTCATAGGGAGCATTTCAATCAATTAATCCCCAATACCTAATTCTTCTTGTTCTTTTCGTGTAGTGGTGTGGCTCACCTAGTGTCAGAGTTGTCAGGTCGCCCTAAGGCCTTTTAATAAACCTAACGACTGCTCTCAGTGATAACAAGCGCGCACATATCTAATAATAACAAATTGCAAATATCTAATTGTGATAATATCTAATCTTGCTAAGGTTAGAACCCCCCTATCACCACTTGCACAGCTTACCTATAATTGTAGACTATGATTTGACACATCTACCTAAAGAAAAAATGACAATTACAAAGAACCGAAACGTCAGATCGTAGTCTGAAATTAAAAAACGAAGTTTACTTAGTAGTTATGCACCTCGACGATATTCCACAAGTCTATACCACCCACTGACCTCCATGTCGTCGCATGTACAAGTCGCTGGACAGGTCACAGCGCACTGAATTTTGTGCCTATTTGATCTGCGCCATGTTGCGCTGTTGTCGCGCATTTTCTATTGAAAGTGATGGTGACCGTCCACGGAACTATTAGTTCCACGGACGGCCACCATGGCGCTAATCAAATCGGCACAAAGATCTAATGTCATTTTGTATGGTATATCAATTCCAGCGTACTTGTATAGTTTAATTTCAGTGATACCACCATACCACATGTCAATTATCAACCCATTAATAACATTGTCAAGTTGCATAACAAGTGAAAGTTAATGAATGATGATAAAAAGATGCACTTTGAGGCGGCCGAGCGACCGATGAATCTTCACCGTTGAACCTTTGCGTGACATGTGGCTTGTTAAGTTATAACTAAATTCACTATAAGTAATTGTACTTAGTTGAAATTGTAGGCGTTACTTTTTTATGAAAGTAAAAGTTAGAAAAAGAGTAAAAAAGTTTGTTATATCATTGAAAATATTTTTTCTACTAATAAAATTCTGATTGATGGCTTCTTGGTAGGTATACGCACAGAATACATAAATAGTACAAGGTATACGTCAAGTTTTGTTATAATATCCTCTTAGATAATTAAATTGGTAGAAATTAATAAAAATACACTTTTAACAATACCGATACCATTATCTTTACAAAAATTACAACAGAAATAGTTTTACACAAATACTGTTTTTCATTAAATTTCTAAAATATGTCACAGTTCTGTTTAATTTTTTTCGACAACGGTGCAATATCTTTTTTTAGGGTTCCGTACAAAGGGGTAAAAACGGGACCCTACTTCGCTGTCTGTCTATTTATAATTATTCAAAAATTCGCCAAGGTTTTCGAGCTTAAGAGGATAGTCTCCATTCTCTTTCTCCATGCAAAAGTAGTTTAAATTTTCCTCCCTGGATAAAGACATTAGTGCAAATATGTTTATGCCATAAAACTTATATCTGGCATGACTATGCATCTACCTTTTTATTTTTTTCATTTTATTATTTTTTTATTTTTTATTATTATTTTAATTAGAAAATAAAAAGGTAGATGCATTGTCATGACAGATATAGGTTTTATGGCATAAACATATTTGCTCTAATGTCTTTATCCAGGGAGGTAAATTTAAACTACGTTTGTATGGAGAAAGAGAATGGAGAGAGAAATTAAGAGACAATAATTCATTTGATGTAACAGTGTCGAATAAAATTAAATAAGATTGAGGCATGTTTGACACTTTTTAATTGTAGAATATGCTCCCGAACCATTTATGACAGCAGCTCAACTATTTTACATCGGAATACGAATAAAACTATATATTTAACTTACTAATAAGTAGTCAAAAACATTATTAATATCCCGCTGCAAAATTACCTTAAAAAAAAAACCCGCGAAAAATCCCCATTTACAACAACTCCATTAAAAAAACTGGATAGATTTTAAAGAACCTTGACCAAGTTATAATCTCGCCAAAAATATTCAATACTGTGCCATCAAATTACACCTGTAAGGTCAAGGTGATCGTATGAACTGGTCTTATAAAATTAAGATTTAAAATTCGGTAAGTGACGGATTTTCCAACTGTATCTAGAGATACGGATAAAACTGGATCGAAATGTCTGTGGTTCTTTAGGTACCTACTTATTAAATCGGTCCAGTAGTTTCGGAGATTACCTCCAATATACATACATACATACATGTTACCAACGTTACCTCTTTATAATATTAGTATAGATTGGTTTGTGCTACAGGTATACTGGTAATCTATCTATAGGTATAGGTATATAGTATACCTACACCTATAGATAGATTACCATTATACCGTTACATAGGTACTTATTAAAGAAAAAAATAAACATTAGGTAGGTACTTTATTTTGCTAGGTTTTGTATGTTTGAAAATGGAAGCCAGTTCATTTGGTACAAAAAAATTATTTAACACTATATTAATTTGTAGTTACCTACTGTTGAATTTAGTAAATTTAAAAGTTTATTTACATATATTTACATAGGTACATATAAGAAATATAAAAACAAAGTAACAAAATAATAACTTATATTAAAATAACCCACCCCGAATTGTACCCGGCGCAAAGCCTGTCCTCTCGCCTGTCCTCTCCCGCAATCTACGACCTAACTCTCCTATCAGGTCCCTCGCCTCAGACCCCCAACAACCCATGGTCTCCACAGCCAGAGGAACAAATAAATAGGAAGGTTCCAATGCCGCATATTTTCGACGTTTTAAGCTAGCAGCGTATTTAACCCGCCGAGTGGACGGTGCCAGGTGGCAGGTGGCCAAAGTGCAGACGCACGTGGCATCCCAAACTAGGCACTTGCCATTCTTCCAGGGCACCAAAGTTAGCCCGTCCGGTCTCTTACCATCCGTCCTGGACAAACCAGGTGGCTCGAGTACACAGGGGACATTTGCCGATACAAAGGCTCTCCGCAATATGTCGTTCAAGGCGTGGTGACGTGAAAACCGACAACGACGACAACTCAGTGCATGGTGACCGTCGCTCTCCACCATCGAGCCGCAGGTGCATCTGTGGGGTTCACACACCTTGCAGCCCAGGCGGAGGCGGCCACTGCCACACGTAAATAGTGTATGGTACAAAATGTATGAAAAACATAATCATTCTTTTTTTTTAGGATCGCGA
This sequence comes from Idaea biselata, assembly GCA_958496205.1. Lineage (NCBI taxonomy): Eukaryota > Metazoa > Arthropoda > Insecta > Lepidoptera > Geometridae > Idaea > Idaea biselata. Next base: position 46,654,581 of record OY292394.1, on the reverse strand, counting down.
TGTTTTTTCCCAAGTTTCAAGAACATAACAGATCAAATATTATAAAAATCGGTCCAGCTGTTCTCAAGTGATTCCATTTCGAACAATCACAACTTTATTTTAATTACAATGAAATTAGGCGATAACATAATTTTGAAATTAGGCAAATACCTACATAAAATGATGCTTTCTACTTGTTCGGTCATTTTGCCTTGTTATTGACACGTTAACGGAACAAATGGGAAAATTATATTACCTACCTATGGTATCGAATTCGTCCTGCTTATGTTTGTTGTTTGCAAAGTCATATAAAGTCATTAAAAACATAAATAAGTCATAAAATTTGTTTAATTTTTTACCTTTTTAAGGTGTCTTAATCGTACTTATATGTCATCATCATTGGCAAGTAACGTCTACGAGAGATGATTTTAGTATTAAAGGCACACAAAATAGTTAAGTTTTGAAACTATATCCAACCGGAAATAATTTAAAAACACAATTAACTTCAAAATCAAAATAAACTCGTCCGTAAATTTTAAATGCACTTTACCTATCTACTAATTATAGCTTTGGTTTGGATCAAAACAATACTATTCTAATTTAGGATTAAATGCTAAAAGTTTTTAAATACTGTAAAATTTTAGGAAACACATACTTTGGAGCCTTGATTCCCCATATATGATTATGATGACTCCAGTAAGATTTCGGCACAACGTAATTTTCTACTAAATTTGGAAGTCGATTAGTTAGCCTCTTTATGTCCTTAATAGTAGATATCCAATCATTAACAGCAGTTATTAACACTACAGGTGATGTTATTCTAGAAACATCATACTGGGGCGGTCTTATTGTGCCATATCTTTTTAAATTTCCTCTCATACCCTCGTCGTATCTTTGGAAATTCCTTGAAAGAATAAGCTGTCCAAAATGCGCTAAATCTTTCGACGATGTCCCGACTACTAGATGTCCAAATGCTGTAGTCAATGTCATAGGGTAGATCGTACCTTTTTTGTATCCCGTTGATATGGTGAAAAAGTTGCCACAAGTTAGTTCGGGAGCAATTTGACATAAGAACTCGGCAAGATTATGCGTAATCTGATCTTTTGCAAAAATCTCACTGTATCCAGTCTTGTCCAATAGTGTTTTTATAAGTTCTGATCCAGGGGCTAAGATAATTGGAAAGGGGCTTGTGGTGTTGCCGAGCCACGCTACAGGACCTAACAGGATCGAGAGCTGAATCTTTTCATTGTACTCCGGTCTCAGAGATGTCATTACGAAGAAGTTAGTAGTCCCTTGCGAATGACCAATGTAGAGGAGTTTTGGTCGATTGGTGACAGCGAGTATGTAATCGATGAAAGCTGGAAGATCGTAGTTTCCATGTTCATCGAAAGAATAATTCCAATATTTTCGATCTGTGTCTGGATCGAGTCGAACATGCCTTCTCGAGTAGCGGTTCCCTCTATGGTTGGCCGCCCATACGTCATAGCAATTGTCGCTCAATATGTACCCGAGTCCTCTCTTGGGCCCTTCAAGAATCCACAAGTCCGAACTGTCGAATATTCCATGGAATAACAGCACCGGATACCGATTGATCGATTTACACGTTGAAGGAATCCTAAAAACTGTCAAGACGTATCCATCTTCAGTGATCACGTTGTGTTCTTCAGATTTATATCGGTACTTCGTCGTGAGTTCTGTGAAGTTTAGATACGTGTCTTCATTGTATCCTAAAGCTCGCTTCAGAGGTCGATTTTCAGGGATAGAGTAAGGCACCAGTTTAGGTTTTCTAGGGTTCGTATTCACATTCTTAAAGCAATTGACGTATAACAATATTTTTATGAGTTTAATGAAGTTCGTCTTGGAATAAATTTCCATATTTGCTCTGAATTAACGGAAGGTATGAAAACTAGTGTTTTCATTGTAAACGAGTATTGAGTTTTATAACATTCGTATGACCTCACTCCAAAGGTCTTTATTGTGATAATGAATGAGTTCAGACCTGAACAACAATAATCATAATTACGCACCTACTGATTTTTTTGTAAATCATTGATATTTTGAGTTCTGTTTGTTATAAAAAACGAACGTACGCATTACGCATATTCAAAAGCCATTGAAAAAAATTGAATGTTTATAAAATTACTAACTCATAAATTATTAAGTAAGTATATGGACTTGTTTATCATTAATATTAATACTTCCACGTTGTTCAATGAAATTATTATTTGTTTAATTATAAAGATATACGTTTAATTGAAATCTTGTGTAGGAAACGATCACAAAGTATTTTGTGAAGATTATTGAGTCTTCGAGTAGGTATCATATACTTACCTGGACATTTTTTACACAATGTGTAACCACACATAGCCGTCCACTGCTGAACATAAGCCTCCCTAATAATATATTTTAAGAGCGATCGAGTACATTCGCTCACAAACTACAGAACATAATAAAGTACATCACTAAAAAAAAGTTAAGTTTCGGTGTGCCTTTTTCCGCACTTAGCCTCACAATTGGGCCATATCACGTTATTTCTCAGAGGGGTAAAGCAGAAAGACGCCACGGGATCCTACTCTGGATTGGCAAATATCCCATGCCTTCAGACCGTGGTGAGTCCTAGGACAAGTCGGTTTCCGGACGATGTTTTCCTTCACCGTGAGAGCGATGTTATTAGCAGCGGTCGGCCTGGATTCGAACCCTAGACTCTCAGAAAGAAAATCTGGGAATCTACTACTAGACCAACACCGCTCTTACATAGTAGTATAAGTACATCTTACATCTTACAAGTACATCACTAAACATAATACCTAAGTGACAATGCGGCCACTCACCGAAGATCACAGAAGATACCAGTTCAAGTTTATTCAAAACCTACATTTAGAAAACTGTTGACAGTGAAACAGCATCCAGGCCTCAAATCAGGCTATATTAGTCCAATTGTCAAACGAGAGCATTTTGAAACCATCTTGATCATATTTCTAGCTGATTGTATGCAGGTGAGACGTATAGGTTCTTACAAATAAGTGTCTCTGCATACGTAACGTTTCCTGGACGGGACGTGGCAATTTCTACATACAAAAATCCCGTCGGGATTTTCGTCGACCCCCCATGGGGGGGGCGGCACGGGATTTTTGTATGTAGAAATTGCCACGTCCCGTCCAGGAAACGTTACGTATGCATGCAGAGACCCCTAAGTCAGGGGCTTTAAAGGCTAAAATTAAAGGCTAGAAAATGTCTTTCATACTAATATTATAAACGTGAAAGTCGTTGTGTTTGTATGTTTGCTTCTTCACGTTGAAACCGCTAAACTGATTACGATGAAACTCGGCATGTAGTTAGCTGGAGACGTGGAACTTTTATTCCGATATTCTCATGGTTTCAGAACTTACGTGCCGAAAACCTAGGTATTTCTAAACAGCTGTTTATTATAATGCTAACGATCCGACCTGGCTTTGCACGGGTGCAGTACTGATAATAAATTATATACTACAGAATGTCTTTAGATGTTCACAGCTTTTAGTCATTAGACAATACAAACACGTTTTCCTAATTGGTTTAAAAATGGTTATTGTGAGTTATCCCTAAGAGCTTCGAGAGATATACCATCACCGACTTATTCGTACACCTTTTCAAAGGAGTACAATACTGTAGGTTTAAACTATCTCGTAGGGTTCAACCAGCGTTTGCAATGTAAGCGTAATGTAAAATAATATGTTTATTTAAGACATCGCATTAGAAATCTGTCATCTCTACTATTTTATGCTTGTACTAAATTATACAGTACACCTTCCTCTTGAATCACTATCTATTAAAAAACCGCATTAAAATCCGTTGCGGAGTTTAAAGATCTAAGCATATACCTACATAAGCAACGCTTGGCGCGGTCGTTACTTGGATGGGTGACGGATAATTTGTGTGGCAAAAAATAATTTTCTCGAGCTCCTCCTTGCTTCGGCGCGGCACGTTAAGCAGCTGGTCTCGGGTGTTATCTCTGATAGCAGTCGTTAAGTCAAGTTAGAGGCCTAAGGGCGACCAGAAAACTCTAACACCAGGTGAGCCACTCCACTATACGAATAGAAGCAGAAGAAGAGACAGGCAGACAGCGGAAAGCTTTGTTTTATACCATTGTAGTGATTCTTATTACAATAAAATACTACTATGTATGTACTTACGTGTGTACTTAGAATTTTTTGATATTAAATACGATAAGGCCCTTTGATGTATATTACATAGACACACAAAACAACTGTAGGAAGTGGACATGAGGAAGAATGACTATTGCCATTATCACAGATAGGAGAGGTCAAAGAGTAATTTAATTCGTTTTAAATTCTCACACGAACGCGCTAACTATTTTTTAAAACAAAATAATAGGTACGCCACATCTTTATACGATTAAAAGGCGCCGATTCTCATGTGCAGCTTTGATTTTTTTCTAATTGCTTACACATAAAACTAGATATGAGCGTCAGTGTAGGTGGCCAGGACATATTGCACGAAAAAAGACACGAGGACTTTTGGAATGGGCCCCCAGCTATTCCTTTCTGTAAGTCTGTTGCTAACAAATCTCGATTGAAACAAATGAAATTGTTGATTTCACGTCATTTTTGTGATAACGGATATTTTAATTTGACAGTTACAGTGGTTAGTTTAAATTGCAATGGCAATTTCTTAGCTACTGAATAACGTGAAATTAAGAATTTCATTAGTTTCAATCGAGATTTGTTAGTAACAGAGTTACATAATCAGCTAGCAGAGAACATAGAGCCGAACAATGAGCCAAACGACGATTGAAGCCTTATTAATAAATGTGAAGTAAGGTCGGAGTAATTTTACAACTTTTTGTTCCTATCTGTCAACTTTGAAAGTTCTTGTCATAAAAAAGACAAAACATGATCTCACTACTTCGACCTTACTCCACTTTTATTAATAAGGCTTTAAATGTTTTGTTTCAACTAGATTAAAAAAACCCAGTTGGGCATGTAGAGAAAGAGTCGTTGACTGAGAATGTACGCAAAAGTAGAATGAAATATTACAGGTAAATGCTGATGCGCCTTGAGAATCAGCGAATGCTCAACGTTCCGCTCGTTGTTTTTTTATAGTCCACCTTTATGCTGTGGGATAGACCACAAATGAGATAGAAAGTCTGGACGCTGGACGTCATGTCTTGAGCTCAAGATCGTCAAGAATGTAGGAGGCACACAGTCTAGGATTGAACATCAAAGGGCCGCGCCGTACCCACAGTACCTATGTATCTACAAAGCAGACTAGTCCAAAACTAAGCACCAGGCTTGTACTATGGTTACTGACAACGGATATACCTACTACATAGTAAACTTTTTTTTATTGACATACAAAATATGATAGGTAAGAAAATAGAAAATACCCAGAACAAGTATTTATTTGTTCATGATCAGATAATAAAAATAATAGATGTCTAGACACATAAAAGTTCGCAAGTAATTTACTAAACTGCGACATTATAATATTCTCACCCGTCATCTAATTCTAGTGAGTAAAAAGTACAATGCATTTAGCTAGCAGTTTGTAGTTCAGAATCGGCACCAATGACATGATTGATAAGTAAATTGGTGCCGACATCTCTTACGTTTGAAAATAAAATTAGTAGGTAGGTAAGTAGCTAAGTGGAATTGAAGGAAGTAACATTGTATATAAATGCTTCGTAATAAGTGAATTTTGTTGATTCTATCTTTGACGCTCGTCCTTTGCTGTACTAAGTTTAAATTATTTTTATTAATACAAACAAAACTCCATTGTTCATATAAGTACTTCACGTACTTCGCTCAAAAATGTAGGCGATCTGACGCCAGTATTTAAAAATCTAAAAAAGCTGCAAATGTTGAAATATTTTCTTTTAACTTAGGCAGAAATATTGGTGGAAGTGCTGGAGAGCTGTTCGTGTATGTTGCCATTTAAGCTCAAAGTACACGATGACGCTTACACTTATATTTTACCTAAAACAGACCACACCTACAACACACATGTACATTTCTTTACATTAGTGCTATTTGTAGGTTTGGTCTATTTTAAGTAAAATGTAAGTGGCATCGTGTATTTTGAGCTGTAGTGTTTTTCGCCTACTACAAAGTGAAACAAATGTTGGATTCCACAAACAAGACCGTACTGGGCTAATTTTCGGCAGTTTTCATACATTTTAAGAGGAGTATATACGCCAACGACCTTGAAACTGAAAATCCATGTCGGGCTCATCGAAAATTGCACTAAAATATCGGAAACAATGTCGCCTACAATCTGTACACAAAAAAAAGTTCTACGACATTCCGTCATGAAATAATCAACAATTTTCGATGCGCCCGACATGGATTTTCAGTTTTTCAGAATAGGGCCCTTATAGCGCTCCGGACAGGTTTCACGCCTCTAGAGTCCAGCTTCAGGTGGCGGCGTATTGTAGGCTTTGTAGCAGCTTTTGTGACCCTTGTCTGCTGTTAGTGGTCTGTTTATTTAGGTCAGATACTCAAGTGCTCATTTATTCATAACTTAGGTTACACGTCATTCATCAATATTACATCATAAAATAGTTAGTTAAAAATAATAGCTTAATAATGATTACTTTATATTAATCTTCTTATCATATGGTTGCCGGATGAGAAAAATATAAATTTCCGGTACCTCTCAGGAGCCAAAACCATAACTTATACCTTTGTGTCGTCACAGTCATTCATCATTGGCCATTACAAACTACAAAAAGACTTGAAAATGTTTTTACGGTCGGCCGCCTGCCTGACGCCCAACCCAGTTTGGTCCCAAGGGTCTTTAAGACCAAGCACTTTGCGAGGAGAACTCCAGGTTCGCTAGCCTCTCCCAGGTCCATTATTCGCTTTTTACGATACCCACGAAAATAGATAGAGTAGCCCTATTCTGTGGCTGAGCTACATGCATATTATAAAACATTATTCAGATCAGACAGACATGTTAAGGGCTTTTACATTTAACGATGAACTTAAATAATATTGATTTTACTACCACTTTAATCTGTAGATACTACTGAATTCTCTACAATGCTGGGAAGATAGCTTCAACAGAAACAATTTATTTATATTTATCATTATGACAAAACAAACATCTATTTAGGTAAGTACTAAAAGGATTTAGCAATCTCATCTTTCAGACCTTCTCAAAATAAGCAAAAAAAATCTAATTCGGAACAAGCGGACATCGAACTGCCACTTGTAGGTCAGTAACCGCGTGTCAGTACCTACACATATCGCTTTAGCTGCGCCCCGCTGTTTCACCCTACTGATCCCGTAAGAATTTCGAAAAACCATTTCTTATCGGATACTTACATCACATAAAGATTAAAGAACATACACTTCAAATTTCGGCTTTTTACTATCAGCGGTTTAGGCTGTATTATCTATGAAATGCATTGCCCAGGGTCAGGGGAAAGCATTTTATAGATATATATTAATTAATATCTATACTCTACAAATAACTGACTGTATTCCGTGGGGATGCAATAAATATTTAGGTATTGTATTTTATTATTGTGTATATATTTTTTTATTTATTTCTAACTTTGATTTCCTCTGAAGGGAAAACTACTCAATCTTCGCCGTTGGCGCATACTATGCACTAAAAGTGTATAAAAGTTATTCTATCAAGTATCTGGCTATCATACATAAACATATCATACATAAACACAAGCTTTATAGCTTATGTAACTGTACGTACAGTGTCCTGCATTTTTAGGGTTTCGTTGGTAAACAAGAAACCCAAATAGTTCTTTTATGTAGATAGTTAGAAAATCCAGAGATAAGACTGCCTTTCTTCCTTGCCATCGACACAAAGACGACACAAATTTATTATTTACTAGCTGCGCCCCGCGGTTTCACCCGCGTAAGTCCCGATCCCGCAGGAATTACGGGATAAAAAGTAGCTTATGTGTTATTCTAGGTGTCCAGCTATCTATATTCCAAGTTTCATTGCAATCGGTCCAGTAGTTTTTGCGTGAAAGAGTAACAAACATCCATACAAACTTTCACATTTATAATATTAGTATGATTTTATTTAAGTTCTGTGGTATTCGTACGTAATCCAGAAAGTCTAACAAAAACGCCTACTTTACACCTTCCCATTTTTATTGTTTGTGTGTTTTATCTACATAGGTATTATAATATGTAAGTGCCCACTGCACAACACCGACGACCTTTAGCACGGGCGACGCATCTTCAAATGTCAGCTATTGAGTAATTATATTGCAAGAGGTCTCTATATAAATACATTTATGTAATCCTCGATAGAATAGATATACCTACTCTACAAGATTTTTGTTTAAAAGTGTTTTCCGCTCTTGAAATAGGGGTGCAAGTCCTGTCGGTTGCAGAATTTGGAAAAAATTGTTTCAAAAAGTTTGACTGAACCGATTAGGCTAAAAATTGGTGGGGAGATAGCTTAGGACCAGGAGAATACTTTTTTTGATTCCGTAAATCCCGCGGGATTAGCACGGGCGACGCATCTTCAAATGTCAGCTATTGAGTAATTATATTGCAAGAGGTCTCTATATAAGTACATTTATGTAATCCTCGATAGAAGTTGATATACCTATTCTGCAAGATTTTTGTTTAAAGTGTTTCCCACACTCGAAATCCAAGTCCTGTCGGGTGCAGAATTTTGGAAAGATTTAAGTTTTTCAAAAAGTTAGTGGGGAGCTTAGACGAGAATACTTTAATATTTTTTGATCCCGTAAATCCCGCAGAATCGGGAGTTATGCGCGTGAAACCGCGGGGCACAGCTAGTTATTTCGAAAAGTGCAACATGTCGCTTTCATCAGTATGATGGAAAAATTATTTCTTTTCCATTGCAAAATCAAATAAGGAGAATTGTGTAATAATTTAATGTTATTATTAATTTAATTGGAATAGATTATACACCTTGTTTTTAAATGGCTACATTAGTAAATCACATTAAAAATTAACTAAATATTACTGGTTCTGAAATTGGTGTTTAGAAATCATTTTTGCAACTATTAGTCATGCATTAAATATTTATTTCCCACGTGATAATTGAATGAATACATAAGTAGGAACATGTACGTTTACCTGCCTACCTACGAGCAAGTTATGCAGGTCCCTGATTACTACGTAACTCTGTTGCTAACAAATTTTGATTGAAACAATTGTAATTGTTTATTACAAAACACGTCATTTTTCGCGTCATTTAGTGGGCAAAAACTTGAAATTGCAATGAAAACTGTCGACTGTAACTGTCAAATTGTATATCCGTAAACGCAAAAATCTACAATTTAAATTGTTTCAATCAAGATTTGTTAGCAACAGAGTTACGTAATCAGCTAGCTGGTCCTCTTCTTGTTCCTGCTCGTATCCCAGTTATTTGGCAAGCACAGTACGTCTTCTTCTTCCATTCTCTAATATTAGCCGTCATCTTGCCGCTCATGTCCACTTTTTTAGGGTTCCGTACCTAAAGGTAAAAACGGGACCCTATTACTGAGACTTCGCTGTCTGTCTGTCTGTCTGTCTGTCCGTCCGTCCGTCCGTCCGTCCGTCTGTCCGTCTGTCACCAGGCTGTATCTCATGAACCGTAATAGCTAGACGGTTGAAATTTTCACAGAAGATGTATTTCGGTTGCCGCTACAACAACAAATACGAAATAAAACAATTATTTAAAAGGGGCTCCCATACAACAAACGTGTTTCAAAAATAACAAGGAGTCGAGTCAGGACAGGAAGAAGGACAGGAGGACAAATCGAGTTGGTCATGGAATTCAAAATGGCTGCCCTATCTGTCAAATATACTAGTCTGCCTTACTTACCAAAGAGTTTATTTTATGTTTCAGATTTTCTTTGTGCCAAGGTTTTTTTTTTTTCAGTGATTCGGTCGTTTGATGGGAGTAAGAATCGAAGATAAATATTTCATATTTTCCTATAAAATTTAAAAATTGGTCGTTGTAAACCATTTTAGGGTTCCATATCCAATTGTGATAGTGGTACGGAACCCTTTATGCGCGAGTGTCGCACTTGTTTATTTTTTCTTCTTATGTCCTATTATTTCTCCTCTTACCTTTATAACCTTTTTAAAGAATACGTAGTTTTATACTTATAACAACGTACCTATTACATAAAAAGGTTTAAGGTTATGCTGGTCGTTTTTCCGTAGCCTCGTAATTGGGCCATTGTACGTGATTTTAAGAAGCGGGTTTCCTCGAAAAGTTTTCCTTTACCGTAAGAGCTATGTCAATAGGCTCAATAGCGCACATGTTTTTTTCTTAATGAGAAAGACGTTACTACTCAATGTAATGTAATCTACATCTACACTAATATTATAAAGATGGAAGATTTGTTTTTGTGTGTGTGTGTATCAAAAACAGAGGACCGATTTAAAAAATTCTACATAATCGAGGAGTAACAAAGGCTACTTTTGATCCCGATATTCCCACGAGATCGGGACGCAGCTTAGAATAATAAAATACCTAAAATCTTTCGTATAAAATTCAAAGTCCTGACTGACTGAAATATCAACCTCTGAATCCTTTGATACTAGAGACATGGTTGGAGAGTAAGTTCTTTGTAAAATGTAGGTATCCTTAACTAACCGAAACTGCAGGATATGTCCTGCAGTCTAGTTGTAACTAGTTATTTATTTATATTAATTAAAAGGCATAAGGATTTTAAAATGCGTGGATTCACTCAATGGACATAAGGAAGTTTGTCGCGACGGAGTGCAATTTCGTGCGCAGGCGTCGCGTCGTCGTTCGTACATGAATATTAAATAACGAGTACCGTTTTATTTTAAGTTATCGCGTTCGTTGAAAGAGTTATTGCCGGTGTATTGTGAGCTAAATATTAGGTTTATTTTGGGAATTTTCGTGCTGGGAGACTATTGAAAATATAAAATAGCTTTAAAATAGTACTTGTAATAATCTTTTTACATTTTGGACAAATGAAACCGGATCTTAGGTACAACACAGATTAATACTTGGACTTTTTTAATGTAGGTATCTACATCAGTTGTATTATCATTTGTTGTATTACAATTTTAGGTAACCTACGTAGGTATATAGATGTATAACTTGTATAGGTAAGTATGTTTATATGTTATTGAAACAAAAAAAAGTAAGTAGTAGAAAAAGTCATAAAACCTGTAACATATGTATATATAATATGGATATAACACAACCTATAACATAAGGATATAAAATGCCTATTAACGCTGTTAGGAATTCGTCTATTAGTATTTCTCAATAAATAAATCTGACAGTGGTTTGGGCTGAAGAAGAGGGCCTTCTTTTTGAAAAGATGCTTTCACATATTTTTTTATACCCCGCGGGATTCAAGCACCTTTCACAGAAGCTGAAAATACTGTACTTATGTATAAGTATCTAATAATCACTTTTTTTGTGGCGGATCCAAATTGATTGACAGCAACAAACCATATAAGTAGCATTTATGACAATAATTCTCTTCCGCATGCTTTTAGGTAATATTTTATTAATCATACGATGACCTTTCGTCAGTTTACGAAGCGTGCATAAGTTGGTTAATCGAGAGACGCATGCGCGAACGACACAGGCAAATTATCGCTAGATTTTCAAGAAGAGCTTAATATAAGTAAGAAATTATGTTTAAGGCTTTAAAAGGAACAAAATATTGTCTGACGGGTTAGAATGCGTACTAGAATCCAGATTTGGTCTTATTTTGAGTCTGGATTTCATTATGGATTAATTTCATCCAAATTTTGTATGACAGCTGACCGAACCAATGTCACTTATGGGAAATCTAGTGAAAGAAATTGAGGAAAAGTAAATCTGCAATTGAAAGTTTATTTTGTTATGCAGGAGACATATTTATTTATTATTAGCTAGCTAGGGTCCCGTGGTTTCACCGGCGTAAGTCCCGATCCTGTGAGAATTTCGAGAAACCCTTTCTTTTCAGATGTTTCCATCATCATCACTTTTGTTTCATCATTAGGTTTCCCAATTTCAGCTATCTACTATCAGCGGTTTACAATGTTGAGTCAGTCAGGCTAAACCACAAAAAAAAGAGAAAGCAAAAAAAATCCAACTTAGGGATTGTAAACTTTTGTTTACATGAATATCTAGATGCAAAAAGGTTTTGTTTGTTTTTCTTAATCTAGTGTTAAATTTTAAACAAAAGAGAACTATAATCCTATCCTATCCTAGTACATACATACACATACATACATACATAGAGGGTAGAGCTTTGTATTTCAAGAAATATATTTCGACGTATAGGTCGGTATGCTTACGAATGTTAAGAAAAAATATTAATTTACAATAATGTTTACCGAAAGCTTCAATTAATTATTAATGTAAAAACAATCCCATCTCGTAAATCTGTTTTCTCAATGAAACACAAATCAATGAATTGAATTTACAATTTACTGTTGTGCATTGAACTTGGGTACTTGTGCTTGTTTGCCTGCCTTGGCTTGTCCGAATCTTGATTACTTGATTTATTTTAAACAATCGCCTTTGCGGGAGGCTGGAGTCTCACAATACCAGCTTCTTACCTTCTCACTAAATTAACCTCGATTAAGGCTTCCTTTTACAAAAATATTGACTTCAAGGTTTCGTCATTAAGGCATGGATGGGCGTTGTCAAACCCCTCGATCTCAGATGTTCGTACCTTTCTTTGTGAGGTTGCTAGTATAAAGAAAATGTATTAGCATAATTATTATGGGAGAATTATACAAAACACTGTCGTTAATTTAAAATCATTAACAGACATAAAAGTTGATGAAATATATTTGCAGATGCGATACGAATCGTTGTTTTTTAAAACTGTTGAAAATAAAACAATGATTATTAAGAATCTCGAATAATTGAAAATCTCTGCCTTTTTAATATTTGATGTGGTACAAGTATCAGTTTAATAGTACTGAATCAATAATTATTAAGGTCAGGTGAAACACGGGACAGTTAAACACCCATGAGTAACTAAGAAACTATATGAGATTCCGTACGATGATAGCTCGATTATAGAGGAATGACGAATAAATTTAAATGCTCCAACAAATATAATACGATACTCTATGATAGTTGTCTATGTTTATGAAATATTTATATCTCTACTAATTTTATAAAGACGGAAGATTTATTTGTTTGTTTGTAATGAATAGGTCCGAAACTACTGGACCGATTTCACCAATAGAACACCACATTATCAAGGAGTAACATATAGTACTACTTTTCATCCCGATACTCTTACTGAATTGGGACTTACGCGGGATACCGCGGGACGCAGCTAGTTAAACATAAAACAATCGTTCGGTTTATTTCAATGTATTTTAGTTGTCAAATTGAGCCCTTATTAAAAAGATTTAAAGAATGTTGCACTTACCTGCCCCACCTGACCTTCTTATAAATTAGTATAATCATCTAAATAATAAATGATGAAATAATCTGCAGAACTATTACTTACATCTAATTTGATAATTTATTATGCGACCGATAGAAAGCTATATTATCCAGACAAACATCTATCTATACAGAGAGACAAAACCTCGAAACGCAGCTATTTTATAATATCTACACTAATACTATAAAGAGGAATTATTTGTATTTTTGTGTGTGTTTGTAATGAATATACTCAAAAACTACTGGACCGATTTAAAAAATTCTTTCACGATTAGAAGGCTACATTCACCCTGAGTAACATAGGCTACTTTTGATCTCGATATTTCTACGGGATCGGAAAACCGCGGGACGCAGCTGGTTTTATAATACAACTGAACATAAAGATAGGTCAGCATTGCAGACATTCAATTACAATCAAGAAGATGCGAAACCTGTTATTCAGATATTTATTCACTATTGTTCGTCGTTAATAATAAACGCGGAAGACACAACTGTATCGAATATGAAACAAGTTTGAGAATTCCTACAGAAGATAAGTGAGAAAATAAAAAAAAGTTAATACCTATTTCTTTTTGTTCTTTTGCTCAAGGCATTTTTACTAGAATTATTTTACAAGGAGAAATGCATTATTAAAAATTATCCAATTCTTCTTTCAAACCGAGCCTTAGTCGGTAAACAAAGACAGGGAAAAAGCGTAATTCTTAATTTACTATGTCAAGTGGGTTCTCGTGTGGCGCAGCGCAGTGGTAGCGCACTCGCCCGGCAAACGAATCCTATGATGGAAGGTTCGAATCCGGTCATGGGAGATTTTTTTTGATGATGCATTCCTCCTTGTAAAATATTTCTAATAACAAGTTAAAAAGTAAAAGTCTTTATCTTTAAGAAAAAAATAAGTGCGCTATACATCGCTCTTACGATAAAGGAAAACATTGGGTGGAAACCCACGGCTTAAAGTCACGTAAAAAGTTATAGGGCTAGTTGCGGAGACACAGTAAAATTAAAAGTAGGCTGGTAGTCCCGACCCCGCGGGAATAACGAGATAAAAGTTCCCTAAGTATTTTATTTCAGGTCTCCAGCTATTTACATACCGTACCGAGTTTTATCATAATCGGTTCCGCGGTTTTACGTAAAGAGCAATAAACACACACACAATCTTTAACCTTTATAATATACTAATGGCCCACCCCGGCTTCGCATATACATTAAACCTTCCTCTTGAATTACTCTATCTATTAAAAAACCGGATCAAAATCCGTTGCGTAGTTTTAAAGGTACAAGCATACAGGGACAGACAGCGGGAAGCGACTTTGTTTTTGATAGTGAATTTAGATATTTAAGCATTATCGATTTTAGATCTCTGTTTCAATGGAGACTATGGGCACAAAAAGAGGAAAGGGATTTCTTCACTTCATTTCATTTATTGAGGAGCTCATAGGCCTACCTACTCCAGCCGATCTTGAATCGTGCGGAAGAAGCTTGGTACGACCATTACTTGGATGGGTGATCGATAATTTTAAATGGCAAAAATCATTTTCTCGAGCTCCACCGTGGTTCAGCAATATAACCGCCGTAACCGTAACACAAGCTTATTCGCTTACCACGGGGCTAGATGGCGCTGTGTGTTGTTCGGAGAAATTATTTATTTATTTATTTATTTATTTATTTATAACACTAGGTGAGCCACACCACTAATACGTCTCATATGGTACTTACTGATTGCTTTTAGTTCTTCGCATTCATGTAGGAATATCTGAGGTACTATAATATTAGAAAGAGGTAACGTTGGTAATAATTATGTATGAATGTATTTTCCGGGTAATCTCTAAAACTGCTCAACCGATTTTAAAAATTCTTTCATCAATAGGAAGCTAAATTATCGAGGAGTAACATAGGCTACTTTTGTTTTCGATATTCCCACGGGATCGGGACCTACGCGAGTGAATCTAAGATATCTTTAATTTTACTAGACTTTTATTCTTTGGAGTGCCAGTTACAATAAATGCTAGTCTAAAAGATCAGTTTTTTGTCTTTGTTATGTTGTCTCGATAAAACATGTAATGCTAGATAAAACATGAACGATCCGAAATTAGCATCAAAAACCAATAAAATATCATTAATTTGAGGACTTTCACATCTAACTATTGTACTTTAAGATCAATTAAAATTTTGTTCATTTTGTTAATTTGACATTTACAATTTCTTCTCTCTCGCTGTTATGCTATTTACTATTTTTATGGTACTCTAAATGAATTAGGTACCTATCTACCGACATCATTTATGTTGTCTGAAAGCTTTCTCTCGAAATGCTTGTTAGGTAAAACCACAATTGTTTACACTCTGTTTAATAATTCTTTAGTTATCCAAATTAATCCCAAATTGTGTTATTCCCTTGAATCGTTAGAGCCTGCGAAAACATTTAAAACGGGCAAACTTACAGCAATACCCTAACTTCAATTGAACATTATTCAAAAGTTTAGTATGTTTTATCAACTACATTTATGAGATAGGTCATATTATTCAACATTTCCTAAGTATGTCGTATCTTAGTATATCATCTCGTGTACTATAGTAAGTTTTATGCTTACAGACGCTTTTCTTTAACTTGTAAGGAATGATTAGGAGTTGTGCAGTGTTTGTTTACGTGGTCACGGGGTGATGGCACGGGCGACGTATGCCAGCAGGGCGCGCGGGCGCCGCTTTTCACCGTCGATGCCGGCGTACGCCCACCCGATATATAACCTCAGCCGCCCATTCACCCGCTCGCAGTGTGTGCTTGAACGTTACAGTGACAACACCTCAAGGACTTACAGTTTAATCATGAATTCACGGTGTTTATTAGTGCTCGCTGCAGCCCTCGGCGTGGGTACGTAACATTTCAAATATTTAGGGCGGACGCGCCGTGGGTGCGCCCTGTGACGTGTGCCATGGATCGATAGGAAACATCGCGAAAGTTTTAAGTGTGGTCGACAATATTACAGTTGCTAAAGAGAATTGCGACTGCAGGTGCGCCCGCGCCGGCGAAACGATTCTTGATAGATATTGCAGATGTGGTGAAATGAATGAGCTGTGTGTGGTCTCCAACATTTTGGATTTACAATTGATTTTTCTTTGAAAGTGAAAAAGTTTTCCTGTAAAAGTTTTTTAAAATAACTTTGCTTTTTACTTAAATCATGATTGTTGTCTGTGATGGATTAACTTAATATTTAAATGACATTTTAAAGAGCAATCTATTAAAAAATAGAAGTTTCTTGGCCAATTCTCTCACAAAGAAACTTTCATCGCAAGCTTGCATTTTCTATCGATAAGACTATACTACAAGAACTTGGAAAGCTTCGAAAGTTGTCAGATAATTCCTGGTCTTAACTAGACCAGTTATTGTATAGATATTATCTTACATCCGTATTAAACAACTAAACACTTTTAGAAATTAATAGAATAATGATACTCTCCGAGACATTTAAATTTTTTAATCCTCATACCATCAATTCAATCATCAATTGATTCCAGTAACAATTAAGTAAGTTATAAAATATCAATTGTACAGGTTTTAATTAGTATTTTAATGACATTTTGAGTTTTAGTTGGCATAAACTTTAATCATAGGCATAGTACTTGTTCTCCGTGATGGACTTTAAGTAGGTACCTATATGTTCCTACTTATAATTTATGCCTACTAAAACAATAAATGTCATATAAATAATTATTAAATAAAAAAACTTCAGGGAGAGTTAAGCCTAATCAAAAGAAGTCCTTGGTAAAACTTATTGAGTAAAGACTATTTTCAGTTTTCCTTTCATTTATTTATATTATTACATTTGTAGTTATTCACAATTGTTTAGAATTTCTGACACGTACCTAGTTCTCACGGACAAGCTTGTGTAAGCCGAGAACGACGTCAATAGTTCCATCTGGTAGAAAAACTTAGCTATTCACAACTTCTGAAAGGTAATTTTCCCTTGATTCACAATCAGATACATACTTATTATTGTGATATTAATACAATCGTTTTGTTTCAATGTTAATTGTTATCGAATCATGTTTCCCAGACCATAACTTTCTCAGTAGATACTTGCCAATAGAAACACTACTTAGGATAACCATTACCCTTTTAAGCAGCGGAGCATTTAGATAGAAAGAACAATCGAAAATTTTCTGCTGCCGTTTGACAACCAAATTTAAAATTTCGAACGTCTAGATTTTGAATTATCTTTGAAAAATTACAGATTGATTGTACTACTTGGTACTACCAATAGGATTGCTTGATTTTAGGTGTGATTTTGGAATCCAGCTATCCTTTGGGCGCATCTGTAGCAACGCTTTCTCGCTTAGCTCTGTTGGAAACGCAGTCTAGGATTGCAGTAACATCTTAATTATTAAAATCAGTTAATTAAGAGAGTTTAAATTAACATCTTAAATTACATTCAAGGTCAAAGTAATCAACAGAACATTGTATTAGAGTCATTTCGTGTGTAAAAGACAAATATTGCAACTTTAATTTCTGTGTGAAACTTTGCAATAAGTAACTTAATAGCAGTATTTATTTTCAAATGTTTGTAGTGTGCTTATCCACGCGATCAGATATTCCTATAAATATTTTATAGGAGCGTGTAGGTATTCAATTATCTGATGCATCACGATATAGATATGAAAACGTTCGGTGAAAATATTTCAACTGCTTTGCTTCACTGCACATGACTTGATTTTGTTTAGCTTCGTACTCTTCGTACTCTGAAAGATGTGGATAAGGATACTATATCGACTTGGTTTTAGTTTCGCTGGGCCTTTTCCGCACTTAGCTTCACAATTGGGCCATTGTAGAGCGATGTTATTAGCGCACATAACTTTTTCTTAAAGAAAATGACATCTGTTCACTGTCGGCCTGGATTCGAACCCACGACCCTCAGAATGAAAGTCGGGGTATCTATAACTAGACCATCACTGCTCTAATACTAAAAATACCGATACCATCGACTTACCTCATCATTTAATTACGTTATAACTGACATGCACTTTACGCAAAATAACTTAAAGCGATTAAAATAAAAAAACGTAGGTATAAGTTGTCGATAAGTTCGCTTATCGCTAAATAGAAAAACGTAGCAGTTTGCGGTTTGTTGTTGAATGTAACAAAAAAGTTGCTAAAATTGTTTGTGGTATTCCCTAGACCAATTTATCCTTAACCAATATTACAAAGAGCTCTGAGTATAACAAAAAGGCAACTATCTAAAAGTACGCTATCGAAAAAAAGCCTTACATAAAGTCTGAATTTAGAATTTGTATTAGATAACAATATAGCCCATTAAAATTGTCCCACTGTAGGGAAAGAGAGGGGGAAACTCCTCTTAGGGAGTTAGGCACTAAAATGCCACAGGAGCCTACTCCGGATTGGCAAATATCCCATGTTTTTGGATTTAAAATCGAAATCTATATATATAAAAATGAAACGTTTTCCGTTGTCACGACATCACGCGTGAACGGCTGGACCGATTTCGATAATTCTTTTTTTGTCGTGTTTGCTATTGACAGGAGAAGGTTCTTATGAAAGAAAAAATGCTAAACCGATTTTGATGAATTTTATTTTTTTATACTAAACGACAGGACAACGTCTGTCGGGTCAGCTAGTATGTAATAAATAAGTTAAAATTTTAGTAAACATAAAAACAAAAAGTAAAATCTGATACAAATCTGCTTTTGTTACGAACAAAAGCAGAATAATTAAAATATTTTGAAATGTTGATGACAAAATTCAACGATGATAATATTTATAAGCATCAGCTACGCGTAACGCGTTCCGAACTAAATTGCTGCAATCTGCAGTTAATTGGTTAATAGGTTTTCTCTCTAATTTGCCATTTGTACTTAAATTGTTTATTTATTATTTTTCATATAATAAATACCTTCCTACCTACTTTAAAAATGATTTAACTGGCCTGATCTAGAGTATACATATAGTATAACGATAACTAATCAAGTACTCAAATTATTTATAACACGCAAACAGGTTTAACAAATTAATTAGGCTTGAGTCACCGGTCATATAATATTACTCAGTAGGTAACAAGAATTTGTGTTAATGTATCAAGTATTATTATAAATAAATTGCCTAATTGACGACCTCAGTAGCACGATGGACGATCACAATACGAACAGAAAGTTAAAATAAAAGTTCGGTTCCCGATGTCAATCAAAAAGTATGCCTCTACTACGAGGAACAAATAAAAAATTCCGAGTTGGTTGGCTCTATATTTATTTCTGGGTTCTGAGTTTTCTGTATAAGCGTACTATCTATGCACTGACTGATAAAAGTACCTATAAACACCCAGTATACAAAACAAGTTTGATGTTTGAGTTAGATCTGGGAATATCTTACGATATTCATTAATTTCAACCTCTGAAAGGGGTACCTACCCCTAAGTTTTGAGCATTGACATTTTAACCTTACATATTTTAATTATCGTTCAAATAGGTACCCTCTCAAAGACAGGATAGGCACCTATTTACTTACAAAATTAAGTACCTCGTATAAAACACAAGTCTAGTGTTGGAGTTAGATCTGGAAATATCCTACGATATTCATTAATTAAAAGCTCTGAAAAGGGTACCACTAAGTTTTGAGCATTGACATTTTAACCTTAGTTATTTTAATTATCGTTCAAATAGATACCTACCCTCTCAAAGACATAATAGATACCTAGGTACCTATTTATTTACAAAAACACAATTTGGTACCTATTTACTTACAAAATTAATCATTTTATAAACGAGCTGCGACAATGAGAGGTCGCCGTCACCGGAAATACTTGTAATTAATGTTTCCGACAATTTAGCGATGTATCCATGAAAAATTCTATTTAACAATGATATCACACGGGCTGGAGTACATCGACAATGACTTGTAGATGTAGATCCTCTCGGCTGTGATACTGAATGAATGAGAGGTCGTAGGTATTTGCTTTGTAACTATTTCGATTGTATTTGTGGTTTATTATATGGTATTTGTACAGCTAAATGGCTGTTGAGTTGGCTACTTCAGACAGTTCTTTGGCATTCTACCTATTATGAATAGCTAAATTATGATTTATATTTAAATTCTATCAATCTCTCTTTTTTTATCTTTTTATTCTATCTTTTTATTCAATTTAGTCTGCTAGGTAGTTATTTATAAACTTATTGTCTGCCATTGTTACGGCAGGCATCATAATCATCATAGTTCCCCCAGTAGTCGATCCACTACCATCACATCACACTATCTTAAGTTGTTTTCATCCGTAGATTTCTCAATAGTTCTATCCGATCCGGTGATTATTCTTTAATTAATTATTATTTATATTCTATCTGTTTATTATTTATTTTAGTTTATTAACCTATTTAATATTAATTATTATTTTATATATTAAACTTTGATATTTATTTTTATGCCAATTATTACTAGTGGAATTTTAATAACTTAGTCAAAAGGTGTTGTTTAATATTAATGCCGATGCTTAGTTCGGTTTCTATCGATCAGTAAAGAATTCGTGCAGAAATGTGTCGCGACAAAACGTGGACTTGTTAGTAATGCGGTGATTGTGTGTCCTTCATTGTTATAAATAAACTCTCGTCGGCCCTACGTATTGTATACGAGTCGTTCTGTTCCTAGATACAAGATTCAAATACCGATAAAAAACTTTATTTTTCAAATAAAAATTTCGTTTTCAAATTTAAATCGTCTATTTGGAAGAAATATGTTCGGTTTTTAATGTTTTTTATACTGTTCATTTCATGACCTTGAAATTTAAAAGGCAATAATCGAAATTTATTAAAGTATTAAATGAATTCGTGCATAAATTTAACGTAAATTTATTAAATGATGAAATGCCAAATTAATTAACTGTTTAGACCCATAGATAACTCTATACGAGTACATAATGTTATTTAGAACACGCAAAGAGTCGTTGCGAACGCGTTGAAGTCTTTTCTATGATAACACCTACTTTTGGTCGCGTCTGAGATTCACGTAAAATAAGTTTAATTTCAAGTAAATAGACATTGAAAAATAAAGCACACATAGATAGTCATGTAGTCCCACACAACGAAACTAGGCTTGTATTATGGGGCCTCCAAGTGGTGGTCATATTAAAGTACGAGAGTATTGATTTATTCAGTATATCTGGTGAAGTAGTGGTCAAATGCGTACTCATAATGTTAAAAAAACCATGCACGTGCGCCGGAGTGACGATTGTAAAGTTGAGATGGTTATGTAAAGATTACGTTGGAAGTTTGCACTTACAAGTATAATACGAATTGTTGCTCGGAATATTATGTCATACATCTTGCAGTCTAGCAGATCTATTTTTTATTTAATGTATCTGTGTGCTAATAACATCGCTCTTACGGCAAAGGAAATCATTGTAAGGAAACTGACGTGTCCTAGGACACAACACGGTTCGAAGACATGGAACATTCGCCAATCCGGAGGAGGCTCGGAGGCTAGGAATCTTGAGTACTGCCTAACCCCCCTAAGAGGAGGTACTTGCCCTGCAGTGGGACTAATTGACGAACTAACAAATACAAATGAAAAAAAAAAAATTGTTGCTCTATCTCCTCTTTCTAGACACTTAAAAAACCAATCAAAGTAATCGTGTTTTATGATAAGACTTGCTGCGCCCCGCGGTTTCACTCGCGTAATTCCCGATCCCGCTGGATTTTCCAAAAACCCTTTCTTAGTGGATGCCTACACACCACAAAGAACACACTCTTCAAATTTCATTTATCTAAGAACAGCAGTTTGGGCTCTGCGTTTATATATAGATCAGTCAGGACTTTAAATTTTATTATACTCGTATATAGATTTTTATTTGACTTAAAATTAACTTAGCTTACTCGGCGGTGAACGGTCAACATAAAAGTAACAAATAGACGAGCTCAAAATAAGAATAATCGTATCATCTTATAATTTAAGCACGAACTTTCACCGACAACTACAATAGGTGTTATCTAATTTTTACGTACACGTGTCAGTGACCCTGTTTGACGTGATCTTTATTTTGAAGTCGAATGCATTGAGAAGGAGATGTTTTGTGTCTTGGATTTTATAAGATTTACTAGCGGCGTTCCGCGGTTTTACTCGTAAGTCTCGATCGAGAGTTTTATAGGAATCGATCTTTGCTTGAAGTAGCAAAAAAAACTCGTTTAGGTTAGAGTTAGTTAGAGTGTAACGTTCACACTAACTAAGTAGAATATTTCGATAAAAGTTAGTTTTGTTACACTGACCTAAATATTATTATATTTAGTTGAGATTATACAATACGGTCGCATTAATTTACGTATACTCGGTGTACTATAGAAAAAACATATTTTCTACTTGCCAATTTTTTTTAATGTTTCTCTACCTTACAAGATGTATTCTCAAAATTTAAAGATTACTTAATAAATTTTGCGACTTATTGCTATCAGGTTTTGACTGCAAAAGACTGTAAAAGGTTACAAAACATATAAAGCAATTTCATTGCGCACCTTCAGCAAACCATTTAATTTTTATAGCTTCATAATTGCGTTTCAAATCGCGAAATGTCATGCAATTCAATTATCTAGAGTTGCTTACTTTTTGTGAAACAAGAAAGCATTAAACTGGTGGAAAGTTAAATGAGACTGAGATGAAACTGACTCGAATTGAATGCTTCTACCGATGTAATTTCTATTATGTTTGTAATGGAAAGAATATAAGCGAATCAAGATTTCTTTATTTCATTTGTTCAACTAATAGTTTAGATATAATTAAATAGGTAAATAACATAAAATCTAAATCTATAAAATGTTTAGTCCTGACCGACTGTCTGATGGATCAACGCACAGCCTAAACCACTGATAGTGGAGAGCTGAATTTTGGAGAGTGTGTTCTTTATATGATGTAGGCATTCGATGAGAAAGGATTTTTCGTAATTCCTACGGGATCGGGACTTAACGAGACGTGACGAAACCAGCTAGTTAAAAGTAAATCATACAACATTAAAAAGTAACTGATTTCAAACAATATACAAGATCATCTACAGAGTAAATAAATAAATTGTCACAAATTAATAAAAAACGGAAACTTACAAACGCTACAACAGAAGTTATTAAAATAAATAGTAATTAAATTTTATTATTTACTAATTTTTGTTATACATTCATGATGACGAAGTTTTATAATATTTAAATATTTATCTTTATAAATGTTTCAAGGTTACCGTGATTTTAATAGAAACAGTTTTATGATCTTTATTAAAGTGTTTGTTAATTTTGCAATTTACATCCAATTTGACGTGGAACAACTAACGGTACAAAAGTCAAAAATACTAAAATAAGCAATTTCAGAACTCAACGTTAGAGAACCACTTTTAAACTCTACAGTACTTAAAATAGTAACTTGATTTCCTAATTAACCTAATGTCATTATGCAAATGGATAATGTGACCTGTAAACTCACAATCAAATGCAAATTAGATACTATAAACTTATTCGAGTCACTGTAATAGATATAAAGGTCAGTCGAGTGAGATTACTCAATGTATTAAGTAGTACTCAAGCGCATCGCATCAGCGCGAATGAAATCGAAAGTGCCACCAGATCCACCCACATCTTGTGAGTCGAGTTCATACGTTGGTGGGTCACTCGGGGGCTTTCACCGACTTCTCTGTGTTACTTAATGTCTGACGACCTTTTTATCGTAATATTTTATGTAATATCAATATGTGAGATGACGAGTTTTCTGTTTACTTGCCCCGAAAACACACATAATTCATCGAAAGAGATTTAACAATCGATTTTACGGTTATATGTTATCTTACGCATTCTATAATTTAGGTTGATAATAAATTAAAACTGGAAAACGATAAATCTATTAAACGGCCTTCATTTTCGACCTGAGTATGAATATTTTTATTATTTTAGATAATTAAATGTAAATATTGACTTTTCCCAAAAATATAACAGATTCATTAAATTTCACTCACAAGTTTCGCGCAGCACAGGTAGTAATCCATAATCGTATCTAGAGTACATAAATGTAGGAACAGGCAGCAATTCAACATTCCTTTATCAGCTTATTAAGAAACTTAAACGATTAACACTATAATCGCTACAGCAGGCACTACAGCAGCATTATAACGAACAAGCAGAGCTCCGCGTTTCACTCGCATAAGTCCCGATCCCGTGGGAATATCGGGACTAAAAGAAACCTATGTTACTCCTCGATAATATAGCTTTCTATTGGTTAAAGACTTTTTCAAATTCGTTCAGTAGTTTCAGAGTTTACCCGGAAAACACATAGGGTACATAATTGTTACCAACGTTACCTCTTTAAAATATTAGTATAGATGAGATACATACGCAACTATACTGTAGATACTTATTAGCCTTAGCTTCTAAGTAAGCACTATTTGATGCCAAATGTTTATTGGGAAAGATGTTATCACATATCCATTTGACTATTACGGGCATTATGACCGTCGCCAGTTGTATAACACGTCAATCGATAATTTTGTCAGACTTGGCTCACAGCTCCGGTGTCTGATCCTTGCGCAAAGTCACACATGGTTGGTCGAGGCGCCCTGGTTCGCACGGTTGACACTTGCCCATTGTACACGTAACATCGTATAAACTTTAATGTTGTCATTAATTAATTAGCGACGGAATTAAAATCGTTGGAACGGACTTTGGCTCTGTAAAGTTTTTAATGGAGATGTAACATGTAATTAGGTACATGGTGAATGTTAAAAATGGGCTTGGTTACCAGATTGTTAAACTTTATTTCTTAAAGTGTTTACAACACTTAGGAAATACTGTTTTAGAACAAATCCTCCAGATACAAATAATGCAGTTGCTATTCAAAATTGAACAACTTGGTATATAAAACTGAAAAATAAAAAAAATACTGTTTTCCATGACTAAATAAAGTCAATGAGAATACAAACTAAGATTTAAAAAGAAATATTCATAGAATTGAACAAAAATCTTGAAATGATGCGCACGGCAAATATTTTCCAATATATATTTAAGTTATACCTACAGTAACAGTGGACTAACCTAGTCTGGAATGCTCGCAATTAGAAGTGTGGTTTGCCTCGATACAACTGTTTAATTTTAATAAGAAAGGTTGACTCTGAGTGACTGTAGGTAGGTATAATACCGACAATTTAGATTGCTAATCTAGGATATATACTATGCTATACTAGGAAAATCTTTACCTATAATTTGTCCTAATAATCAGACGTAAAATATTTTTGTAATTTTTGAAATCGAGGAGTTCGTGTAAGAGAGCGGTGTTGCCGACCGCGCACCAATGTCTTTTTCCTTAAGAAAAATTTAAGTGCGCTATTAACATCGCTCTTACGGTGAAGGAAAACATCGCGAGGAGAAATGGTTTAGAGTCTTCGTTGTGTCAAAGAAACTTGCACCAATCAAACTAAATCTCATTAAAAACACAGATGCAACAGTTAAATAAAAACATATTGAGTTACACATTGTAAAATATGATTCAACAAAAATAAAAGGTTGCACCAAGTAGCCCAAGTTCTAATTCCCACAAAACTGCAATTAGCAACTGTATGACGAGTACGAAGTTGCAATGATGTCTCGTTTAGCAACGATTTAGACCGAGGTAACCTAACAAATGAAACACCACGGCGATTACATGCGCACTTCGATCAATTAGTAGAGTTTTCATCACAATGTTTGTGTGTGTGTGTTTAATGTTGAACGTAATGAAGCTCGAATTATAATTGTTGCAATTTCTACTGAAAGGAACCAATGACTTGATCCCTTACTTATAAACGACTAGCTGCGTCCCGCGGTTTCACCCGCGTAAGTCCTGATCTCGTGGGAATATCGGGATCAAAAGTAGCCTATGTTACTCAGGGTGAATGTAGCTTTCTAATGGTGAATGAATTTTTGAAATAGGTCCAGTAGTTTTTGAGTGTATTCATTACAAACATAAAGACACACATACTTATTTTTAATATTAGTGTAGATGACTAAGTTTATGTAACGTTTTTCTCTGTCTGTTAACTTTGAAATTTCATTTCACAGTAAAAGACATACGATACATAGTTAATGCAGCTGTTTATAAGTAAAGGGGTTATCCTCTTAAAAACAATACATATTGTTTGTTAAAAAACTGTTATGACACTAACGCTTATGTGTGTCGCAGTCGCCGCTAAAAAGGTAATGATGGCACCGTGCCTATGTGATTTCACTTAAGCGAGCTAAAACTAGTATTCTGTAATCTTAACACTTCGATTGAAGTTACCTTAAATTCAGGCTTCAAATAATGAAGTAAAAATTCAAATATCTGTTATCTGTTTAGTTCTAGCAGTCGGTTAGGGGCGGTTTCTCGAGATTAAATGTAAAATATCAATATCGATAGATGATATAAATAGATTAGATATCTTCTTCTTCGTCGTGTCGATGGCACATTTTTTGACCATGTTAGATCCTAACTTAGCCAACTTAGCACTTTCGGTGCTAGATTTGGCACTATTTTCACAATTCTAGCACTGTAATTTAACATTCAGCACCTAGCACCTAATTTAGCACTAAACATCCATCATTCTGTGTTTTTTTCTGGTCACTGTAGAAGTGAACTGTGAATGTTTTTAGTTGTGAATTTGTCAAGTCAAGTGTTTCGTGAACTATAAAACCTACAAAAATGGATATTCCTTTAAGCAAAAAAGGGAGTTAAGTTCAAAATTACAGAAAAGGGTGGGAGAACGATTCAAAATACAAAAAGTGGCTTAGACCTGTGCATATTCTTGCATTAAATTCTGCAATACAGAATTTAATGAGAGAATATTTGAAATTAAGCGGCATTCGGAATCAAAAAAACACATAGAATAATTTTATGTCTAAAAATAGCACTATTTTTTATTTTTTTTATCAATCTAGCACTATTTGAGATGTCATTTAGCACCCACCTAAGATAATGAGTTTACAACCCTGCGGCCCACTCCAGCATACTGCGAGGCTCCTGGCTTTACTGTTGGCTGCCATCAAATCAGCCAGCGTACAGTTGTTAGGGCTAGATGGGCAGGTCAAAAGATGTTAAGTAGCTATTTATTGCAAAACAAACACATTAAACAATGTAAGTAGGTAACGTATAGATGTCTCCGGATTAATTTCTGTGCAAATGTCATCTGTAGAAAGGTGACGTAATGTCAAGTAATGCACGCGGTAATGTAGGCAAACCACATGCAAATCGAATGCGTTTCTTGCGAAGGCGTTGACCGGAGATTAGAGTGTTTACTTTGGTATATACTTACAATTCCTGTTTATCTGATCGTTAAGAGGACAGACCTACTCTTTTTCCATACAAACGTGGTCGACTGTTTCCTCCCTGGATAAAGCTATTAGTTAAAGCATATATGTTTATGCCATAGTATCTATATCTGCCATGGCAAAAAAATAAAACGTTTTGTTTTTTTTTTCATTTTATAATTGGAACAGTAATAAAATTAAAAACAAATTAGAAAAAAAAACAAAACGTAGAGGCATGGTAATGTCTGATATAGGACTTATGGCATAAACATATTTTTTCGAAAAACTTTATCCAGGGAGGAAACTCTCGACTACGTTTGTAAAGTTTGTATGAAAAAAAAAGAGTTTCGTTTAGTGAAATTAATTTCAAAATTAAAGTCAGTAACCAAGTCTAATTATGACCGAGAATTTAACACCAGAAGAGAAAACTATGTACAAATGTTGTCTCGAATGTAATCCGAACGAATTTTGCGTAATTAACCGGTCCGATTACCTCAACCGGGTAAAACAATGTCACAGTGTACACGTGTACGTAGGAAAATCATTTCGCCAACAATGGCGGTGTCGCCCGACTTGAATGTTGCGCAACGTGTCACATTCCTAGGAGAAAGAACGGCCCTGCCCGAGACGGGTATTACAACACTGCGTGCCATAACCGCCGCCGTTTGCCAAACACCCTCGTGGTTTATTTTGTAATTTTCAATTAAAATTCAAGAGGAATCGTGTTTTAAATATGTTTCCTCATCTTCTTAACGCAACGTTTTGGTGTTTGACAAATATTTTTGTTGTATTACAAAAATAGCTAGATTTACCTTTTTATTATACCTACTGATATGTAAAAAAATAGGTACCTACATACTTCGTTATTCTTAAAATTATCTTTCAAGAATTATACGGAATAAGTCAGTAGGTAAGACCATAATGACTAATGATGACACACTGACAAAATTATTCACTGTGTCGCAATCTGCTCTCAATCTATCGAAGTTCAATCGTAGTTACAAAAGGGTTTCTATCGATTCATATCACGCACATATCAATCAGCGGCGTACTTTACGAAATAACAGTTGTTAGACCAACTTGATTGGTACTGGTGAAATTTCCTTATAGTCCTAATGAAAAATTTCAATTTACAGCCGTCGGTCAAGAG
Organism: Idaea biselata; assembly: GCA_958496205.1. Lineage (NCBI taxonomy): Eukaryota > Metazoa > Arthropoda > Insecta > Lepidoptera > Geometridae > Idaea > Idaea biselata. Next base: position 46,625,807 of record OY292394.1, on the reverse strand, counting down.
TCGTTCAAATGCCCAGATGACTTCGGCTTCTACCCCCACCACATCTCATGCGACAAATACTGGAAGTGTGACAATGGAGCCGCTGAGCTGAAGACCTGCGGCAATGGGCTTGCATTCGACGCGACCGACTCCAAATACCTCACCGAGAACTGCGACTACCTTCACAATGTAGAGTGTGGAGAAAGAACACAGCTTGGTCAGTAAATATTTATGATTATTTATGATTATTATACTGCCAGTATGCTGCCTGCTACTATACACCAGCTTAGGATATGAATGTATGAGAGTAACTCTAACCTGCGGTGGCACGAGGAAATAACAAGCTATGTGTTATTTCTAGAAATTCAGCTATCTACATTCTAAGTTTCATCGTGTCATTCGTTTTTTAAATTACCTACAGTAGAAATATGGTCAAAAAAAATCCGTAACGAGGTTTCAACCCGTGCCCCTCGCTTGCCGGGCTAGTGCTCTAAACACTATGCCCTGAGCAATAAAATAAAAAATACTTAATGTCTTTGAGTAGTTTAAAAGTTAAGGAGTAAAACATCCTTGTCTTCATATGCTTTCGCTTTTGTAATAGGTATAACCACAGGGTATAACCTAAGATGAGAAAAGTAAACGACTTAATGCAGTACTCTTTGATCAGTGATCACAAACGCTGCATCACAAAGGATTAATGGTGTAGGCACACTGTTAGCGGTCTTTTTTTTAGAAATTATCACCTTTAAACGCCTGCTTTAAGGACTAAAGCCACGTTAAAAACTTAAAAGCGTTAAAACTTACACCGCAATGGTATTATAGTAACAGTAAAGTGATGGTCAAGGTCAGAAATTATCATATTCATACAAAGCGTAGGATCATACCGAACCAACCAGGATGTAGGAGAAGGTCACTCCACATACCTACCTATACTATACATATGACAATACCTAAGATTCGTAAACGATCCATTTTACATACGTAACTATTTACCTATATTTTATATTGGCCGATCAATTCACCTTGAAAATTCACCAGCACCGTTTTTAGATCTAAATAAATTTAAATCTACATTATGTAAATTCAAAAGGAAGTAGTTTTGAAAAATAAAAGTAGTTTCTGACGTGTCTGTGCCACGACTCTCAAAGTAAGATGAATGCAACCACGTGTAAGACGAAGGTTTAACAAAATGAAGATATTTTTAAATAACTTAAAAATAGGAGGAGGTTCTCAAGTCGTTGGTTTATTATAATTTGAATGTCTTTTCGTACACAGAGCCCCCAATCTCAACCCCTCACTGCTCTCGGCTGTACGGTATCTTCGCCGACGAAAACAAATGTGATGTCTTCTGGAACTGTTGGAACGGCGAAGCCTCTCGCTACCAGTGCAGTCCTGGACTCGCCTACGACAGGGAATCTCGCGTCTGCATGTGGGCCGACCAGGTCCCCGAGTGCAAGAACGAAGGTACGCATACAAATTCATTGTATAGGTTAATTAATCGATTTCTTACAAAAAAAAAACTAGATATCCTTGAAACTTGACCGAAGTAATAAGAATCCAATTAAATATCTTAAACGGAATCGTACGATAAATTTGTTGATGATTTATAATTGGTATATTATTTTGTTTTGTCAAGCTTTTTTGTATAATTTGACGTACTACTACGTACTAGATCTGTGCACCAAGAACTTATCTTCGATCATACTTGTGTCGCTAACTGTGTTTCAATTTCGCCTTCCTGACCCTCGCTAACGTGACCCCTTCTGGTGTTTCTCAGAAGTAGCGAACGGTTTCGGTTGCCCCGCTCCCGGTGAGGTGTCCAACGCTGGCTCCTTCAGCCGTCACGCCCACCCCGAAGACTGCCGCAAGTACTACATCTGCCTGGAGGGAGTCGCCCGCGAGTACGGATGCCCCATCGGAACCGTGTTCAAGATCGGTGATGCCGACGGCACCGGTAACTGCGAAGACCCCGAAGATGTTCCCGGATGGTAAGTTCTCCCACCTTTGTTGTATTCATTCCATTTCCGGATAGCCTCATTCGATTGGTCAGTAAAATTTCGATCACGTACTGCAATCGAATCCGGATATCCCACTCCGTTCAAGCCAAATATGACAGTGCATCTTGAACGCATTCTGAATAGTTCTCTTCCACTCACTGGTTCGATATCACTGGTTCTGTGGTGTTTAACCAGCGTCTCTCGGTACATTAACATATCCGTACCTTAACTCTCGTAATGTGATGCCAAACATAAATGTAGCAATCGTTCTTCGAATTTGAATTAATATGTTGTAATAATTGGTGTCACGTTCCGAATATTAAGACCCTGTGTAACCACTCCCACACGACCAATGTCATCCCTGTGACTAACCATTCTTCTGCACATACGTTTATTACAACACTTAGTAATTTTAGTAAACAGTGACTGTGTAGGCCGATCGAATCTTGCTCACTATAGCTGCTTAACTATGCGGTCTTGCGCGGTAAATATTTAGGGCAAAGATTAGCATGACTTAAGACACGGCTTACATGGTGTCTTATGCCAGCGACCGATGTCAATGCCGACTGGTGTACGGTTCATTGTGGTAGAACAACTACCAGATAATAATATCATAAATGAACTGTCCAGTTTGTACCCACGGTAACAGTTGCATACAACAATGCCTTGTTTTCAATGCCTGTCATTAGAACAGAAATATTTAAATACCGTTAACTGCTTATAGAATTACACAAGGACTAGAAGCGGTTAACGTCCTCTATAACGAATTGAAACAGATAAAACTTCTTTAAACATATTTTTCAAAAGTTTAATTTAAATTAGAGCTATATTTTCTCAAAACTATTCGCGCCTATCTTGCAATTTACGATAATTCTACAGTCTGTTAGAAAAGCGAACGGTTATCGGTGTTGTTAACATTTCAAGGCAGTTTAGTTTGTTTCGACGGCTGTGAGCGAGATTTTATTACACAATACACGTGCTGCGTAGTTAGTAAAAGTTGCTAGAAAAGTCACTTGTACATGATAAATAAGGAGATAGGTAGGTAGAGTTAAGCGTAGAGATTAGAAGCGTTAGGTAGTAAGTTGGGCGTCCATTTTCAGCGAGGACTACTACGGAGACCTGGATCTGAAGACCATCCGCAAGAGCGAGCTCCTCGCTGGACTCCAGCAGGACGGCAACTCCCGCACCACCCAGCCCAAGCAGCTCAAACCCCGCCCCCAAAAGGAATAAACACACTTCTCCCTTCCCCACCTTAACCTTCTAATACTCAATTTATATTTTAAGCGGTACTTTGCACATCAAGAGCGGTTACATCACGGTTAGATACGACTGCGTATGAATGCTATATTTATGCTTCATTCGTTTTTGGTGTGCACTAATAGTATCTCAGGTTCAAATTGAATTTTTCTTATGTAAAGTGAGCCACGATTGATTTGTATACATTTCAAGTTGCCAAATAGTGTTTTCTTGTAGCTTTCTTCTTAACAGTTTCGAATAGCAGATTAGATGATAGTTCTATTAGAAAACATACAGCGATTAGTTTATATTTATTGTAACATTTCATTAGTCTACGAAGCAGAGTAAGTATCAATATTGAATTTGCCCTCAATAATTGTGTACTGTAATGGTAGTGTTTACAAAGTTTGTATGCATTTAGTTGTCTATGTAAAGTAAAACCAGATTCTCCATACAAATTCGTTTGAGTCCATATCCTTGTAAATATTTTGTACTGAATTGTTTCGCTGCGACTGAGTGTTTTTGTTTGATAGAAACTGTAATACTTAAGATTTATGTTTAGTGATAAAATAAATATAAAATTTATAAAAATTATTATGACTTGTGTTTATTTCTAGCATTGTTTCTTAGTGTTGCACATAATCACCTTTCCCTAACCCTCTGGGCACTACACACTATTTCTTACAACAGTTCTTTTCACTACTCTAATACTAAAAACATGGTTTCTGTTATTAAAACTTCTACATCTTTTTTTACATTGAACTTATTTTCAACTGTTGCACTACTAAATAACAGATTATCAGTTGCATCCATTTGCACTGACTTCTATAACATTGGATACAAGGTATGTCGAAATATTTTATTAATACATTTTAATTAGGTAAACTAATAAATTAACTGAATTTTGTGAACATCACACAATGCCATCGAGCCACTAAGCGACTTCGCTTGTGTTATAGTGAGAAGATAACGTATATAATACTTATATTTAGTTTTCTTGTGTAAATACCTACATATTATACACACAGAGACACCCAGACTAGAAGCAAATTTTATTTTTTAAGCATAAATACTTGTTACCCGCGGGAATAGCCTGGACATTCCCCCGACGCTTCACAGAGGTCATCAAATTCTAAGACACATACCTACTCATAGTAAATATAAAAAAAGCTCAGAATTTGCAGACAAAAGGCTTTTCAGTTTTTAAACGACTGTAGAGTGCGACTGTGGTACTCCGAAGTACTCCGAAGTTCTTCGGAGTCTTCGGAATAGGAAACATGCAGGACACAATGGGCTAACAAGAAGGTTCTTAGAAAATTTATTTTAAAGGAAAAATAGCATTAAAAAAATTTCACTTGCGGCGAGGCTTGAACTCGCGTCTTTGGGTCGGTACCCCAACGTCTGTTCCAACTAGACTAGGCAAGTCCACGCTGCGTACCGTGAAAACTTCCAATGCTATATTCTCCTCTGATTGTAAGAAGGTTCTTATTAGCCCATTGTGCTTTGCATGTCACCTACACAATGAGGAATTTGATGGACGCCACAGACGTCGCTGTGAATGTGACTAACTCCTACTTCTCAAAATAAACATCCAAAATCAATTATCATTGACACAAAATGAAGTTATTATACTCTTTATTTATTATACAATAGTTAGAACGCATATAAAAATATTTCAGCGAAGACTACTACGGGGACGTCGATCTGAAAGCGCTGAAGAAACTGGGATTCTGAATGTCAAGGAGCGGCTCGAAGGACAAGCTGAAACTCAACCCTTTTGACTTATTGTAGAGCTTCATCTAATCACGAACAAAATAGCTTAATATCACCCCCTTACTTATAAACGATGATTGTGTAACGTTTATCTTTTACTATGAGACGTGAAGTTTTAAAGTGAACAGACAGAGACATACATTTAGTCTTCGTTTATAAGTAAGGGACTTAAGCCAAGCGTCGACAGCCAACTAAACTTAGTAAGCTCGCCAGTTTTTCAAACAAGTGAGTCTAGTGTCATAGTTTGCGGGGAAGCACATGTATGCAAAACTTGCTCAGCTATATGAACTAAGTTAGTTTAGTTTGAGGTGGATGCTCCGCTTTATTTTGATGTAGATATAAAAAAAATATCTTTTATTATATCGATAATTAGGAAATTTAAAACTCATTCTTAGCCTCATAAAATGCTTAACCATTTTATGAGTTAGGTAAATGTTGCATTCAGGGGGTTCTTGCAAACCCCTATGAAAGAAATAAATTATGCAAAAACAATAATAATATCGTCATAAAAACGTTTTGCAGAACATTTCAGTGTATGGCGGGGTTGAAAATCGAGTTAGTTTTGTTTGTCCGAGAGGCGCGTGAGGTGGATTTCACGAACTATTTAGTAATGTAGCTAGTGATGTGAAGTTTTATCAAAATTACATAAACTCGGTTCTAATCTAGGTACCTTTTAGATACCTATATGTACTTGTAGTACATGTACGTATCCAATTTCAAGTCACTCTGTTAATTTATATTCATATCATTTTACCTAAATCTGTTATCAAAAAGATTTAGCACAAAAAAGGAAAATTTTAAACCATCGATCGAGACGTAAGGATTGAAAATAAAGTTGTAATTTATAAAATTACTTTTTGTACGTCTATGTTTTACGGAAACTTAAAAAAAAAGTAAAACAGAGAAAATATTTCAAAAAATCTCTAATAAACTTGACATGGTGCCGACAAGTTCTGTGTCGGCGCTGTGTCGATATCCATGTTGTTTTAGTCATAGGTTATGTGTTGTATTAGTTTAAGTTAACGATTTTGTACTGTGTAAATAAAGATTATTTTAATATACCTACGCTATACACTTATTATTCCTGCTCAAATTATGTTTAGAACTTAGTAATGAATTATACAAAAATACATACATTGTACCTTATATCATATAGGTACACTTACTTGCACGGTTTCTACCAGCATAAGTCCCGATGCCGCGAAAATATAAGTATAAAAACCTATGTGTTAATCCAGGTGTCCAGGTATCTACATACCAAGTTTAATCGGAATCGGTTCAGTTGTTTTGCTTGAAGAGGTAACAAACATACTCGCTTACTTATTTACACAAAAACTTTCACATCTATATTATGAGTAGGATAAAGAGAAGAACACCGTGTTAGTATAAGTGGTAAACCTTGGAATTTTGACCCTAGCCCAACACAAAAGTCCTAAATACGAGTACCTTCCTTGGTCTGGTTAAAATAGTACAATAATAATAATAAAATAATAAATAAATTCTATGAACAACACACAGCGCCATCTAGCCCCGTGGTAAGCGACTAAGCTTGTGTTACGGTGACAAGACAACGGATATAATACTTATATTTATTTTTCTTTTGTAAATACATACATATTATACATAGAGGGACACCCAGACCAGACACAAATAATTATTTCATAAGCATAAATACTTGCACCCGGCGGGAATCGAACCCGCAATCCTGCATTGATAATATTGCCTAAATTACCTACATGAGAATCATTTTCAAAGAAAACAGTCACGATCGAGTATCAATTTATTGTAATAAAATAATTAAGTGTATAGTATGGCTTAGTATGAGTACAGACGAGAGCATTTTCCCGAGCATTTCTGTGTCTTCTGTGTACAGATAAAAGCTCAATTTCCAAAGCATTTCCATGTAATGTAACGTTTCTGCGACTAATCGGCGCTCTGTTCGGCGTAATGCTCACAGCGAGTGTGCATTTACCTGTAACATTTCGTTGTACCTTGGGTTCACTCTTGCTTGAAATGTCCTACTCGTGCAAGTCTCGACGAAATGTTACACAACTAACTACGCTGGTTGTCGTAGGTTTTTTTAAACAGGTTGTAACAGAACATCCAGCATTCATGTTCGAGGTTAGGCTCGAGGGAATTTAAAAAAAGCGAATGCTCGAGATTCGGCTCGTGGTTCTGCTCAAGTCTGTGTCCACCCTTACACAAATAATTCAATTTATGTAATACAGCTAAGAGGGCCACCGATAAATATCAATTGAACGTCTGGGCTTGAAGCTGACGAATCGCGTCTTGTCGTGACATGGCTACGTTGTTGGAAGCACACCCTGAAATACAAAGATGTAAATTTAAAAAGGTGTAAGTACTAAGTATTTTTACATTAAATGCATTTAATTATATTAAAAGGTCTTGGTACATGGATCTGATCATAAGTAAAGGTTCAAGGTGTAGCACACTTTCCTACAAAGTAGGAATAATGAGGAAAGAAAATAAGGAGATTAGATTACAAACACACTTTATCGTATCAGTTTTGACAAAATACATAACTTAAACAACTTTAAGCAAAAACATACAGTTAATTATAATTAAGGTACAGTAGACGCCTTTCTCGCTAAAAGCAATCTCTTCCAGACAACTTTTGGAAGGAAAAGCAACTTTTGGAAGTAAAGAAGTAGAGAAAGGAGTTCTGCTCCATCTTCCTTTAAAGACTCTGGTTATGGGTGTTTTGTATTATGTATGTAGGTATTTACATAAAAAAAAAAACCTCTTCAGCATACTAATTGCCTAGATACTTAGCTACCGCTCTGAGTGAAAAAGAGCCGTGGTGGCGATCTTCATACATGAAAGATCGATCAGAGAGAGAGAGGGACAGAGAATATATATACTGACCTTTTGCAAAAATATTTAGCGGTATAGCAGGTTTTTCATCAGTTTCCTTTGGAGCTGTTAAAGACGGCTGATATACATCGATCACCGGCCTGAATTCCAAAGCTGGCACATAAGCCGGTAAGACTGATGGTTTCTGTGGTATGAACGGAAACGTCGGGGGCCTGATATGAATTGGTTGAGGGGGCAGAGATGGGATGGGCGGAAATATGGACGCTATAGAATCTATTGGGGGTGGTAGTGACGGAGAAGGAACTGGTACCGATGGTGAGGATGGAATCAATGGTACTGAAGGAGAATCTGGTGCTGATGGAGAAGGTATTGGTGCCGACGGTAATGGAGGTAATGGATCTGATGGTGCAGGTGGTATTGTTATTGGTATAGGGGCAGGGTTTATTGGTTGAGGAATAGGAGCAGGATTCGGTGCCAGTATAGGAACGTCGTTGTTCTTGCAGTCAACTCGATCGGCGTAGTCGCAGACGCCGAGGTACTGGAACGTTTAAAGGTTTTGTTTAGATTTTGGAGACACAAAATGTCAATTAGGAGACAGGACCAAACATTGATTAATAAATAGTACGTGTCTGCATATTTACAGTTACTTAGGAGGAAATGATACCTGTACTCTTTCTCCATACAAACGTAGTTTTGTCCCTGAATAAAGACAGTATCGCAAAGGAAAACCAACTTTAAATCCTTCGTGCTCCGGTTCCCAGCGTCGGTGAAAGATGTTTTGTTTTCTGCCGACTTCTGGCCAGCTGGCATTGTGTACCGCCGCTTTAGGGAAGCGCGTCCGATTTTAGAAAACCCTAAACTCTAATTTTAGTTTATATTATCTGTATGTATGTTAGTCTATAAGGTATATATTTATATGAATAATTATTAAATGTCATCTTCATTTTTATATTGGTATCTCGGTTACTGCGATACAAGCTGTGCTTAGTGTGGAACTGATTTATAATGTAATTTGGGAAATGTTTAATAAGTTTCATAATAATAAATAAATATTGTATTGTATTGTATTGTATTATAGCAATTAATAATATGATAGAACCGACATTAGTATTATATCTGCCCCAGGCGTGATTTTGCTGAGTCATCATAAAAAAGTGAAATTAAGAAGTATCAAAACTCCTAGCTATATACATTTTTTATCCAGTCTTTTAACTTTTTTCAACATCTAACTTCAGTCACATATTCCTCGTTCAAAAACACAATTTCTCGGAATTCTTACATGACAGGCAAATTAAAAACCGTTTACTGAACAAACAAACAGAGTAAAAGGTTCAATTATTTTAAGCATGCGGATGTATTTTGGTACACTTGGATACAACGAATACGGATCACTCGCAAAACCTATTGGTAACCTAAAAGGTACCTATTGTTTTCCGATATATTTTTTCAACTTCACAATAAAATAATATTAGGGGTTAATACGTCAAGTTAGTACCTACTGCTGTTTGTACCTTTATTATTCCATATTGGAATCACTCTTAACTCTTACTAGAGGGCGCTAAGGAGATATTTGCACACGGGCGCTACATGACCTAGAGACGCCCCTGCTTGCATGGCAGCGGGTAAACTGCGTGGTCCCTAGAGGGGTTGGTGTCAGGCAGGCGGCCGACCGTAAAAATCTATTTGCAGTAGGTATGGTCAATGATGACTCTTCTACTGTGCCGATCCGAAATAATGGGGGTTTAGCGGACCCCGGGCTCCCGAGAGGGATGCAACCGGAAACATCGCTCGGATGAGAAGACAGACAGACAGATTGACTGAAGAAATTGTCAAATTGTCAGTCAATTCAGGATTGTCAATCCTGAAGAAGGGACCTGAAAAGGTCTCGAACCGTTGAGCGTTGAAACAATGCTGATCTTCTATGTAGACTAAAACACCGTAAGATGTGGTTAATCAGGAATAAGAAGACAAAGGCATTTAAAATGTATGAATAGTACCTACATGGGTAGGTGGTTAGGTACCAATCTATTGTACCAATTCTTGTTTCGACAATAAGAAAAAACTATTTCGAAGCTGTCTTATACGTGACGAAAATTGGCCGTTCGGGGAATAAAATGCATTATACTTGTAAATGAGATGTAGGTACATTGCTTATTAACAATACAAGTTATGTAGAGTGGTCTAGTGGTAGATACCCCGACTTTAATTCCAAAGGTGGTGATGTCGAATTAATTAATCTCGACGTTTCAAAACGTACGTATGTGTGTATAATATACGTTATAAATGAATAAAAAATATGGAGTTTTTGAGTTTTGAAATGTTACTGCTCTCCAGACTTGAATCTGAATTGCTGGGGTGTGAGTCACTTATCACTAACTAGCAGTGCCTGCGAAAAATAATCTACCGACCGAGCAGCGGGAGCGGTGCCTGAGATTAGCGCGTTCAAACAAAAAACAACCAAACAATCTCTTTAGCTTTATAATAGTAATAGATAAGAGTGGGCCAGTAAAATTATAAGATAGCGTGCTATTCTGTGATCAAATCTTGGTCCGACCTGTGACATCCGTTACGAAAGTCACAGGTCTTGTAATTGGCTTATTCCCAATCGGCCAATTCTTTTTTCCTATTCGGGCCAAAACAAAATTTCGAATACCTAATCTTTTTTCCTCAACGGGCCAAAATGTTTCAAGTACAAACAGCAAGAAAATACTGAGAATTTGTTTTTAAGCTATTGCATAGCTTTTTTCGCGGGCCTTGAGCTTTGATTGAACAAATTTCGTAACGAAAAAACCTAACACCCCCCACTCCGCCTACCATGTTTCCATGGTTACCATGTAGCTATTTAAAATAATAATCGCCCGAGGGTTGACTATTTTACAATTTTTTTATTTTTTAAAATAAATAAATAGTTTTTTTATTGAGGCGATTAGTTGAAAAACAAAAGACGATCGAAATAGGTACAAAATATGACAGCCAGACAGCCTGTCAAACTTGAACCGATAATATCTCGGAAACTATTGACCCTAGACCACTACTTCCTTAGCATAAGTGATAGAGCTCGTCAAGATCTTCATTATAGATGACAGTTGTCAAATTTAAGCCACCAATATCTCGAAAACTATTGACCCTAGACCACTTCTTCCTTACTATAAGTGATAGAGCTCGTCAAGATCTTCGTTTTGAATGACAGCTGTCAAACTTTAAACGTCAATATCTCGAAAACTATTGACCCTAGACCACTACTTCCTTCGCATGAGTAATAGAGCTCGTCAAGATCTTTATTTTAGATGACAGCTGTCAAACTTTAAACGTCAATATCTCATATACTACTTTTGATCCCGATATTCCCACGGGATCGGGACTTACGCGGGTGAAACCGCGGGAATCTGCTAGTTATGTTATAATTTGAGGTTGTCGTGGTTTTTCATTTTAACGGGAAAACAGTTTCTATTTTGCAACTACAGTGTCTACGAGAAAACGACCGAAAAACTAGGGGATTTCTCTTATTATAATTTTTATAAGAGTTTAACTGTCAGCTATCAATCATAGGTAGACAAAATTTAATATTGGTAGGTATTTGTTTTGTATAGCAACGTAAAGGTCAGCTTATAACACTAACCTGATTATAAATACCTACCCGTGTACGAGTATATAAACGACTATTTAACATGTATACCGTAAAAGAATAAATCGCAAGTGACCCGTATTAATTGATGGTATATGTACCTGACTATAAGCGAGGTCGGCAGGGCACTTGAACCTGATCGGCTGCCGGTTCACACACACGAAGAACTCGTTGCAGTTCTCTTTGTTACGGAACGCTTCGATGTCCTTGTTGCATATTGGTTGTGGTTGCAGTTTCTCGTCTGAAATAGCGGCGATTATTGCTCGATTGTATGATAGTATGATTCAGTTGTCTATTGTGTGTGACAACGTTATCTAAACAAATATATAGACTAAGGCCGGAACACACTGGATAAGTACGTGTTGTGCATGCGTAGTAATATCATGTATATTAATTACAGTATATGACTTTTTCTTCGAAACAGAAGGATCTTCTGAAAAAAAAAAAGATTTTTCGTTCTTTCCGTCGTGTATTTCCTACCCTACCACTTCATTTAGCGATTGCGGACAAACGAAGATTACAATCTTCGTACACAACGTAAAAATTTTCAGTATCTCTGTAATAACGTACTGTGTAAGAGAGATGCTGATGACTCGGATCTAGGTACGTCATGCAACGTTGCACACGCCACGCAGGTGTTGTTATTTGGTTTCAAAGTGATAATGCAAAATGCTGAATTGCCGATGAAGATAGTTGAAAATCGCCTACATTTCCTGGTAATTGAACCTCTTATTAACCCCTAAACTTTTACAAAAGAAAACCAAGATAAGTATTTAGTTTTTGACGATAACTTAGCATACAGAAAGTACCCTTCTAAGAAGACAAAAACATGTCTAATTTAGGAATCCTACTAATATTATAAAGCTGAAAGTTTGTGAGTATGTGTGTGTGTGTGTTTGTTACTCAATCACGTAAAAACCGCTGAACCGATTACCATGAAACTCGGTAGGTATGTAGATAGCTGGAGACCTGGAGGGTTACTGCGGTTCGTTTCGATACGACATCGATACGATAATACGATGATTCTACTGTCACATTCTGATAGTAGGGTGACAGTAGAACCATCGTATTATCGTATCGTTGTCGTATCGAAACGAACCGAAGTAACCCTCCTGGAACAACACATAGGTTACTTCTTATCCCGATGTTCCCGCGGGATCGGGACTTGCGCGGATGAACCTGCGGGTCGCAGCTAGTTTAGTAATAGTTTGAAGGCAAATAACAGGTTCCTCCCGAAACAATATTTCATATAATAATGTAGGCGAATTTCAACTCTCTCTATCGCACAAAAGACTAGTTCATACTTACTATCTATCTTCCTATTATGACAGTCAACATTTTCGGGATAATCACAATAACCCTCGTTCGAAAACAGCAGGCCGTTCGGACACTCCTGCTCGTAGGCCCAGCCATCCCAGCAGTTCAAGAAGTTGTTACAGAGGCTGGGTGAAGGAATCTGTGTTCTTTGTCCTTCACATAAGGTATTATGTTCGACGATCGGATGCTTGGGTATGATCACTAAAGAGTTTTGGAAGTTAGGATCCTTTTTGATCTGCTGAATGATTGCGTTTGATACCGGGATTGCGACTGCTGCTAGTGATTCGCTAAATGTCTGAAAAAATAATAATATGTCAGATCTAAATATTAGTTTTTTTTCTGTTTTCGCGATGTGTTGTATGCGAAACGAAACGTTGAGCGTTGAAACAATGCTGAAACAAACCGAAAAATGTATTTAGTATCTAAATATTGATGAAGGAAAACATAATAAGGAAATCGTCATGTCCTAGGACTCACCACAATCCAAATGCATGGAATATTCGCATAATTGGAGTAGGCTTCCATTGCGTTTTACTGTCTAACCCCTCCCTTCATGGGGAACCCTTGCCCACCCTTGCCATACAGTGGGACAAAATAGCGCACTAACAAAAAAATACTCCTTCTACCTAAAGCATAGATGAATGGCATGACTGCAGCAGCATAGCAGAGCATATTTTATAGCAATATAGCCGTTAATTACTCTAAAATAATCTACATAAAAAATATAATGCAAAAAAACTTACCTGAATTAAATTAAAGAATGGATGTAATAATTTCCCGTAAAATGGAAGGTTTTCAGCTTTGACATTTAAATTGTTGAGGTATGGATTTGGAAAAGTTTTCACTATGCTTCCATTTTCATCAAAAACTGTAATAGAAAATTTCCTTAAGAACGTGGCGACTGTTACCATTTCCATACAAACTTAATACCAAAATAAATTATGAAAAATGTAGTTTTCTACCTTAATATCGATATTATTCGGATTAAGATTTTACTTTTAAAGGGTCCCCACCGCAAGGTTTTCTAAAATATTCATTCACATTCAAATAAAACGGAGAAACATTTTTCAATTAAAAAAATGTTTTCCGTTTTATTTCATTTCGAATGAATATTTTGGAAAACCTTGCGGTGGGGACCCTTTAAAAGTAAAATCTTAATCCGAATAATATCGATATTAAGGTAGAAAACTAAATATTTCATAATTTATTTTGGTATTAAGTTTGTATGGAAATGGTAACAGTCGCCACGTTCTTAAGTGATCGTCGTCTAATCGTTAGCTGTGTAGGCCCGGCATAGAATAGGCCTACCCCTTCTCTTCCCGTGGGTGTCGTAAAATGCGACTCAAAGATCTGGGGGAGACTAGGACCTCTATCAAATAAAATTGAAGTCGGATAGTATAAGGTGACGACCTCTGTGGCGCGTCGTGCGAAAGCGCAACTGCAATGCAGGAGGTCGCGGGTTCGATTCCCGCCGGGTGCAAGTATTTATGCTCATAAAATAAATATTTGTGTCTGGTCTGGGTGTCCCTCTATGTATAATATGTATGTATTTTCAAAAGAAAAATAAATATAAGTATTATATCCGTTGTCTAGTCACCGTAACACAAGCTTAGTCGCTTCCCACGGGGCTAGATGCATTGCAGTCGCGCTTTCGCACGACGCGCCACAGAGGTCGTCAAATGCTCTTGTAATGCTAGTAAGGATTATTATAGTATAGATTATTGCTCCAGTTCCACTTTTCTTCAATAATATATATGCGACAATGTAAATCACATGATTACTGCAAAAAAAAAATATACAAAAAAAACCCCATGAGTTTCTTGTGTCTTCTTCTCATGTCATGGAGGTCGCGATCCAAAGACATAGTAGAGTAAATTAAATTAAAAAAATAGACACGTCAAAGAGATATCTTGCTAATATCCGAATGAATAAACGTACTTTGATTTATTTTTTTTGATACTTTCAAATGATTTTATATATACGTATCTTGCGTATGAGTTGAATAAAATTATCCCAAAGGATGGTGTTACTGAACTTATATGAACTGAGAGGTGCTACTGGGAACTTGCGTAGTAAAACCTTAATAATAAATAAACCTGTCAGTGATTCACTGCAGTTTATTCCTTTACTAGCTGTGTCCCGAGGTTTACTCCGCATACGTCTTGATTTTTTACTAAAATATTCTATTTTCTAAAATCCTTTCTTAACGGATGGCTATATCGTAAAAAGAACACCCACTCCTAAATTTAGCTCTGTACTATCAGCGGTTTAGGCGGTGCGCTGATCCATCAGTCGGACAGTCAGTCAAGACAAAGCCGTTTATAGATATAGATGATAGACTAGATAGATAGATTAATTCTTTATGGCAACACCAAAAACAAAAAATACAATAAAAAGAAAAACATAAACAACTTAAATCTAATACCGCTAATAGTAGCTCTCTACTATTAGCGGTTTAGGCTGTGCGCTAATTTATCAGTCAGTCAGGACAAAGCATTTTATAGATATAGATTGTCATTACTCGTACAAGCATACAAGATGCATAAATAGAGTACCTAGTTTGAGGAGAAAAAATAAAAGATAGATATAAAGGTGTAACTCGTACTACGATACATCCCATTATAATTATAGCTAGCTGGGTCCAGCGGTTTCACCCGTCCCGAATTTCAGAACACCCTCTCTTTTCGGATGTCGGACCAATAATGTAGGAAAAGAAAGGGGTTTTCAAAATTCTGTAATTTGAAATATGAAAAGTGTCTTCTTTATATGAATAAGAAGTCATTTTTAAATTTTCAGCTCTACTGTCAGTTTAGTAGACTAGGTTTGGTATAGGTATAGGCTGTGCGTTGATATTTTTTTTTTCGTTTTGGGTTATTTATATTTGCATTCGCCATAAGTTCATTATATCATGTACATGTATACCTAGTGTTTTTTCATTGACGACCTCTGTGGCGCGTCGTGCGAAAGCGCGACTGCAATGCAGGAGGTTGCGGGTTCGATTCCCGCCGGGTGCAAGTATTTATGCTTATAGAATAAATATTTGTGTCTGGTCTGGGTGTCCCTCTATGTATAATATGTATGTATTTACAATAGAAAAATAAATATAAGTATTATATCCGTTGTCTAGTCACCGTAACACAAGCTTAGTCGCTTACCACGGGGCTAGATGGCGCTGTGTGTTGTTCACAGAATTTATTATTTATTTCGTAGGTTAAAATATAAAAAAATAAAAAGTTTAAAATATAAAGATTAACAAGATCTAACAAGAACAAGATAACCAAAACAAGATAACAAGATATACCTATATCTAAAAACATGTTAGTTTGGTAAATCTACCAAAATTTTAACTTTTTTTTTTTAAAACAAAACACCCTTATCCGAGATTTTATTAAATAACATAGGTACCAACTAACAACACCAACTACCCTTTGTCATTTAAAAAAAAACTATGTATAGGCAGGTATATTTATATGTAGGTACACCGTTTTAATTTTGGCGTTAGTGGATACGAATTAGCTGAGTCTAATTTAAAAAAAAACCTTATTTTAAATCTACCTAATTGAACTTAAAAAACTCAATTTTATCATATATAAAAAAAAATATAAATAAAAAACTATATAAAAATACTCAATCTACTTACATAACAGTCTCTTCTGCCTACTTATATCATTGCCCTTTTCATCAGCGCCCGCGCACACCACTAGCAAAGCAAATGCAACTAACTTGATCATATTCAGGGACGTATGCGCACGATCACAGGACAATGTCAGGGCTAAACGCAGGGCCTAGCTTATATAGCGTTCGGTCGAAAACAAGTACCAAGTAAGTACTTACGTAGGTTCTAGTTTTAGCCAGGTTACGAAAGAATATAATGATATGACGCCGCACCATTTTATTTTATTATCATTTTCGTTTTGGTCATTGGATTGGTTGTGTTTTAATATAAGGTCTAGTAAAATACCTATAAGGTCGCGTGTTTATGTAAAAGGTGTAACAGTTTATGTTTTGAAAGGATTGGATGGTGAGCAAGAGGTAGGAAATAACAAAACAATAAAAAAATACTAAAATACTCGTAGGAGTACATTTATTTTTAATGATAAAATTATGCACCTAAAAAATACTAAAACATGCAGGAATCAAATATTTTATTAATGGAGTTAAAACTAAACGTTATTCTTTAACATAATATGTAGTTGTAAATATGCAGTTACAAAAATTGAAATCCTCGATTTATGTAATAAATTTTTGTATATTTCTGAATGAATTGCGCTGACCTTACTCAATGTTTTTCACATAAATGCTCGGTAAATCCCATCACAAACATTTTAGCGTCAAATAAAGCTCATTTGGAAACTGAAGCGATTAAAAGGTGCTATAATTAAATAGATGCGTGTAATTTTTTTAGCACCATAGTGATGTTAATTACTGTTAATTACCATTCCTAGAATTTACGAACTTGTGACCAAAAACCACTACTTATAATACCTACTGCGCATTAGACCATAGATCCAAGTATTATACTAAAGTACAGTTTTTTCACTCGTTGCACACACCGGGTTGTAAGACGAGGGAGCGTGCAGAGAGTATGCCGTTATCTCAGTGCAGCGCATCATTGCCATAGATGAAGATGCTCACGGCTATAAACTATCTCTAAAAATGTAACTATTACCTAGACTAGATTTTAGGCTCGTTGTAAGTCACGCATATTTTTGTTCTATCACCTCCCATCTGTTTATATAAAGAAAGAACAACTAAACAACAAAGGAGAACAAATTAAATAACGCATTTAGAAGGTGTCTTGACAGGCCATGTGAGTTAATGATAAATACACGGTGTACCCACATCTCCTGACTATCTGTAAAAGTCCCGTCTTCCTGACAGCGAACCCTTACAGCTGTCTTTCAATATTGTAGCCTCAAGTTCGAACCGGCATTTATCATACGAGTGTTCGTTGTAGATCTTGTTTCTACGATTCATTCTGCAGATATATTAGGTATGTTGCGTTTGTCTGGTTTTATCAATATTCAATCTAGAGAATGTCTTGTTAGGTTCTGTGAATAACGTATGGTTATTCAGGATTTAAGGAATTGAGAAGGTAATATATTAAATGATGTTGCCGTTTTGTCTCAGCGATTGGTACATAAGTCCTTACTTAAGAGGACAGTCTACCTACCCTTTTTCCATACAAATGTAGTCGACTGTTTCCTCCCTGGAAAAAGACATTAGAGCAAATATGTTTATGCCATAAAACCTATATCTGCCATGACCATGCCCCTACGTTTTGTTTTTTTTATTAGAAATAAGGTTTAGAAATCTTAGAATATCATGGTCATGGATGATATAGGTTTTATGGCAATAGCATTATATTATCTGTGTCTTTATCAAGGAAGGAAATCGTCGACTACGTTTGTGAAGTTTGTGTAGAGAAAAGAGTAAGTAAGTACCTACGTAGGTACTTATCCCCCAATCGCATGTTTCCGCACGATAATATCCTTCGCATGTCTAAAGTCTATCGAAGAGAACCATAATGTACCTACCTAAGCCATGATACGTTTTGTTCTTACCTATAATTTAATTTATCAATAACATTTCACATTAGCGAAAATATGATTTAAATTATTTCCAAGTATATGTAAGTAGTATAGGCATGTTTTGTTTTTTTTAGGTAAATAGATTTATTTATAAAATTAAAAGGGATCGGTCCTTACTAAGCAGACCATTGAGTGAAAACGCGTAGGACATCGCGTGCCCACTTTACCTACACATCTTTACTTATATCCAACTTATTTTACTTAATTACGACTTCACGTACGCCAACGCCAGCCACTTGCTTAAGCACAATTAAATAAACAACATGAGATAGTATTCCTTTTAGTTAAGTAATCCCACTAACATCGAAAATTTAGATGTTTTTGTTTGTGTTTCAATCTCGTTAAAAGTACTGAACCGATTGCGATGAAACTTGATATGTAGATAGCTGGATCTGGATTAACACATAGATTATTTTTATCCTGATATTCCCGCAAAATCGGGACTTACGCAGGTGTAAATCTCGGGGCGCTACTATTTTCCTATATTTTCTAATCAGTATTTTTTTTTAATTTGACAGAAGCTGCTAATGTTTGACTCCCTTACTTACAAATCATATATTAGATGTGTGCAGCGGTTTCACGCGCGTAAATCCCGATCCCGTGGCTATTTTGAAATATGTGTCTCTCTGTGTGTCTGTTGCAACATTTACTAAATATATTTTTTTCAAAACCTTTTCAATTTTTTGAAAAGGTTTCGTTTTTTGCGTTCGATATTATCCTATTAAATGGCAATTCTGGCTGATTGCAGATGAAACAAATAAGAAAATTCTTGCCATTTTCCCAGCAAAAGCAATGCAGTTAATGACTCAATTGAATCCAAAGAGCAATTCAGATTGTACCTTCACCTTGTAGGTGTATTATTTCAGTATTTTTAATAAAAATATAATAAGACATCTCGTCTTTTTATCGCTTAAAGTTTATCCACTAAGCGATTAAGACGTAAAATGAAACGATTTTCTGGAGTTATCTCCCTCGATTAATGTCTTTCGATTAACTATAAGACAGAACATAGTCAACAGCAATCCTTAAAACTGGTTGAAGATATTATTAAACATAGGTAGGTACGTAGTTCGATGATTCATCGAAAAGGGCAAGAGCATTGTTGGTATTTTTAACCGACTTAAAAATAGGACGAGGTTCTCAAATTCGACTCGTATATTGTTTGTTTGTGTGTAATGTAATTATTCTCGTATAATGGTGTGGGACACCGAGTGTTAGAGTTTTCAGGTCGCCCTAAGGCCTCTAACTTGCCCTAACGACTCTAACTTGCCCTAACGACTGCTATCAGAGATAACAACCATCACAAACTGCTTAACGTGCCATCCAAAGCGCGGAGGACCTCGAGAAAGCGATTTATTGCCACACAAACAATTGGTCACCCATCCAAGTTATGACCGCGTCAAGTGTTGCTTAACCCACACGGCCATTTAACATCGGCAGCTGCAGTTAGGCCAATGAGCTCCTCATTGAATCATTGCATAATATAACCAAAGTAAACAGAGAAACTCATTTCTGAGGAGATCACTTTCTATCGTCGAAAGTGAAGCTGTCGTGACGCGCACATGCATTTTTATTACAACTCCAATTAGCAGTTAGGTACCTACTTTACTAAATAATATAAATGATATATTTCTTTGTAAATTTCTTCAGATATGATTAACTTACATCGTTATTTATAAACGTAGGATAAGGTAGGATTAGATAGACCGTGTTTTGGTAACCTCTAAAATTCTAATCACGATTTCGCGAATCCAAATGCAGACCACTTTTGTTAAGGATGTTCGAAAAGTAAGTTTTATTGCTCAAGAAACTCTGAACATAGACCTTCTCTCCAAGTATCGTAATTCTTAATTTTGAAGGTCGTGACCTCTTCTCCTTCTCCCGCTTGATGGCAAACTGCATCGTATACTGCCGTTTTGGGTGTGGTGCAGATCTGGTCAGACCGACGAATGGGGCTCTGCCTTCAAGCCCGTGATATAACCTATCCTTTTTTCCGATGACCATTAACTTGTCGATTCTGTAGAAAACTAACTGCGGATTTTGCGATAAGTTTGGCATATTGGCATTCTATGAATTTGATAGATTAATCAAATGCAATGCATTTTAAGTGCATGCACGCTACAGCGGCAGCTTGCGGCGAAGTTTATCTCGCTAGTGAGAGGCAAAATCCAAAGTCGTTTAGAAACCTGAGAGAAGTGAGTGAAAACGAAAATGACTAGTGAAGTGATTTTCGCGTTTTATAGAATTGCCTTGCCGTTTTTCTCAGGTTGTGTGTTCAAAATACTCAAACACTCATAGATACGAATTATCAAAAGCAAACAGAGAGCTTGGAAGTTTCAGTTATGTAAATAAACAATAGTGGAAAACAAAAAATAAAACAAATTTAATAATAAAAATAACACAATAAATCCAAAGCGACTGTGTAATAAATAACTCATCATTATTATTAAAAACATCGCATTGTAGATCAATAACTGTTTATCATTCGAGTAGGTAGTAAAAGCATAAAAGCATAAAATGGCATAAAGTAAGATAGACTATTGAATTACAAAAGCGCTTTATTTACGTAAATTAATTACTTACAGAATATACCTCTAGGTTATTCTTGTTATTAGACACTACAAGTGATGTATGGTTATGGTTATTGTGTCCAGGATTTTTTCGAGTTGTGATAATAAAATCGGTGGGAAAAATATCTACAAATAAGGCAACTCTGTGGGAGACCTTACCCATCAGCCTTACAGTGGTATTCACAAACGATCCTAGGCGTAGACTCAGCTTTGGCTCATTTTCGCTGATGTCGATTATGACAAGAGCAAGACAAAGCATTGGGTCGGTTGTGAATAAGACTGTTAGTTGTTTCGCCAAGAAAACTCGTCATTGCTTCGTTGGCCTGTTCGTATTGGGAAATAATTAAAATACTTCGTTAAAACCTTCGCATCTTCGGTAGAAATATGCGTCACAGTACATAACCAGTTTTCCCTGCGTTTACGCAATTTAATTAGGTACTTTCATTACCGAAACCTGTACCAAATTCCAGAGCTTGCACATTGCTCAATTAAAATTCGATAAGCTAATGCTACCTTCTACCAGATTAACTGCATTTTGACAGCTACTCCACTAATTTCCTTGCTGAACACGTACAACAATAACAGGATCCATAAGTGTTTGGCGAGAGAGCAGGATGGTAGTATTTCATCAGATTAATGAAGGAGCGAGACAGATACGCAAATGTAACCTTTCGCTGAACGGTTGAACAGCTAAGAATGGATGACAAAAACTGTTGGAGTCAGTGTAGCAGAGATTGCGACGCGGGCGTCATTCGATCGAAATAAGTCACTGAATAGTGACTTTTACCTTAGATTAGTGACTTTTAAGTTAGTTTGTAATATAAAAGAAAGATGGCGTTCCATTCCAGTGTTATAGTCGTACTTCTAGGATGTTTAGTTGGTAAGTAGAGCAAGATTTACTGTTTTTAACTGCGCTACTGTATTATTTTTTACAGTTACAAACTTTTATATTTTTTAAATTATATGTTTAAGGTCAAATAAAACCTTTCAAAAGTCTTTTAAAAATAACATATTTACTGTTTGTATTGATAACTGGACATTGATACTAGGATCATTTTACAAATATTTATCTAATTAGGCAAATACTATTTATACTTCGTTTTTTAATTTCAGACTACGATCTGACGTTTTGGCTCTTTGTATTTGACGTTTTTTCTTCAGGAAGATGTGTCAAATCATAGTCTACAATTAAAAAACGATGTATAGGTACTTTTATTACGAACTCCTCTTTCCTTTCTAGGATTTAAATTGAATCTACAGATCGATAGTTATTTAATTGTTAACCTTGCATATTGAGAGGCATTCAATAAAATTGCAATACGACATAGCAATAACTTTTACAAGTTCCAAACGAATCCACAATGTGGCCGACCTTGACGGTATTGAATACTAAATATTATTAATTGGAATTTTATAATTGGTTCTAAATATTTAAGACATTTTTAATTATATCAGTATACTGTAAACTATACATAGTTTTATGTTAATTATTCATTCTGGACTTATATATAATCCGCTTGGAATTTATTAGATCTAATTGATACCGTAATGTAAAAACTAAAAGTATGTAGGTATTTTATGTATGTATATAATTTGTATAATTAGGTAGGTACACTCTATCAAATGTTGATCAAAATCGGCAGAGGTAATAAAGGTAATTGTAAGGTTAGGACAGGGGACAGGCATAACAGTCATCTATTTCGAGTCGAAATGACTCTTTGAACACTTTCAAAACATAAATCGGTTGTTTTCATAGACATACTCGTATACGACTCTATCGCTCTATGAGAACGATCGTTGTTTGTTTTAAAAGCGCGAAAGAGGTGAAAGAGCTGTTTGGCAGTCGTTATTGCGGTATATTTATTTAACCTTAGAGGTATAATATATGTTGAATACTAGCCTGTCTAGGTAAACAGAATAACTCGTTTACTAGGTTACTTCCAAACTTCCTTAGAAAAGACATCAACGCGCTCTTTTATTTCATTTTTCACGTAACTGAGGCCAACCGAGATACAGCCAGATCAGTTTGCCAGATCGCTCTAATAAACCGATCCACCAAAATAATAAAATACCGGGTAGACATTCAGGACTTTTTTTAATAAGATATGAGCTTTTGAAAAAGCTTATTAAAATCAAGTAAATTGACCCTTTTCGAGTTTTGCAACTAAATCAGGCCCTTTAACTAATTATAAGGTATAAATTGATGGTGCACTTGGATAAAACCACCTTTTCAACACAAACTTTTCAAGAGGTAACAGTTGGGCAGGAGAGGTACAAATAACAATCTCTGTGCCTCTACTAGTCTCGTCTGCACGTGGTGTCCCTGCTGATCAACAAAAGATCTAGTAACAGAGAAGGAAAACTTGTACAAACCCGGCTTGGTGCAAGCTGTAATGCACCTTCACCAAACCTTCACCGCATGTATTGACTTGTCTTTCCTGTGGGTCATGGCGGCAAGGTCGAGAATAGTGTGAGTTCTTGGGAAGGCTTGCATTACCATACCAACCATGGCTTAGGCAGTGGTGCATCAGTGATTCAGTCATTCAATCACATCGCAGCAACAAAGTTTGTGCTCACGAGGTCTACTGTTCACTAAGAACAGTAGACCCAGTCTCATCTCAGGCACTGATGAACATAGTATAGCCTAGTGAAGTGTGTAGCAACATTTCGCACTGATTTCTCTATTACCTAACCACGCGTAGCTCTTGTATGTCTTGCGATCGCAGCCGGCCCGGTACTGAGGCTAGGTCACTACACAATCGGTTCGTTAAACATTTTACTATGTTTGATAAAAGTCACGTTATTTGTATTGGAATTAAGTAACTAGTTGCGCTCTGTGGGGTTTTAAAAGCATACATTCTTTATTTATTTATTTGGAAATCCAACAGCTATTATAAAACAATAGAGATAGTGTAACAATAGAAAGCCAATTATAGGATCTCACGACTAACAATAAAATGACATACTATCACACCTCTACCTACAGGGGTGGACAACGTCTTTCTATCCTACGTTCTTTAATTCTAGACTACGATCTGCCGTCTTGGTTTCTTTGTATTTTTCATTTTTTCTTCAGAAAAATGTGTCAAATCTTATTCTACAATCTTCTTCGTCCTGTCAATGGACGTGCAGCTCTCTCGAATTGAAATTTTTGAGGACCAAAATCAGCGACATCCACCGCGCCATCCGTGGCCTCTATAAGTTGGCTTCTAGTGCATATAGCAGGGCACAGTTTACAATTAAAACCGTTTTTTTTTAATTTACATTTTTGTACTCACTGATCTTTCTAGACCATAATTTTATCTGGCAGACTGGCTGTCTTATGTATGTCATTACCTAGGTACTTCTTTTCCACATTGGGTTAATTACTTCAGTTGTAATCCTACTAATATTATAAGCGTAAAAGTTTGTGCGTATCAGTATTCGGTTCCCGCCTCTTTAAGCAAAAACCGATTGCGATGAAACTCAGTAAGCAAAATAGCTGAAGACCTGGAATACCAACGTTTCTGACGACATGCTGGTAATCTGCTACTTTTTATTTTATTATTCCTACGAGACAGGGACTTATGCAAGTGAAAAAGTAGGGTGCAGCTAGTGATGTAGGGGAGAGCGGGGCTGAAAAGTGCCGGGGGTAAATAGTGCCGACGCGAATATCTCGAAAACAGAAAGAGTTAGATATACGATTGTATTGTGTCGCGTAGTGCCTAACAGACGAGCACACGCGGCTGCCATTTTAGTTGCGTCAGCGACGCGGCCAGAGTGGCAATGTACCTGAGGGTCCGCTGAGCGCTAGAGCGCTACGTAAGTAAATATTTTCGTTTCGATACTTTTCGGTCGCAAGCCATCATTTATCGCGCTGCATATATGAGAGTTTTAGTAAAATGTTTGTTATTTATCCTAGTTTGATATGCAGTGGAATTTTAATGCTTCGAGGAAAGTGATTTTTGTGTGTGAGACAAAGTATCACACTCTCATAAACTGGGTAAAATGTGCCGTTTATCAGGGGTTGCTTGTGCCGCGACACAACCAACCCCTAAGCAACCGTTATTGTTTCAATATTGTTTATGTTAACGCGAGCATGATATTTTATACTGCATATTGTCTTTCACAGAATGAGAACATACAAGCGAAAAACGCATCTCAGGATCTTTTACAAATTTGCCGACTAGTCGGCAACTAAAAATTATGCAATAAAACCAAAATTTATTAAATCAATGAGCCTCTAAAATGTTTCAATCGTGCTTCAGCTCTATTCCAGTTTTTTCGAAAACGGTTGAACCATTTATTGGAAGTTTGGCAAGGTTTCGTCACAGTTTTCGAAGTGAGATTTCTCACAAAATTACCAACAATTGCCGATTGGTCATTTGGGAGATATTTATCTACGAATTATGACGATTTCCATTGCCGACTAGTCGGCAATTTTAAAACCGACTAGTCGGCTAATCTGCTAGTTGGCAAAAGTCATAGTCGGCCCATCTCTAGTTAAAATACGTAGTATTGTAAACAACTAAATTTAAAAAACAGTTGATTTAAAAGTATAACGAATAATTATCCTACTTCCTACAAATATTATAAATGTGAAAGTTTGTATGGATGTTCGTTACTCTTTCACGCAAAAACTACTGAACAGATTGCGATGAAACTTGGAATATAGATAGCTGAACACCTAGAATAACACATATGCTACTTTTTATCCCGTAATTCCCGCGAACACCTAGAATTATCAACGGCACAACCGACCTCAGCTACGGCACAACTTGCCCCAACGTGGGGTTGATAGTGCCTTGCCGCCGCTGTGTAGAAAAATAACTTTATCTTAAAAACTATAAAAAATATGCAAAATCTGTTGTTAAATTCGAATAACATACAAAATTTGGCTTTGGATGAACCACTATTTTCAGACATAGTACTTGTTATATCCGAATAATATAAGAATTTGTCAAAATCGGCACGTTCAGCCCCGCTCTCCCCTACTAAAATAGTTGTCCAAATAAGATGAAAGCTATGTTCTACTCGATAACCTTTATCAACCTTGTTTCTAGGAAATGCCCTCAATGCTGACTACTTTTGCTTGACTCGATGTAGGAAACATAACGTCCTATTACATTATGTCATGTCAACTATACGATAACAAGTAGTAATATATCACTAGTTAGCCCGCCAGCTTCGCCCGATTATACCATAAAACGAAACTATAAACACTTACCTACCTATTTCTTTTCGTGCTCGCGTGTGAGATGCAGTCTAGTCAGTAGACTTGTTAGCTACTCATTCTCAAGTTATTATACGTATGTTACGTTAAAATAGTGCAAGTAACTGCAGTGCAGGTTGACTCGCTATTATATGTCAACTCGCACTGTTTGAACAAGTTAAAAGTGATAGGAGAAACCCTATTATCATTATGAGGTAGATAAAAACTGTTTGTTTGAATTATACTATTTAGAGATAATGCCAAGCGCAACCAAAATAGTTACATTTATGCATCTAGGCTAAACGTTCTTATGTCATTTTAAAAACTCAATAAAGTTTCGAAACACTCCAGTTCTCCAATAGTTTTTTATAAAAACAGATAAATATTGAATTTTATTTCATCTGACGGTAAATGACTGCATTCTAAGATGTAGCACGTAAGCTTATCTAATACCCCAGCTTACTACCTCTCTCTTGTGACCGACGTCCCAAGGTCTGTTAAAACCCCAACATTATTTGGGGCCGGCACAGTCAAAATTAACCACACCTGCGCAAAAAGATTTGGAATTGATTTGGTAGCCCGCCACCTACCTGACACTAATCTCACTCTACTTGAGACCTCTGCAGCTGTCTCACTTGCCATTTGTCAAGACCTAGAAATTGTACAAGACCTGAAAGACCGACTTTAGAAACTGATTAATGAATACATTCCCTAAGAAAAAATAGGGATTTCCATCATCTATCAGTAATCTTTTCTAAATTACGTTTCTTTTTTATTTTCAGTATTAGCGTCGTCCTCAGTACCCAGAGTGAACAGGAAGAAACCAGCCAACCCTCCAGCCAGGACTGTAGCTGATTCAGAACGTGATGCCGAGATCACGAATACATGTCCCGATGATGGGTTCTTTGCTGACGCAGAGCAGTGCGATAAATATTATGAATGCAGGTGAGAACTATACAAAAGAAAACAAACAAAACAACATACAGGAAAAACAAAACATTGAAACAATAAAATTATAACAAAAACGAAGGAGCCGTGTGCTGTGCCAATAAGGATTTCATATTCATGTTACACGTTACCATAAAAAAAAGATTTTCATTGCCATTTAGCGTGGCAATGTCAATGCGTCCAGCATTTTGGGCTTGGATTTTTTTAAAGTTCTATTTTTATAAATGTAAATAAATCATGCAATAATATTTTAAATACCTAAAATATAATTATGAACATTTTACAAATTGAAAAATAATGTTCTTGGGATTTTTTTTTGTATAAACTAGGTATTGGTTAAAATGTCACAGTACGTACCTACCTAGCTGTTTATCAGCAATAAAGTTATTTATGTGTAACTGAAAAATTACACATAAATAACGAAGGTTCAAAACATAGTTAACTATAATATCTACTTAAATGGAATGTTTGAAATTTCGCCACTTTACCTATAGTAGTTGGAGCGTCGGCGCTTGTAAGCTGTATACCTACTATTAATGTAATAGGTCAAATTCTTATATTGTTAGTAATATGCAATTACTAATTAGCAATAATGTGGATATAATCACTAAAACTACAATCAATATTAAGTACCGTAAAAGAAATGTCGAATAACCACCTGTTTAATAAAATAACTGAGTCATTTCATTACGAAAGTGTACCTAAATATTAATATTTTTGGCGTTATGTCCACACAAGCTGTGATTTTCTTTTTTCATACTGTCCGTTATGTTTACCAACGCGACCACTTCATAAGATTTATATAAATATAGATTACCGTACATATTCAATAATATTCTCGCTGTTATGCTATTGTAGCTTTTTAAAAGATATTGACGATTTTCCTTGTAGTATTAATTACTATAGGCAATGATTTATAGTACCTGCATATGAACAAGAAACATAAACCGATGACGCCTTAGGTTCTAATGTATGTGGGCTTTCCATTGAACCAAAATCAAGTTTGATATATTTAGGGGTCTTAAGTTCGCTGACCGTATTTCAGGAACGGTGAGATCATCGAGAAGCTGTGTCCCGACGGGATGGTGTTCAATGATTACAATCAAGATGAGGAGAAATGTGATCTGCCATTCAACCTGGACTGCTCGCAGAGATCGAAACTACGTAAGTTCAGAACCACTAGCAACTAGACTTGATTAACTACAGAACAACCTACAGAGTAACTTATATATCTGATCCAGAAAAAAATTAAGAGGAGTATCAACGCCATCGACCTTGAAACTGAAAATCCCTGTCGGGCTCATCGAAAATTGTTGATTATTTCATGACGGAGTTTCGTAGAACTTTTTTTTGTGCACTGATTGTAGGTGACATTGTTTTCTACATTTTGGTGTAGTTTTAAGACAAGAACCTCCTATTGGTGCAAAGCCTATCCAAATTTTAGACAAAAAATGTCTGATTTGGCTAAAATGTCGATAGGCTTCAATACGTTTCGACATATTTGTATGGAAACTGCACTAAAATATCGGAAACAATGTCGCCTACAATCTGTACACAAAAAAAAGTTCTACGACATTCCGTCATGAAATAATCAACAATTTTCGATGCGCCCGACATGGATTTTCAGTTTTTCAGTATAGGGCCCTTAAACGCGCACGAGGGCTCCTATCAATACAATTATACTTTTCATACAATTATGACAAAAAAACCACGTTTGTTGTAAGTGAGCCCCATTTTTTTCTATTCTTAGTATATTTGTTGTTAGAGGCAACAAATATTGCACCATTTGTGAAAATTATAAATGTCTAGCTATCACGGTTCATGAGATAAAGTCTGGTGAAAACTGGCAGACGGATAGTAGAGTCTTTGGAAACGGGTTCCGTTTTTACCCTAAAAACTTTTTCACTCACTATGTAGCATTAAAAAAATGTTCCTACTCATAAAATAGAACAAATAATAAAAAATCTAAAGGTTACCGTTACAAGAGCATTATAAATCTAGTTTAAAATTCATTATACACAGTCAGAGTAGCATCACTAGAATATAATTCTGATACCTACACGATGCCAGACAACTTTCCATTCTCAAGGGGAAGACAGCCTTGATGGGCGACGTATAGGTGTAAGTATTGTAGGTAGATAGTACAAGTGTCGACAAAATATTTAAGAAACTTCGTACGAAATCAAGGAAAATGTCAAAGTCTACGCACTTTAAATTGGCCAGCATCGTTAAGAGGACAGTCTACCTAGTCTTTCTTCCATACATACTTTACAAACGAAGTCGACTGTTCACTCCCTGAATAAAGTTTTTAGAAAAAATATGGTTATGCCATAAGGCCTATATCAGCCATGACCAACGTTACGTTTTGATTTTTTTTCATTTTCAAATTTTTCCGAATTTTATTTCTATTCTAATTAGAAAAAAAAAAAAAAAACAAAACTTTGGGGCATGGTCATGGCAGATATAGGTTTCATGGCATAAACATATTTGCTCTAATATCTTTATCTAGGGAGAAAACAGTCGACTACGTTTGTATGGAAAAAGAGTAGGTAGACTGTCCTCTTAATAGCTTACGAATTGTTAGAGGTATTTAAATGTTGAGTTGATGCAATTAGAATTAGGATTTTTGATGTTAATTGTACAGTGGAATTTAAATGTAACTGGGATCGTTTCTGCAGAATTCAATTATTGAATAGATGTTATTAGAAGATTGCATTTGATAAACAGCTTAGATAACCAAGTGCATTACTTATCTATGCTCTATTTCAAAATCTCAGATCAAAATGTATTCATAGACCTGTCTATTTTAAAGGCCAAGTAAATAAAGAGATAACGCCCCAATAAATTAAAGACTGTGAATCAATTAGGAGTCCCTATGATTCAGATATAGTTCATGGGAGGCCTAGTACTCGTCATCTGAGCGATTTTCCTGGTTGCCTACTTCTCGGGTGCCCAGAAGTATTAGGAAAAAAGTATTTTTCTTCATGTTTTTAATTTAAAAGTTAATAATTGCTAAGTTTTGAGCTATATTCTACTTAACACTATAATTCGTACAACAAATATTTTTTAGTATTGATTAAATTCTTTCCAAATTTTTTAATTCAAAGATGTATGTCAAAATTTCAATTATTCACTTTTTCAATTCTATAATTCCATGTGTTTATTGATTATAGATTTAATTCTTTTTAAACATAATCGTAAATTTTGTATGTAGGACCTAAATAAACATTACACTTTTCTACTTTACAGAGACTCCAATCCCATCCCTGCACTGTATCCGCCAAAACGGCTACTTCTCCCACGAGGACCCGAAGGAGTGCGGCAAGTTCTACTACTGTGTCGACGGCAAATTCAACATGATTACGTGTCCTGACGGACTAGTCTACAACGACAAGACAGGCATCTGTACTTGGGCTGACGAGGCTAAGAAGAAGGGCTGTGGTGCTAAAGGTAAAATAAAAACATTTTAAAACATAAGTTGAAAATTCCTAAATGTAGATTGGTACTAGCGCAAAATAGTATTTTTTATATGGGACTCATAATTTATAATAAACTACCGATTTCACTTAAAGAGCTACCATTTAATGAGTTCACAAATCAGTTAAAAGTAACCTACTATTTGATTGACGCGTTTTTAAACGAAAGATAAATTTGTACGCCAAATGGCACATCACAGCGGACATCTTTTATTTTTTAATTGTTTTTGACATCTTTCTTTGTATTATACCTGTGTATCATGAATGGACAAATGAATTGAATTGAATTGAAAATATATCAAGAAATTTATAATAGACAGGTGTTCTCACCCTTTTATAAGGGAGAAACGCTGGTCAACTACGGTAGTTGGTAGCTATACCAGCTACCATAATTGACCAGCGTTTTCACACGTAATTTCCAAATGCTGAATTGTTGGCACATCACACAGACTATTATGTGTCATTCCAGCACTTTATCTGTTTTAGCGTGAAGAAGAGACAAACAACTTCACATACTCAAAATACTCCTCTTCACTCTCAGAAACTTTCGCGTTTAGGATAATGAGTAAAATGAATTCCAAAATGCTGCACTCGACAGGTTTTGAACCTCCTACCCTTAAAAATCTATTGTAATGCGTCATTCGCTTGCGCCATAGGTGCCTATCGTATCGAGATGAAATAAAGGATGCCATCTCTTCGTGTTTTCGTGCAATCCTTACAAATTGTTGTAATTCGCTTACGCCACCGGGGCCTATCTCGATGATATTGAGGCTTACATTTCTTAGTGTTGTCTGGATCTCTTCGTGTGAAACTAAAACAATACCGTCTCCATTGTCATTTTATAGACGTATTCCAATTCGACTGCCCTGCTGTAAACGAGACCTTCGGTCTGACCCACCCGCGCTACGCCGACCCTGACGACTGCCAGTTCTTCTACGTGTGCATCAATGGAGTGACGCCGCGGCGTTCGGGCTGCAAGCTGGGACAGGCCTTCGATGACGTCAACAAGAAGTGCGAGTGGGCGAGGAAGGTGCCGGAATGGTAAGGACATTTTAACTTTTAACTTATTCAAGTATAATCAGTTGATTTGTCTGTCTCTTCGGTATTTCAATACTTAGACTGATGCAGCCACTAAGGCTGGCAGGGTGTAACTTGTACTACGGCGCTCTTCGTTTATTGTATTTTAAGGGATAGTGCTTCATCTTAGACCGCATCATCAGAAGTCTTATGCATGCTCCCTCATTACTAACCATCTGGAGAGATGTGAGATATTGCTCGAATGAAACTCGAATGTACGGGACAATGGAGTTTTTTGCAGGCAATGCTATCAGTAACAAAAAACTTTATTGTCTCGTTTATTCGAGTTTATGGACTTTTGCTGAACTAAAAGTTTTTCCTATGAGCCTTACAACCTTGCTGCGGATGAATACAGCATCACTGATACGTAGAGTGACAATGGCACAGCGAAGATACCTTTTGGATCCCTTCAGGGCACTTCTTAAAATGTCAGACAAGGTTGATTGCCCATCGTTTCATAATTAATTGATGAAAATTTGCAATTTGCAATCCATCTTTTTAAAGGTGTGTGCGTGATTTTCCAAACGCTTTGACTTTGGAACTGGTGAAGCTCGTCCGTCAGAGACGAGTTTGAAATGGATCACTATCACGCGACCTTTCTCCTTCTAGTCTCTAATAGAGACCAGTCCAGTTAAATGATTGATTATAGGTTTAAATTACCTCAACGTTTCAGCAATGCGTTACACTGGCCTTGTAAGCCGTTGCCATTTAAAGCTGTAATAAACTCCAATAAAACTAACTGGATTGTATTACTAGATCCAGGAGTTAGGATTAAATGTTTTATAATTTTACCCATTGTCTTTCAGCGCTGATTGGTACAAAGGTCAGCTGACCGACGACGAACTGTATAACCTCGAGAACCCTCCCACCATCAAGCCGAAACCTTCTGGATCCCAACCCTCGCGCCGCAAGCCGCAACGCCCCCATAAAGGGAAGGCGGCTGAAGTCGAAGAATGAAGCATTTAGGCTAACTGTAGTTTAGGTTATCTAATAAATATTTTTACACTTTTTATGGACCTTTCGTTTTTTGTCCTCGGTTATGGAGAAGTTTGTTTGTACATCGTTACAAAAACATTTTGTTTACGGGTTCGACGATAGACATTTTTCTTCAATTTCATCTTATTTATTTTCTTCTTGGTCCTACGTAACTCCAATTATGCCGATTTATTACTTAACCAGTGTCAAATATTTTAAAATATTTGCAAGTTGTTTGCGGATTATACAAAATCAGTTTAAGTCGTCATAATTCTTCAAGGCAAGGGAAGGTTAAAGTAAAATACGGTGGCTAGGTGTTTTACCATAACTCTATACGGTGATTTGGAAGCAACAAGAATAGTCTATGTTTAACATTGATTTCCCTGTATTCTTTGGCTCTGTATCTGCTCGCCAGTATTAGCATTGGGAAATCAAACCGCGCGCCTTTCCATCTGAAGAAAGCAGTTTTACATCGTTTGATGGTGCCTGTTAATTACGTCTGGCATCCTGCCATTTTTAAGAGTTTTACATTAGAGTTAAAGATATTTTTTCGCAATATCCACATTTCCAGTGCCTATGTTACCTCAACGTTTAGTTAGAACCCAAATATTAATTAGGTAATCAATGAACTAGAGCGCCGATTAGGTAAACTGCGGCGCGGAATCCAACCTATGACATAACTGCCATAGGTTGGATTCCGCGCCGTCGTATGTGAGCTAATAATGGTGAATTCAAATTCTGTATAAAATCGTCCGCCTCCGCCCAGACTAGGATAAAATCATACATTTTTTACTAAACAAACTGATTCCATTTTCAAACATACGAAAACAGGACCACAGAACACTTACAAGAGGACTGTGGACACACTTCAGTTTGTTTAATTCCCCCCATTGTAGACAGCAGACAGTGTCAAGTTTTTTCACTGACGGCGATATGAAGTGCGCCGGGTCAGATAGGAATAATAATAAAGTACAAAATATGACTCAATTATCAACGTCTAATTTATATTTCTCACGATATTTCATGTGAGTTATTGAGCGTGTAACATTCACCAATGCGGGTGTGGAAAAATAGAAAATGTTAAAGAAAATATTAACTGTACCTAAGTATAATATTTTTAAGCAGTTCATTTAAAATAAATTAAATCATAATTTGTAGGTAGGTAATTAAATCATAATTTGTACTGAAACAATATATAAATAAGTTTTACGCATTTTATTTTCACAGATATTTTTTCCTATTTACATTTCTCGAGTAGGTAAGTAATATTTACATAAAAAATCTATTTATGATATACATAATATTTTAAATCGGTCAAAAACAATTATAAACAATTATGGTAACTAATATCACGGTAAAACCAAAAGTAATTGGCAGGAATTATTTTACATAAAAATCGTAACGTTTGTAGGTATAGGTAGGTAATTAATTACAATTTAATATTTAGATAAAACATAGATATTTGTATAATGCACTAGGGTTTCATAATAGTTAGAAATAAATAGTTTTCGGTGGAAAAGTATTCCAATTAAATATTGAGTACGTAAATCGTTAAATCAAGACGAGAACATGGTTAATATGAATTGATACAAAAAATAAATATATTTTTTTTACATTATATCAAGGACATCTCCGAAAGATATCAGATTTTAGTCTTACATGGTTGTTTTCATTACAAATATGATTAAATAACAGGGTTGTCTCGTGAACAAGTCACTTCAAATTTAAACATTGTAAATACACTGTTATTTAATAATATTTATAGGCAGATATCAAATAGTTTGTGTATCTGTCAGCTATGTAAAAAGCTGGGTAAGCAGGTAAGTAATTAATATAGTATTGTTTCGTCTCGACAAATTATTTCAAATTGGGTCTTTCAAAATGTTCTTGTACTAATTGAACTCGATCAAATAACAAGTTGAGTTCAAACTAACTTCAAAAGACCCAATATCTACGACTTACAGAGGTATAGGAAAGTTTATTTAATGTGCACAATGAGGAACAAGTTCAGGGTCTTCGCAAGTGAGGTTCTCGTCATCAAAGACCTTGCCGGCCTCGCAGGTGATGAGACGGGGCTGGCCTTCCACGCAGGTGATGAGACGGTGGCAGTCGCCGGGCACAGGGAACCGGGGGTATGGCCAGAACTTCGCAGACGCTGTATGAGCTGGGACTTTCGTGGGACATTTGAATCCGATTACAGCTGGAAAATAAATCATTATCGATCTAAGATATAGGATCCTAATAAACACCATAGTGCAATATCTTCTTCTTGCTACTTAACTTCCCTAGACAAACTGACATAATTTACTGATTAAGGAAACTGCCGAATAAATCTTATGTAGGTATAACTAAACATTGCTCCGTCATAAAAGGGTTTTACCAGTGTTCTATTACAATGAGTCAATTCAATGAGCTAGTGAATCCAATGGTAAATTTCCGAAGATTTACAATCAGCTCTCTTAAAGAAACTGACAATGACAAGTCGCGCATATAGATATGTGTACAGCTTTTGTAAACTATTCATTGGCCAAGCTATTCAAACTTGACAAAATGAAATGTGTTTTGTCGTTTGGTTTTGATTTGTATAAATAAAACACGATTCTTGAAGATATTTAAGTGCCTATTCATAAGTAGTTGCATATAAATCTAATAAACGGTTACTTTTACAATACCTTCAGGATTACAGAAGGGCTGTAAGAGATCAGGCCAGTTGCAGCCGTGGATGCGGTCGTCGTAGACCAAGCCAGCTTGGCACGGCTCCTGGTTAGGGATACCGAACGCGCACTTGATGTAGCTGGTGGAGCATTCGTGGCTGTCCGGGTAGATGCCAAACTGGTACTCGCAGCCCGGGGTAGAGTAGGGTGTCACTGGAATAGAGAATGATGTTATTATAACACATAATTCAAATTGATTAACATTAGAAGATGCAAATAAACATGCTAAAGTTAGAGTTGTGGCTTTGCTACGTGTGTAGTAGATGTCAGTCGTAAAAAGGAGAGTGAAAAGCAAGGTTAGAATAATAGAGAATATGACCTACAGATAGAAAACTGTGAATGCGCAATTCTGTCACATAGGTGTGCTGGTCTGCCACCTGTCATCACCAGCTTTCTAGTTTTTTTTCCTAGAAAGCTGGTGATTAAGGTGGCGTGGAACTGTAAACAGATAGAACTGTAAAAGAGTTTTTCACATTTTTCTTTTGTATAAGATAATCGAGTGAGAAAGAAAACACAGCTATAAGAAAACGAAAATTATAAAACTGTATTCCAACACTTACAGTCAGATTTCCTGTGACCGCAGTCGACAGCCCAGTGGTAGTTGCAATGGTTGTGAATCGCTCCTTTCCCGTCGAAGAGTAGACCGTTCTCGCAGGTTTCCACCGTTAGCGTGCCATTGGTGCATAGGAAGAATTGGTCACACACCTCAGGGTGCGCGTACGCCTGAAACGAGAGAATAAATCAGTTTTTAATTGGATTTATAAGTCAGTTTTCTGCTGTATTAGCTTTTTACATCTTATCTGAATGACTTATAGCGCAATCAACTTTTAGCGGTCCCCGGGCTCTCGAAAGGGATGCAACCGGGAACATTGCTCGGGTGATGATGATGGTGATGAATTAACTTAACCAATGCTATTTATGACGCTGTAGCCCTTAGGATATAATGTATTGATTCCTAGCACATAATATCTCAATTAATCGACCATTTCCAGGGAAAAGACTTGGTCGATACTTCTAGAGCACTAATTCTTCAATGACTAAATACACACCTGGACACCATATTGCTCAGGACAGGCAGGGGCGTGTTCCAAAAGGATGCCGGCGTTAGCTGTAGATTAAAAAAAATCGCTTCGTTAATTACAATTTAAACACATTGACTGATCTTTCTGGCGCAGTTGCGTTAAATAATCATATTATAGTAACCTTATTCGCTATGTAAATCTGTGGGATGTAGAAATAATTAATTTTTCGCGATATTCCGAAATCTGAATAAAAAAAAAGGTTTTTGTTCATTCAGATCTCCAGCTATTTGGATACCAAGTTTCATCGCAGTCTGTTCAGTAGTTTTTGTGTGAAGAATAAAAAACATACTGACTGACACACAAACTTTCACCTTTATAATATGAGTGGGATGTCAATTTTATGTACATATTAGGGTTCCGTACCCAAAGGGTGAAAACGGAATCGCATGCTTATAACGAATATCTGGTGTATGGCAATCTCCGGCTCTCTTCTTCTTATTTTGTAGCTCATTTAGCGTTACTGCAGTTGTTAGGTCACTCTCAGGCCGCTTACTTGACTTAACGAATACTATCTGAGATAACAACCGGGACTAACTGCTTAACGTGCCCTCTGAAGCACTGAAAATATTTTTTGCCACACATTATCGGTCACATATTGTCATTTGAATTTGTCAAATAAGGAATCACTTCAGATTACGTCCGCTCATGTAATTAAGGCAATAATTATGAAAATTGCATGATTGTCGACATAAACGAAGGGTTAACGTTTGCATCGAGGTTACACTTTCGTTGTAATAACACGTGTAATCGAACTACTGAACCGAGAACTTAAGCAACTCCTGCGCAACGGATTGTTAAATGGTTCACGTGATGCATTTTGTAAAAACAATTAAGTTTAATTTAATATCAATTAACTTATTAACAGAAAAGACAAAGATGAGTACAAATTAACAAAAAATATTTTAAATAAATAACACAAAAACTAAATAAACAAACTAAAAACCAACCAAAAAAAAAACAAAAGATCGGGCTAGCGACTCTCCAGATGCAGGCAGGACACAGACTTTTATAGATCTAATTTCTATAAAATGTTTTGTCCTGACTGACTGACCGATCGTCACACAGCTGCTAATAGTAGATAGCTGAAATTTGGAGAGTGTGTTCTTCAAGCGATGTAAGTATCCGACAAGATATAATTTTTGAAATTCTAACGGAATTGGGACTTTCGGGTAACAACGCGGGACTTGGGTAGTGATCGATTCGAAGGTAGTACATACCTAGTTGCTTAGTTTAGGCTAGATAACGACGTGTTTCGTCTAAGTAGGTACCTACTTGGATATATCTATAAAATATCGTCTACAGATCCTAAGAAAAAATAATAATACCAAGTTAAGTTTTTCAATAGAACAAGAAACGGAAATACCGACAATTGAACGGAAACTAACGTTAGATACAATTAAAATTCCTAAATGCAATGCCATTATAATCTTTTTAATAGAATTTTATAGACAATAGGAAGAAGATGTCTTCCTATTGCTTATAAGAAATAACAAAAATACGGAATAGGTACCTACCTATACCAATTTCATAATAAGGGAAGAAGTATTTTTCTTGTGAAGTTATCTAATATATAATATGCTGTCCTACAATTCACCAATAGATTAATATTTTACATAAGAAAACTTTTGTCTCTTTGTCTGTTATGTTTGTTTGTAAGCCTAAGCCGGCGAACCGATTATAAGATGAAACAGTGGGAAAGGAAGCTAAAATACAATGGGACCAAAATGTGAACAATCTTTCAGAATGGAAACAAAAGTATTTAGGGCTATTTGGCCGAATGCCACTTCTTAACCCGAATTCTTATCCAGACTCATGCGCAAAAAATCAATAACCAAGTTTCAGTTTTACAGACAACAGGAGCTCTATTTTTGAATCGCTTGTGCCACTTTGACCGTTTTATATAGTTCAATTTTTGTCCGATGTCGGTATTTTTTCTAAGTGAATCGTACACTGCAACGAAGGCTCTCAACGACTCGAACGACAAGAGTCCAACATCGAACGTTATTGAGATATTTAAATTATACCGCAGATATTGAGATATTTAAATTGCCCGAAGTGGCACGAGCGATTCAAAAATAAAGCTCCAGATTGATATTTGATATTTATTATTATTTAACAACATTAATTCCAGTCAAAACTATCAAATATCTGTCTGTAATCGGACGATCGATAGATCAGTTTTCATTTTCGGGCATTAACAGAGTAAGTCCGCGGAACTTAGCTAGTTGTATATACTTTACATAAATTGTAAGAAACACTTCATTACTTAACTATTACGCAACCAAACAAACACCACACGAATCATTGACTCTACGGATTAAGACTAATCGCTTCGAATTTGGACCTTACGCCTCCGAGTTTAAGTACAAAGTGGTTTAAAGGTTTGATAGTCGTGAGTGAAGCAACGACACGACATTTATATCGGCCACGGTATCAATAACCTCCGCTTTTACTTTTACTACGAATACAATAGACACATCTAGTTGTTTTAATCTCGGGTTAATTAAACCAATGTCTCTATTAAGTTTTTCTTATGCTGAGGATTATTTTTCCCATGACACATTCGAACGATGAAAAGCTGATCAAAATTATTTACTTAGACTTATCTGTACTAATATTATAAAGGTAACCTTGGTAACATGTTTGTATGTATGTATGTATATTGGGGGTAATCTCCGAAACTACTGGACCGATTTCAATAATTCTTTCACTAATAAAAAGCTACATTATCCAGGATATCCAATCTATAATACACGCATAATGCGTTATCATCATTCGAGCGATGTTTCCGGTTGCATCTCTCTCGGGAGCCCGGGGTCCGCTTTGCAGCCCTCTGCATATGCGTGTGTTACACGTGCCTTATAGTGTTGAAAAGTCACAAAACTGTTTTCCCAAAGTCTCTTTTGTTAAGGTATGTTCGAATGTAGTTACAAGTTTTTTATTATACACAATAGTAAATTAGTTGTTCCTATACCTAAATAATGAAGTAATCTTCATACCGTTATAATTTTTACATATAATGCAATTTACGTTTTTGACCATTTAAGTATTATATGGCCGAAAACGTAAATTAATGAAAACCCATTATTATGTCAATAAATATCTGTAATTTTGTTTATTGACTGGAAGAGGTCACGTTTAGACGATATGACCATAATATTAGGTTATTTATGTTAATTCCTACTGCAATTTGTTTATTTTGTATCCTACCATATTAAATGGCAGATAAATTGTTAGATAGTCCTTGCTAAAGCTTACACAAACTTCAACAACCGTTCCTTTCTATTGAGAAATCAATAGGTTCCTACCTATTCATTTCTCAATAGGTTATTTTCCTATACCCAGTTAACAGAAAAAAATTAGTTTAATAATAATAGATATAACTTAAAATAACCTATCGACATCGACTACTCAATTTTATTGATTACAATGCCAGAAAAAGAAGCATACCTTAAATTCAAATTAGCCAATATGTCTAGTTTTCCAGGTACATAGGTATTTATCAATGAGTAACTGTTGAAATACATAAAGACGTAAAAGGAAGGAAAAATATAAAGAAGTAGATACTTATACTCTTTGAAATATAATGTAACATACATTGTATGCTTTGCATGACGAATCAAACAGTTATTTCTGTAACTAAAACTGTAGACAAAGTGATGTCAGGAGATTAGGGTCAGAATATTAAAAAGATTTCGTTACTCTAACTTTTGAATAACTGGAGATTTATCTGGAACTAGTTGTGCATGTACCTATGTACATTTCTTACTGTTTCAGGCAAAACTTTTACGATAAACTCAGTAAATGCTAACTCGGTTTTTAATAAATGTGCGTCCACCGCAAACTCAGTCAGCTATGCTAACTTGTTTGAAAAACTGGGCGAGCTAAGCTAAACCAACTTAAACACATTATTTCTTAAAGTGTTTATAACACTTAGGAAATACTGCTTCTTGAAGAAATGCTTTCAAAAATTTGTAGTCGCGGGTTCGAGTTCCGCCGGATACTAAAAATTTTGAAAGCATTTCTTTAAAAAGATGTAAACTAACTTAGTTTAATTGGGGGTAGACGTTGGGCTAAATACTTAGAAGCTCTAGCTAACTACATCTACTATAGGTAAATCTACCTATACCATATTTCAGAAACCTTGATCAAAAATGTAAACAAAAGTCCTTATAAATGTTAAAAACAAAAATAAATAAATATACATTTATTTGAAATTAACAGCTCTTTGTTAACTTTTTTCTTTAAAATCGACAGTTCTTTGTTTACATTTTTGATCTAAGAATGAATTGTAGTATACGTAGGCCTCTGCTAAGTTGGGTATGTGACCAAAATCTACTGAAGTAAATTTATTGCTTACCTACATATTTACATGACTTACGTATGAATATACGTAACAAATATGTGTGTATGCTCGCTCGTACTTACCCACTTTCAGCGACCCTGACACGAGCAGTTTTTATATCACCGACCAATTACGAATTACCTACAGTAACACCGTTACATTTCTCAATTTATCAAGGTCGAAATTATATTAAAAGCTTTGGTCAAAGATTAATAGTAGGTACTGTGCTGCGTATGTAGTTTCTGTTGTTCCGTCCCCTATATTATGTCTTAAAAAGATTATGTAAAAAGATTATGTAGAGCTGATCTTTTATGTACCTAAATATCTACTCGTAATTTTTGCATGAAGGAGACGAACATATAAGCCAAAGTTTCGCATTTTTAAGAATAGGTACACATAAAAAAAAGAAGAACAAAAAGAATTAGGTATAACTTATTTTACTTATTTGTCTGATTTTGTTTTTTTTTTAATAAAAATAATTCATCGTACTGATATTATAAAGGTGAAATTTAGTGTGTGTGTACCGTAAAACCTACTAAACCGATAGCGATGAAACTCTTTGTGTAGATAGCTTGAGGCCTGAAATAACGCTAGGTACTTATTATCCTGATATTTCCGAGAGATAGAGGATTTACATGGGTAAATGCACCGCGGGCAGCTACCAGTGCTTTAATAAAAATACTAAATAATAGATCATTATTTTTGTATTATGTGGTAAATCATATAAATTTCACACTAAATCATATATTTTTGTCTGCAATTAAACCTTTACCAAACGCACTAATTGCTGTCTTACCACCACTAGGTAGGTATATAGGTAGGTACTAAGCAAGTGCTAATAAGCGAAAGTAGTAGTTGCTAACCTTGATACAGTAGGTGGCTACATGCCCACTGTTTACAGTCTAGCGGCTAAATTGTTCTAGATTAGATCCAGATATCGATAGGTATGTGAACGAACACTGAACGTGAGTAAACACACTGCCGAAAACACGCGGCCGAAGTTCCGTGGCTGATTTTTTCACGTTCCGACGTATTCGGGTGATATGACACACAACTAGAGCTGAAATTACGCGGCAGAAATTCAGTTGCGGAACTTTGTGTGGGTATATTCAGCGTTGACGTGGCGTCAATCAAACCGAACTTTCGCCGAATCGCTGCCGAACTTACGCCCTACCGAAGTTCGGCTGTACACAGTGTACACTATAACGCGACGTAACTTCGGTGTGTCATTACTCATTAGTAATTTAAAATACACTGCAGACGTAGTAACGACAAACTTCGGTCGCGTATTTTCAGCATAGTGTGTTTACTCATTTAGTGAACATATTATTGTCACATTGCCGTGGTTATGTGAGTTTAACTACCTTCAAGTTGTTAGCCATCAGCGTGCGACTGCAAACTACCTCTGAAAATATTAAAGACTAGAAGAGTCCCGCGGTTTAACACCCATAAGTCTCGATCTCGTGGGAATATCGGGATCAAAAGTAGCCTATGTTACTCCTCGATAAAGTAGCTTACCGTTGGTGAAATAATTATTTTAATCGGTTTAGTGGTTTCGGAGATTACCCCGAATATACATACATACAGACACGTTACCTCTTTATAATATTATAGTATAGATATAGAATATAGATAAGTGTGTCCC
This sequence comes from Idaea biselata, assembly GCA_958496205.1. NCBI lineage: Eukaryota > Metazoa > Arthropoda > Insecta > Lepidoptera > Geometridae > Idaea > Idaea biselata. The sequence continues at coordinate 46,583,431 of OY292394.1, read as the reverse complement.
TCGGTTTCACCTGCGTAAGTCCCGATCCCGTGGGTATTTCTAATGAATCTTTCTTATCAAATGCTTCGATCATTTAAAGAACACACTCTCCAAATTTTAGTATTAGCGGTTGGGCTATACGTTGATCAGTCAGTTAGCCATTCGCCCAGAACATAATTGTTATTATGAAATTAGTTGAATTGCCTTTTACGATATTATAGGTAAATTTGCAGGCAGGAAATTACTAGCAGTTCAAAAGCTTTAGGCGAAACAGTAAAATTACAGTATTTCATAACATAGTACCTAGGTTTTTAGCGTACGTTAAAAACTGCAGAAACCAAACATCAAATCTTTCAATTTGTACTATCAGTAGGTAGTTAAACTTATTACATCAGATTTGCGATAAACCGGAGAATGTAAGTAAAGTCAACAATACTAGGTCAGTTTAAACTAATTTAATTAATTCTATTGATGTTTTGTTCTTTGGTCCGTTGAAAAACTTATCCCAAGATAAATAATTCGCATAACAGCCATTTTATGAACGTAAAAATCAACAATAGCAGCTCGTAATTCGAAAATTATGTGTTCAGAGCCAATATACTAACTAAATAGGTACCTAATATGACAATAAATGCGTTTCCGTGAAGTTATATAATTCAAGATGGCACCGGTTTCTCTTTGCCTTCCGTGGTTTTGCAATAATATTAGTATTAAGAATGCGATAAATTAGCCTATCTGCATTCAGAACCTGTTGACTTAATACAGATGAGATTAATCTTTGCTTATAAATAGTCCTGACTGATTGAGTGACTGTTATATAGTCAGTCATTCGGTCAGGAATATTTGTAAGTTTATCAACGCACAGCCGAAAGCGCTCGGCTGGTATTTTAAACATGTAATTTAGAAGGTGTCATCTTTGTGATGGGTAGGTATCCACTACGAAATGATTTTTGGATAATCCCCCGGTATCGAGAATAAGGTACGCGTGTGTAACATGGGATAGTGGTAGTGTTGTACTTAGGAAAGTTTGAGAAATAGAGACTTCGAAAAACAGCAGTTTCTTTTCGAGGAAAAATAACATTTTCAAAAAATTATCGAATTTTCAAGAGATAGAACAAGAGTTGTTCACCTAGACGTGTAGAACAACCTTTTAACTGGATGTTCACTCATTCCTAATAACCACTTATAAGCAGTTTTTATATTAATGGCGCACTGATAAGTCGAGAATTCACTGCGCTAATAGCCTTATTTGTATTTTTTAGACTAACCATTTTACATGAAAATTTTATGATTTTAGCAGAAAAATGTTGTAGGTAAGTCTTTATTAATTAGGCTACAAGCAATTAAATTCACGTTTTTGTTTCGATATATTTAAAACCTAAAACTACTTTTATTTCATATGATTATGAAATGCCAGTCGAAATAGAACAATAGTAGGTATATTTGGTAATTTTTCGGACTCCAAGATTCGTAAACCAACCACCGATTCTATTATGATTTTGCCCAAGACGTGATATCCTGCTTTTTTGAAAAATGCTTTCAAAACTTTAGTACCCGGCGGGATTCGAACCCGCCGGAGCAGGCAGCAGCAGAAGCCAGCAGCAGTATTTCGTAAGAGTGGTTTAACACTAAGAAATAATGTTTACAAGAATATATTTTTAAAAATTAAACTATGTTTTTTTGGTTTTAATCGCGTTGTTAGCATTTTACAAGGTTTCGGAGGTTGAAAATTCTTAACTATAATATAAGCAACGCGATTACAACCCAGAACTGGCGGGAAACTTTAAGTGGAGATTATGCCAGTAAACCGAAAAACCCAGTAGCATTTTAAAAATTAACATCGCGAAAACTAAAGAACAATGTATAGGTACTGATTTTTAAATTGAAGAATCAATGAAAAATAATATGAATATAGGTATTATTATTACCTACTTAGGGAAAAATAAAACAAATTAAGCATTGATACCTCTTGAAACTTAGGTATGTATTTAGGTGTAGGTATTTATTAAATACAATCATGAACGAGGTCCAAAGATTTTTAACTTCTCACAACTATCAAATGCGGAAAACGTATCTCAAATACATAAATCAATCGTAATGTGCCGAATAACTCATTCAGATAGAATTTTAATATAATTTTTTAAATGTCGTTCGAAGGCTCGGGCCTTGAGTTTTGTTTGAACCCGATTCCGGTTGCCTTTCCAATTGGTTAAGTAATACCGACAAACCAAACGAAGGAAACTTATTATAACAATTATCTTGTTGAGGCCGATTATTCGTTCATTGTAGCAAACGGACTGTGGGCGTCTCCTATTTCTTTTTAACTAAGTAACAGTAGGTAGTAGTTATGTATAAATAACAATAAATAATTAAAACAAGGTTCCTACAAGTCATTAAAATTGTAACTTTTCACATCTACCGCTCTAGAAATTTATTTTATATCTATACTAATATTATAAAGAGGTAACGTTGGTAACATGTATGTATGTATGTATATTGGGGGTAATCTCCGAAACTACTGGACCGATTTCAAAAATTCTTTCTTCATTAAAAAGCTACATTCACCCTGACTAACATAGGCTACCCGATATTCCCACGGGTTCGGGACTTACGCGGGTGAAACCGCGGGAATCTGCTAGTGACCAATAAAGTCAACGTAAAGCATGCCATTAGTCTCTAAAGCTTAAAGGCGCAATGTAAGCTCCAGGGCTTAAAGTAATTTCAATTTGGAACGTTGAAATTCAGGAGTTAAATTTTAAACGCCCTCGCTACGCTCGGGAGTTAACTTTAAAGTCCTTCGCGCGCTCTGGGTTCAATATGACGCCTTCTACACATAAGACAGTGCTTTAGTACCTCAGTGCATAAATTACTTTTAAAAAGCTATTGAGTAATGAATGAAACCTCCATTAATATGGGTAGATACCGGTGTAGTCAGTACACGACCCGATTTGTCGGGCCCGACAAACTACACCTACAGCACACATCGAAACAAAATGTCGATATGTACTCGAATTTCTTTACATGTATGCTGCACGCACATGTCGTGCTGAATTAATTGCTCTATTATTTCCAAACCGAAATTTGTAAAGGTCTCAATTAAGCTTTAAATTGAGCATTGTGAGTAATTTGTTACATCATTTGGTTACATACATATAGTGGTTACATATAAAAGTACATACCATGAATGAACTTTGCAAATTATTGGTAAGCAACTTTTTCTATTGCGAAATGTTTACTCGTAAAAGAAAACTAAATTTAGATGTGCAGCTTCATGAAATACTTATGTGTATGGGTATTATTGGATAAACATGTTATGTAAATAAATAACTGAACTTGTATTAAGAAGATTTAATTGATTTAGACTAGCGAATTTTCAGCAAATATACGTACCTACCTTATATGTATTAGGTAAGTATAGAAACATCCATCACTTTTCAAAAAAAGTGCGAACTTATTGTTATAAATAATATAGAGTTTTATTTGTTTGTTTGTACAAAACAGGCTCCGAAACTAAGTAGATATACTTGACCGCTTTCTTTCTTTCAAAGAAAGCTACATTATCGAAGAGTAACATAGGCTACTTTTGATCCTGATATTCCCACGAGATCGGGACTAACGCAGGTAAAACTGCGTGACGCAGCTAGTAACTAATAAATGCTAACAAGCTATGATGAGATAATGAATACTATTAATGGAATTCCACCTATACGTTTTACGTAATCTCACGTAACCAACCCTTTTCGAATCGCTAACATTTACCAAATGAACCACAGCAATTTATTATGTAGGTAGGTAGGTACCTGTGCCATTTATATAAGAAACAAGTCAATCTAGTTTGTCGATTGGACGCACATTATTGCCAACATCTTTTTGTCAAATCGGTGTTAGTAACTATTAAAACTAATTTAGTGTTTTTATTTAAAGGTTGCGTTGGAATACTGAAACGTCTTTCTTAGCCTGTTAAACTGTCCCACTGTAGGGCAAGAGCCTCCTCTTAGATATCCTTATTAATAAACGCGGAGTAAGGTCAGAGTTGTGTGAACATGCTTTTTCCGTGACAAGAACTTTTAAAGTTGACAGACGGAAACAAAAAGTTGTAGAATTACTCATCCCTTACTCCTCTTTATTAATAAGACTATGAGGGGTAGGCAGTAAGACGCCACGGGACCCTATTCTGGATTGGCGAATATCCCATGCCTTCGAACTGTGGTAAGATCTAGGGCATGTCGATGTTCTCACGATGATTCCCTTCATCATCTTTAAGAAAAGGACATTGGTACGCGATCAGCAGGGATTCAACCCCTTGACCCTCGGAATGAAAGCCGGGATATCTACCACTAGACTAACATCGATCGTTACTAAAACGAATGTAACTTATATGGTCAATAATATATTTTATAGTCTGACAATGATTCTATTGCTTGATACAGATACTCGTTACAGAGTACTTCAGTTGCTCTACCAGATATAATTATTGCTTTAATTGTGAGAATTGCAACTACAATTAAGATCGCTTTATGATTAGGTAGGTAAATGTTATTATGATAATTTATTGACGTAAATGTTTTGCGAAATTTACTAAAGACCTTTATTTTATGACATAACTAGCTGACCCGGCAAACGTTGTTTTGCCTTATAAATTATAGATAGTAGCCGATTCTCAGACCTACTGAATACGCATATAAAATTTGGTAAAAATCGGTCGCGCCGTTTCGGAGGAGTACGGTAACTAACATTGTGAGTGACATGGAAATTTTATATATAAGAAGAAGATATAAAACCTCGCGCTGCCTAGCACCCCAAACCGAATAGAATTCCATATGGCGCCCCTAGACAGCGGGATGATACATTTTATCGTAGTAGTATTTGTACTATTTATGTATCCTGTGGTAGGAGTAAGGTCTATGTTCGGGTTACTTTAATTTTAAGGAACATAAATGCTAATAAAACAAGTTTATTATGCAGCTATATATTTTATCTATCCTAGAGTAGCTTTAGGTAAGTTGATTAAAAGTGCAGTAGATTAAATAGGGGTAAGCTGAAACTGTCAGGAAGGTTATAAAACATGTTTGATTAGATTAGATTATGTTACAGATTATAGTTAAACAACTGGTAATTCAGATCAAATTCTAAGTTAGGTTTGATAATTATGATTTCTGAATTGATTTGTCGAAAAACATTGACTATTATCTTGTACTATTTATGTATTCTGTGCTATTATTAACTTGTTAACTGTTTGCACAATTCGGACTCGAAATATCACTATTTATAAGTCAAATATTTTATACTAATACCAAGGTCCTAATGCTTATTGCTATCCATTCATTTTTCATGAAAAGCTAGTTCACGTCCTTGCCAAAATATTTTGGCGCCATTTTTTTACCCGATTGCCGTAGGAGGGTAAATAATTATTTATGTTTTTTTTTATAGATTTGTAAATAATGTTATGAAATCTTACCATAGGCAACGCATGCGGCTAATATCACGAACTGCACACAATTCCTCATGTTAACTTTGTTTGTTTGTCTGTCTGTCACGTCTGGGCGTCTTTCTCGGCCCGGTAGCACTGACTGCGCGTGCGCAGACTTACCAGCGCCCGTCGCCGATGTCGAGAGAATCGGCCTGCTCTATAGAGGGGCATGAATTTGATGAATAACGGTTTTTATTTGTACTATTTGAATGTATTGTGTTAAAAGAGCGGTTTTGGTCTAGTGGAAGTTACCGCGACTTTCATTCATAGGGTCGTGGTTTCGAATCCTGGCCGAACGCGCACCAATGTGAAAAATGTATGGGCGCTATTAACATCGCTCTTACGGTGAAGGAAAACATCGTGAGGAAAGCTACAGCTTAAGGTTAAGACCATGTTACAATAGTTAAAGTCGCCAGAAGTCATCCTCTTATGAAAGTAGTAGAGGACAGTAAATTATATTTATTTTCGATCATCGATCCAGAAACGAACGATACCTTGTTTAATTTTCAACATCACTTATTGTCTGGAATAAGTAATGTTGAAAATAAAGTTTCAATCTGGCCTAAAACTATAACCTCACTTTATATTTGCTTACGTAGGTATCTATTGTTTAGAATTTCAAGAATAATATCATACGTTTGCTATGTATCTTTGTTGTCATAAAAAGTAGGTAAGTACTTAATATTTCAATATTTGTCTGCATCTATGAATAAGGCCCATGTCAGTATTGAGTTCAATTCAGCATTACGAAAAGTCCATAACCTCGTGTGGCATGATTCGTGTGATAAATTTGCTACGGAACTATATTTCTTTGAGTGACAAAATAGGGTCTTAATAAAATTATTTTATATAGGTATAATGCTTTATCCTGAGTTACTGACCACAGCCTAAACCGCTGATAGTAGAGAGCTGAAATTTGAAGAGTGTGTTCTTTGTATAGTGGAGGAATCCAAATATTTCTTATTAGTGTGTTCTTTGTATAGTGGAGGGATCCAAATATTTCTTATTTGGATTCCTCCACTATACAAAGAACACACTCTTCAAATTTCAGCTCTCTACTATCAGCGGTTTGGGTTTTTCGAAATTTACACGGGATCGGGACTTACGCGGGTGAAACGGCGGCACACTGCTATTATTTTTATATCAGACGATCACTCAATAATGACTGTAGTATCTATCTATTCTGTTATAGGTAAAAATAAGTGAGCATAGCTGTATAGTTTGTGATGATCGCACATGCCACGGAGTGCGTAGTGTTAAGCTGTATTTCAAAATGGTTGTAAAAATGTTAATTTTTTAAATTTTACCTACAAATATAACTTAGGCGAAAGTACTACTCAAAATATGTTCATAACAGAATGTGAATCTATAGCATATTGCATAATACTTCAAGCAAATGTAAAACCTTACCTCACTTACTAATAAATAAATAAAATCTCTATTGTATTGGTGTAATGTACGTACCTAGTTGCTAACAGACCAGTTACAGACAATAATTGTAGCAAGGTTGCGCAAGCGCAATTGCCCTGCCCATTCAGGTACGAAGCCAGATTGACATGGAGTATAAGATCGATAAGTGATTGTTATTTGGTAATAGTATAAGTATATGAGTATTTATTGTTTTAACCGACATTATCATTTTAAACGATTTAAATTGGAATTTGTAACTAATAAATAAAATGGTATCATAGACTGAAATAGCGAGAGGTAACATTTTGTGCAGAAATATGACCTCACTATGTCAATTTAAATGCTGAATATTTTGCTGTTTTATATGAATTTGACTTGAGGTCAGGCAAACAATAGATTAAGAACGGAAAAGTACAATCGTGGCGCTTTTTATTTTCTCAACAGACTATATAACCACAGATTACCTAGTAGTTGTGTGTGTGTCTCGGCGCTTGTATAAAACGAATACGTAGGTATGGCTTTTTTATGTCCTATGATTATTTGATAAACGGAACACGATGTTACAAGAGTTGTGTCATCGGTTGCTGGGGTGTGGCAACCCTCCTGCCCTGTCCTAGAGGGTTACTGCGGTTCGTTTCGATACGACATCGATACGATGATTCTACAGTCACATTCTGATAGTAGGGTGACAGTAGAACGTATTATCGTATTATCGTATCGTTGTCGTATCGAAACGAACCGAAGTAACCCTCCTGTACTTATTTTGTATGTTCTGCGATATTCAGTGGCTTTTTAAAAGATAGGTATACTTGCAATAAAAAAAATTGGCTTTTTATGGCCCAAAAGAATAACTGTTTTTCACAGGCGTATGCCTGTGAAATAACAGTTAACAGTGATGTGTGCCTGCCTATAATATTTGTATTGTATAATACAAATATTATACAAAAATTATTTATTATTATGAAACTTAATCAAACATAATAAATCAGTTCTACACTAAGCCGCAGTAACCGAGATACCAATATAATAATGACGTTAACATTTAATAATCCTAGTCGCATCCTAGTTAATAAGAGCGTGTTGGTCTCTTAGTAAATATAATTAAAATCCTCTGGCATTCATAAAGAATAAAATCTAACCTAGTTAGTTTGCATAGGTTATGGACTTGGTTACGAATGAAAAACGAAAGTGCTGTGTCGCAACTCATTTCTTATTGATTTTCTTTTTCGAAACTTTGTTTCGAAACTTTGTTGTTTGTTTGAATGTCATCTTCATTTTTATATTGGTATCTCGGTTACTGCGATACAAGCTGTGCTTAGTGTGGAACTGTTTTATAATGTAATTTGGGAAATGTTTAATAAGTTTCATAATAATAAATAAATATTGTATTGTATTGTTATTGTTGTTTCGTGTTAGGAAAAAAGCCCCCTGTTTAGAAACTGGGATTTTCTCCTCTTCAGTAAATGGTTACGAACCTCCGGTTTCGTACGCGGCCGAAGCTGGTTAAACCATGATTTATCTCAATTATCTAATAGCAAAGTAAAGCACAAGTAAATCCCCGAGGGCTATACAGGGTGTTTCGACGAGGGGGTATTAAGCCGAAGGGGGGTTGTTCTAGAGGTCTAGGCGAACAACTTTTATTCCACGACTTTTGGAAATTCGAACTTTTTTTTCGACAATTTTAAAGTTTTTATCACTTACAAAAAACAGCTGTTTTTGTAAAAAAAAAGGCAATTAATGTTTAGATTATAGTGGTCCAAACTAAATAAAAGGGTACCTTAAGGCCAATGACCTCAAACTCTAAAAAACAGCTGATTTTCATGCAAACTTTAAATTTCAAAATTTTCGAAAACTACTTCGAATTTCCAAAACTTGTAGAACAAAAGTTGTTCAACCACCTTTCGGCTTAATACCCCCTCCTCGGAGCACCGTGTATAGTCGAAACGAGTGTTAAAGCCTGACAAAACCCTAAATTAGTCTAAATGCACTAAGTGTAAAGCGTAGTAGTGCTTCTACATAATATTAAAACATAGATTGTAGGTAGGTACTTACAATATTTTTATCTACTCCATTATTACAATCCAAGCTTCATGTTACAAAGTATAGGTACCTGCTAAGCTCCAAGCCTTTTAAGATGATAACAGAGTGGTAACTGTTTTATCGCAATTGGAATTTTACGATCGACATTATAATAATTATGCTTTATCCATTAAACGGTGTTTTAGCAATGGCTTATGTGTTTTTTTAATACTAAGTAGTTGTAATTACAAACGGCTCAAATAATTGGTAATATAATCACAGTTTAATCATTAGCATGGCGGCGTGCCGAATTGAGAATCTTCTAACTTTTACTTATAGGTTACCTACTATTTAGCTATGACCCCCGGTTTCACCCGCTTAAGCCTCGAATCTGTGTGAATTTCGAAAAACCCTTTCTCATCAGATGCCTACATGATATAAAGAACGTACACCTTCTCTTCAAATTTTTAGCTCCACCATACCTACCATAAGCGGTTTAAGCTGTGAGTTGATTCATCAGCCAGTAAATCATAAAACCTTTTATAGATATTAGATAAGAATAGTATTCAATAGGGTTCAGTGTGTCGATGTCAACGGAAAACGATCCCCCGGCTCTCCTGTAACAATGGGGGTTCCTCAAGGATCCATATTAGGACCATTCCTGTTTTTAGTTTATATTAATGACCTACCTTACCTAGTAAGGGACAAACATGAGATAGTATTGTTTGCAGATGATACCTCATTGGTATTTAAAGTTAAAAGACGCCAATTAAATATAGACGACGTGAACAATGCTCTCTCTAAAATAGTATATTGGTTCAATACCAATAATCTTTTACTGAATGGATCCAAAACAAAATGTATTAAATTCACACTTCCTAATGTTAAACATGTCAAAACTGTAGTGAAAATTAATAACGAGGAAGTCGAAAAGGTTGAGAAGGCTGTCTTTCTAGGTATAACTCTAGACTCTAAGCTTCAATGGGGCCCACATGTGGAAGCTTTGTCCGCTAGACTAAGTTCTGCAGCTTACGCTGTTAAGAAAATTCGTGAATTCACAGATATTAAGACTGCCCGCCTGGTCTATTTCGGCTACTTCCACAGCATTATGTCATATGGCATCCTGCTGTGGGGGTGTGCTGCAGATATTAAGGATATCTTCATTTTACAGAAGAGAGCGGTTCGAGCTATCTACGGGTTGGGCCCTAGAGAATCACTTAGAGAAAAATTTAAAGAAATAAATATTTTAACAGTATATTCACAATATATTTACGAAAATCTTTTATACGTCCATAAAAATAAGGACAAGCTTGTTAAAAATCGGGACATACATTTATTTAATTTAAGAAATAAAGATGATCTAACTGTGCCCTGGAGTAGGCTCCAGAAAATAAACAGGTCCTTCTCTAGCTCATCTATGCTCTACTATAATAAGTTACCCAAGAATGTGTGTGACATGTCCATTAATAAATTTAAAACATATATTAAAAGCAAACTGTACAGGATGGCATACTATAATACATCGGATTATATTAACGATAAAAATCCATGGAAATGAATACTTTATTGAAAGACGGGGACAGACAGGGGCACGATCGCGTTCGCGAATGCTTGGTTCGTTCGGCTCGGTTCGGTTCGTCCTGGGGCGTATTCATGGAGTTCTGTGGTAAAGTAGCAGGATAAGTTATGGAATGGAGTAAATAGATGGTTCTACCTACGAATTTTATAATAAAATTCTAGAGTGTAGGAAAGGAATGCAAGGCTGGCACCACAGAACTCTGATGGTGGGTCCCGGGGCGGTTTGGGCGGTGTTGGGCGGGTTGTGTGTGTTCGGTATCGAGTTAAGGGGTTGGTTGGATAGAAGGCCTCTTCTTGTTAAATACATACGTATTTTGAAGACCTTCTTGATCTTACAAATATGAAGCGCTGGAACGATATTCTTCAGTTTCTCCACGTAATGGATTATAATTTATAGATTTCTTGAAGTGATGGAGAAGATAGAAATAGATTCAAATCAATTTGTTCTGAAACAGGGCTAATCTAGACCACTGCTTTCAAGGAAGGAATGTATGATGTGTTTCTCGTAATGGCTGGTAAAAGAATGAATATGAAAAATGCTTGAAGTGAAGTTGACAGCAAAGACGTTGTTTGTTATGACAGCTGTCATGTCATGTTGACATTGGCAATATTTAACAGGTTCCCGGCCTTGGAACAGTGAGTTCCAATGTAGGTAGTGGGCAGAGACGGTTGAATGCTCGTCTCAGGGTTCCGCTGGTGGTTCTGATGTCCGCGACGCGGTTGACGTCGTCGGTGCCTGGATGTACTGCGATGACTCGTCCCAGAAGCCATCGGTTAGGTGGTAGACGGTCGTCTTTGATTACGACCATATCGCCAGGATATGGTTGTCCCTTGTTTGTGTGCCACTTGCTTCTAATCTGCAATTCTGAAACGTACTCTTTATAAAAACGTTTCCAAAAATGATCTCTCAGTGCTTGTATTCTGGTAAATCTGTTGAAGTTTGTGAGTGGCACATTCTCAGGTACCTGGGGAGAAGGCAACGTTGTAAGAACACGTCCAATCAAAAAATGCGCAGGAGTTAAAGGGATGAGATCTGAAGGATCTGATGAAAGAGGAGTGAGTGGCCTAGAATTTAAAATGCTTTCAATCTGCACTAAAACCGTATTCATTTCCTCGTAGTTCAAGTGTGCCATACCTAAAACTCGTTTTAAGTGGAACTTTATAGATTTGACAGACGCTTCTGCTAGGCCATTGAAATGTGGACTATAGGCTGGACTGAATTTAAAATTAATTCCATTTTCAGATGAATATGATATTACGTCATTACAAGTTGATTTAATAAATCTGTTAATTTCGTTGCAGGCACCTACGAAATTTGTCCCATTGTCGGAATAAATATTCGTGGGTTTGCCTCTGCGAGCAATGAATCTATTGAGAGCTGACATGAAAGAATGCGACGACAACTCGGTGACGAGCTCTACGTGTACTGCCTTTACAGCTAGACATACAAACACGCAAATATAAGCTTTTTGAAGTCGACAGCCTCTACCCTTTCTATCTGCTATCAGTATTGGCCCGCAATAATCGATCGCGGTGTTTGTGAATGGGAACTCTGCTTTTAGTCTCGCTTGAGGTAAATTTCCCATGATGGGTTGATATGTTCTACCTGCGAACCTGCAACATTGTATGCAATTATGAGTAACCTTTCTAACCAAGTTGCGACCATTCACAATCCAAAATTTGTGACGTAATATAGAGAGTACCAATTGAGGTCCAGCATGTAACAAGTACTTGTGATAGTACTCTACTAATAGCTGTGTAATATTGTGAGAGGCGTGCAGTAAAATAGGATACTTTGTATCGTAGTTGTAATTAGAGTTTGATAATCTGCCTCCGACACGAATCAACCCATTTGACGAGTCAATAAATGGATTAAGTTTTAGTAATTTATCCTTGGATGGTAATGTAGATTTGTTTATTAATGTTAAGTATTGTTTATGAAACATATCCCTTTGAACAAATTGACAAAGTGTTAATGTGCTAGAATGTAGTTCAGGGAATGTTAATTTACCTATTAATTTGTTGCTTGAATTTCGACAGTTATGAATGAAACGTTTTATGTATGAAAGTATGCGCTGAAGTTTGCTGTACGAAGAGTATTTGTTTATGAAATCAAACTTTTGTAATTCGTTTGATTGTATATGACATTGAACCTTTGTTTCAGGTAAGCTTTGAGTGTGAATTAAATGCGGTTGTGTAGGTAACTTAATTTTAGAGTCATGTAGAAAGTGTGGACCTTCCCACCACAAGGATGAAGCTTGAAGTTGTGCGGCGTTGAGACCTCGGGAACCGATGTCTGCCGGGTTCAAGTCGGTGGGAACGTAGTTCCATGACGAAGGTTCAGAAGTGTTTAAAATATCCTTGACTCTGTTATAAACAAATTGTCTTAAATTATATTTACAGGATTTTATCCAACTTAGAACAATTGTAGAATCGCTATAAAAGAATTGTGAATTTAAGTTGACACGTAGCGATTTTCTTACCTTATCAGCTAACTGTGTGGCTAATAAAGCTCCGCATAGCTCCAACCTAGGTATAGTTAGTTTTTGTTTGAGTGGTGCTACCCTGCTTTTTGATAAGACTAAATGTACCTTGACAATTCCACTGCTAGACAAGGATCTTAGGTAAACACACCCCGAATAGGACTTGATCGAGGCATCGCTAAATGAGTGTATCTCTACCCTAGTATAATCATCTACTAAAACATGTCTTGGAATTTGAATTTTTGTTAAATTTGGTAAATTAGCTATGAATTGTTGCCATTGTGTTTGAATATCTAAAGGTAACTCTTCGTCCCATGAAATATTCTTTGCCCAGAGGGTCTGTAGAATAAGTTTCGCCTGCAGCATGCAAGGGTTAATCAAACCCAGTGGGTCAAAGACCTGAGCTATAGTGGATAAGATGGTGCGTTTGTTTGTATATGTATGTGTGTCTATGTTTGTTAATGAAAATAACAACTCGTCTGATTTGCAAGCCCATAGTAGACCTAGGGTTTTTGCGTATTTATCTTTGTTTAAACTGAGTAATTCATCGTTAGTATTTTCACCAACAATTTGTGTAAGTATTGATGGTTTGTTTGACCGCCATTTTCTTAAATGAAAATGAGCGCTCTCCAATGTATTAATTACACCTTTGCATGTGGAAATAAGCTGCGATTCTACGTTATTTCCCGTGACCAGGTCGTCGACGTACATATCTGAAAGAATTGTCTGTTTTATTTGTTCGTCTGTGCTGTCGCGACCTAGTTGTATGAGACACCTAGTAGCTAGGTAGGGCGCCGAAGCGGTACCATAAGTTACGGTGTTAAGCTTGTATTTTTTGAGAGGTTGATTAGGATCGGACCTCCAAAATATTTGCTGAAGGCTTCTAAATTGTTGCGCAACTAAAGTCTGCCGATACATCTTTTCAATGTCAGCTGTTACTACTATTTTATGCTGTCGAAACCTAATTAAAATGCTTATTATGTCGTCTTGTAGAAATGGACCTATGTGTTGAATGTTATTTAATGATTTACCTGAGCTTGTGACGGCTGATGCGTCAAAGACGGTCCTCAATTTTGTACTGAGGCTGTCTTCCCGTAGGACCCCATGGTGGGGCAAAAAATATGATACTTCGTTTGGGTGAGTATCTGTAGTCTCTGTCATGTGACCAAGAGCTATGTATTCGTTCATGAAATCAGTGTATAGTGTTTTAAATGTATGGTTACGTTTGAATTTACGTTCTAGTGAGTAGAAACGAGTGAGAGCTTGCTGCTCTGAATCACCTAGTGTATCAGTAGATTCCTTGAGTGGTATGTGAACCACGAACCTGCCATCTTGTTGACGAACAGTTGTTTGTGTAAAAATCCTTTCACACTCACTCTCACCCTTTGTATGGACTTGTTGAGCGGCGGAAAAGGATTCTAACTCGAAGAATTTGTTGAGTTTTTCATCGAGATCTGTGATTTGTGTGAAATGACTGTGGACTGTATTGTTATAGGTCTGCTGTTGTGTGTGTGGAACGTGAAATGAGCCGGTAACAAGCCAACCTAGTCTTGTTTCAACTAGTGTCGGCGTACCCTTGCCCAATGACCTTGTATTGTTTGTAAGTACCTCCCAGAATAGGTCGGCACCTAACAGAAGCTGTACCTCTGATGGTACGTTGAATGTTGGGTCCGCGAGTTGTAAGTTCGCGGGTATTTTGAATGGTTTGCAATTGATTCGTGTTGATGGTATGACCTGTGTAATGTGTGGTACAATGAGACAATTGACGTCGGCACTGTAACCACTGTTTGTTCGTGAAGATAGTGTAATGTTACACCTTTGAGTGATTTTTGAAAGTTGACCGTTCAATCCTTGAACAGAGATTGTGGTAGAATAGCTTGGAATACCTAACTGTATTTGTAAAGCTTGAGTAATAAAACTAGAGGTACTTCCATTGTCTAAGAGCGCTCTGACACTATGGAGCTGGCCCTTATGATCTGATATGTTGATCATAGTTGTAGACAATAGAACTTGACCTTGATGAATGGATGATAAAGTGACATTGTTTTGTATAGAAGACGACTGAACATCATCATGTAGTGTTGGTAATACTACACAGTCTCGTGAAGAGCTAGACTTCGGTTCAGTAGTATTTGAGTGAATGTGTAGCATTGTATTATGTTTTTGTGAGCAAATTTTACAAGGACCTAATCTACATTGTTGCTCCTCGTGACCCTTTCGTAAGCAATTAGTGCATAAGTGCAATTGTTTGACCCTTTCGATTCGTTGTTCTATAGGCAATGATTTGAATTTAAAGCAAGAGTAGATGGGATGAGGATGTTTACATATGGGACATTCTGACTTTGTAGGTAGTAATTGTTTTGTGAATGATTGATTAGCAATGAATGTTCTTGGTCGTAGATGTGTTATGTCACTATGTCTACGAGGTTTGTGTTTTTCCTCTATAGTTTCAAGCAAATCGGCTCGATTTTTCAAAAATGAATTTAAATTATCTAGTGATGGGAGTTCTTTAATGTGGTTACGTTCTTGCTCCCACTCACGGCTTGAAACTGGATCGAGTTTGCTTGAAACTAGTTCAATAATGAGTGTGTCCCAATGTTCGGTAGGTAGATTGAGTTTTTTCAAAGCCCGAAGATTTTTATTTACGGTGTCAATGATATTTCTCAATGAAATAGAGGTCTCTCGCTGAATAGGTTCAATATTGAATAAAGCCTTAACATGTTTGTTTACTAAAAGTCGATCGTTGTTGTATCTATCGCACAGCAAACTCCAAGCAATTTCATAATTGTCTTCGGAGAAATCAAGTGACTGTATGACTAATAACGCGCCTTCTTTAAGAGAAGCACGTAAATAATGAAATTTTGTTATTGTAGGAATAGTAGTGTTTTTGTGTATGAGTGAGCTAAATGTGTCGTGATACTCTAGCCAATCCTGATAGCGTCCAGAAAAGGTAGGGAGATTAATAATAGGAAGCTTAATATTTGTCCCACCTGCTTGGCCTGATACACTACTAGAACCCGTCACCTGGTTGCCGTGTGGACTCGCAGGTTCCTGGCCTCTGCTCAGCATCTCCTGAGCAGCCGCCACCAACCCGAAGTAACTATTCTCGAATGTCTCTCTCTCTGTGTGTTCGCCATCTGGAATTTCACATAAATTTTCTATTTCAGTTTGTGTGTGATCAAAATCGGTGTACATTTCTTGTATTTTGGTTAATCTGTATGATATCTCGCATTGTTGCAAGTTATTTAGTTCCTTGCAAAGCAATAATGGCTGAAGGTATGTTTTAAATATAGTGAGTTTTGATTTATATGAACTTCGATTCTTTTTTAAAGTTTTTAGGTCCATGATTGTGCAAAACTAGCTGAAAATGGAAGTAATTTAGTGTGCTTTTAAAGTTGTGAGCAAATAAAAATGAAAATATACTTAAATTATAAAGAAATGGTG
This sequence comes from Idaea biselata, assembly GCA_958496205.1. Lineage (NCBI taxonomy): Eukaryota > Metazoa > Arthropoda > Insecta > Lepidoptera > Geometridae > Idaea > Idaea biselata. The sequence goes on along the minus strand of OY292394.1, from coordinate 46,567,048 downwards.
CAAAGAGGCCCAGCAGAAGTTTAAATAGACCGCGCAAGCTTGAATATTAGGCGGCGCCGATCAGCTGACCGGTCCCTTTCGATGACGCGGCACGCGGTCGTTGTTGGACTTTGACCTCCTGGAATATGCAAAATAGCAAAAACAGCAAATTGTATGCACACCTGAACGATGAGGGGGGTGAGAAACGAGTAGAAATGCCGACTTTAACAACCAAAATACTAGAACACTGAAGTTATAATGATATTTAGGTAGATTTAAGTAGGTAGATTGACGAAAGAAAAAAAAAATGAAGTTTTTACGTTTTTTAACAATCGAGAAAGGAATGCAGTATTTTTAACTGTAGGCAAATTAGAATTAGATATTGAAATATGAATTTACTTGTAGCAAAAGGGTCTTTGAACGATAAATGAATTGCAATTTTTAAGAAGTGGGTAGGCAGGTACCTATGTGGAAATAGTTGAATTTGAATAATTGTGAAAGAATATCCTGCGCAATTTGTAAGAATTGGAACGGACTCACGGTTGTGCACTTCTCCTTTGGCGGCGACTTGTGCACTAATCTCCTTTGGCGGGGCTTCCACGTGTACCTTTGCTCGACCCGTCGTTATTCCAGTCGTTCTTCGTCTACTGGAATCCGGCTCGAAACTTGTTCGGTATCGAGTTAAGGGGTTGGTTGGATAGAAGGCCTCTTCTTGTTAAATACATACGTATTTTGAAGACCTTCTTGATCTTACAAATATGAAGCGCTGGAACGATATTCTTCAGTTTCTCCACGTAATGGATTATAATTTATAGATTTCTTGAAGTGATGGAGAAGATAGAAATAGATTCAAATCAATTTGTTCTGAAACAGGGCTAATCTAGACCACTGCTTTCAAGGAAGGAATGTATGATGTGTTTCTCGTAATGGCTGGTAAAAGAATGAATATGAAAAATGCTTGAAGTGAAGTTGACAGCAAAGACGTTGTTTGTTATGACAGCTGTCATGTCATGTTGACATTGGCAATATTTAACATGTGTTTGTGGATGAGATAGTGTTTTAAGTAAATATTTTTTTTTATGTTTATTATTTTGTATATTATAACTTATTTGAACAGATAGACAGACAGACAGAATTACTTTCGCTCTTATAATGCTAGTAAGGATTATTATAGCAAGTATGGATTATTGCTCCAGTTCCACTTTTCTTCAATAATATTATATATGCGACAATGTAAATCACATGATTACTGCAAAAAAAAATATACAAAAAAAAAAACCCCATGAGTTTCTTGTGTCTTCTTCTCATGTCATGGAGGTCGCGATCCGAAGACATAGTAGAGTAGATTAAATAAATAAAAAAAAAAATGACATGTCAAAGAGATATCTTGCTAATATCCGAATGAATAAACGTACTTTGATTTTTTTTTTGATTTTTTTTTCAATGGTTTATAATTTATTAAGTGCGGGCCGCAGGTGCACAGATAAATGTGACCGTGTGACACATTGAAATCTCTTTTTCCGCCAATGGGTATCAACATTTATACTTATTGGGCTTTGACATTATTTTTACATTCGGTTTAGTTTATGGCTACCGCTGATAGTCTGATGTACTTTTAGGCGTTTAGTCTCTAAGTACCTAAACCGCAGTCTGTCAATTTCGCGTTGTGCCTAGACCTAACGAGAAATGGGCATATTGATGTATAGACTTATTGCGTATTAGTTCATGAGCGAAGTAGGTAAATTGAGGTTTAGTCATAGTGCGCATTAGCCCTAAAGCGAAGTAGGTTTTGACTCTAAACCGAAGCAGGCAAATAGGGATTTAGTCTGTAAGTTAAGCAGGCAAATTGAAATTTATTTTTAGTGCGCTCTCTTAATCGGTAGTACCTACCTAAAACGAATATTTCGAATATTTCTTACGTAATTATTAAACCTATTTTTTTATATTCAAGATTAATTCAAAAGAAATACATAATCTGTGAAAATTTCAACTGTCTAGCTATCACGGTTCATGAGATACAGCCTGGTAACAGTGGTAACAGACAGACGGACAGACAGCGAAGTCTCAGTCAGTAATAGGCCGGGACCCTAATACTAAGACTTCGCTTTCTTCTTTTTACCCTTTGGGTATGAAACTCTGAAGAAAAATATTGAAAATTCGAACGTGCTGGAACGAATCTCGACTTAGTCGTATCGCTAAATGGGCTCTATGAGAAGTAGACCTATTGCAACATATGATAGTCATATCGCTAAATAGGCAATACAAGAAGTAGACCTATTGCAACATAGTCATATCGCTAAATAGACACTACAAGAAGTAGACCTATAGCGACTTAGACTAAATGCACATTTTAAATGACAGTATGGCACAACGCGAAATTGACAGACTGCGTTTTAGGTACTTAGAGACTAAACGCTTTTAGGCATGGTTTGAGCGACATTTCATACAGTGCCATTTTGTTCCAAACTAAGCAACTTGGCTTCTAATATGGGTGTTATAAAAGAGGCACAATCCTCCTATTACGTCGCTCATTTGCTCTTCTGTACTGCACCACAAATGTTGTCAGTATAGTAGTTTCATTGTAGAATGTTTGATTAATTATCAAAAAACTAAATAAATGTGTTTGTAATAAATTTATTTAAATTACAATAGATCGACATTACATAAATTATTAAACTAAGCTATGACTCTACGTTTTTTTCGGGAACTTGCTTTTTTCCAATGGCTGGCCTTCGTAGTAGTTTTCACTGTAATAATAAGCAATTAAAATTAGTCCTTATTGGCCTGGAGTAAAATGCACCAAAATGATAAATGTTAATAATAATATATCTGTCATGACAATGCATCTACCGTTTTTTTTTCTAAATTAAAATAATAATAAAAAATAAAAAAAAGTAATAAAATGAAAAAAATTAAAAGGTAGATGCATAGTCCCGACAGATATAAGTTTTATGGCATAAACATATTTGCTCTAATGTCTTTATCCAGAGAGGAAAATGTAAACTACGTTTGTATGGAGAAAGAGAATGGAGACTATCCTCTTAAAATTAAATCGGTTCATCCGCTAGTGAGCTACGATGCCACAAACAGAGATGCACAGACAGACACGTCAAACTTATAGCACCCCTCTTTTTCCGTCGGGGGTAAAAGATAGCTGTCAACAAGGAGCTTTCTTTTCAAAATGTAACCCTTTTTCTTGTGGCAATTTTTCTTCGTTTGTTTTTTTCACTCTTGAAGAAAGAACACGATTCAGTTGAGTATGACTTTTGCGAATGTTACCGCAGAAAACAGCCTTACCATCCTTGAACTTTCTCCGGGTCATCGCACATGAAGGTGTCTTCGTTGTAGACCTTGCCGGAGGGACAGCTTCCCTTCTGCGGTTGGACTCCGTTGCGGCAGATGTAGAACTTCTGGCAGTCTTCGGGGTGGGGGAAGGTGGGGTGGGGGAGAGCACGACCGTTGGGACCCATCACTTCACCGTCGGGGCAGGAGAAACCGTCGTCTAGTACATCTGTAAATACAAATTAAGTTAAAGGTAAGCATGGTCAGCAAGGGCCTGGGTGAGGGAAATAAAGAATTCTGATCTCTTTGACTGAGTGACAAAAATGGCGATGGGTTTGAAAATATAATGTAACCTCTGGATCTAGGTAGATAACATAACCCTAAACCCTGATTCTAATCAATGATCGCTGATTGCGATCACAGACTGCGATAATATGAAAACAGCTCTGTCTAAAATCATAAGTAGAATAGAATCAAAAGAGATCCAAGTATAGTAAAGAAAAGAAGAACTGAGTGAACTGGCTTGTCTGTTTAGCCTCTTCATATATGATGGACCTAAGATCTAAAACAGAGCCTTACCTTTAGTAATATGTTCACATTTCCTATCGACAACCTCTTTCCAGTCACAGTTGGATGTTTCATCGTCGAAGTACAGTCCAGGAGGGCACGGGTGCTCGTTCATCACACCCTCGGCGCAGTAGATGAATTTGTCACATGCCTAGAAGTAGGAGCTTATTAAAAAAGTGTAGAAAAAAGGAGCAATGTCATCCTAGCCATAACTATTTTATAAGTACCTATCTAAGATTTATTTCGTCTCAGCACTCATTGAACCAAACTAAAATAGGCGAATAAATGATCTTTTGTGAGACATACTCTCGAGTTCTTTGATCGAATTAAGGACAATTAAGTTATATAGAATTGTTTATTCGTTCCTTAGTTCTGTTTTATCGACGAACGGCAATACTAGTAGGTACTAAGGTGTGTGTAACTGCGGACTGTTAAAGCATTATTGACTTCAGAGAATATTCTAGAATTTCTCATTGAACGTCGCAGATGGAATCGTATTACCAAGCAATTCATTTGGGACTATAAACGACTGTTCACACTTCGTGTTTTCGAACTTTGTGTGTTCAAATTTCGTGTGTTTAAAATTGGTTTATTCAAACATCACACGTTTAGTTTCAAACTTCATTAGGTAGGTACTTTATGTAGGTACCTATTATGATTACGTAATTAGAAATCGCTTACAAAACAATTGAGAAATATCCTGTTCCTATAATAGTTTGTATTACCTGTGGGTCAGGATGTTTGAAGTATCCGTTCTGTCGAGGACAGTCCTTGGTTGGTTTTGGTTCCTCTGAAAGTTAAAATTAGGTGTTAAAGTTTCTTTTTAATTTAAATTAAACTCATTTTTTTCGGTTTTAATCGCGTTGAATTGGTTATTTTAAGCATTTTATTAGAGCCCTACGTTTCGAAATAGATCTTCTTCCTTCATGGAATAACCGCTGAACGGATTGCGATGTCTTGGTATGTATCATCATGTAACTCGAATCGGAACTTATGGGGATGAAACCGCGAGGCGCTGCTTAAATTATGAGCTGCACGTAGCCTCGTAGTTATATAGGAATAAAGTTTATGTTTTAAAAATCTTGTAATAAATGTGATATTTTCGAACAGCCTATAAAACTAATTCTTCACATTTTTTTTGTATAGTGTGGCTCACCTAGTGTCAGAGTTTTCAGGTCGGCTCTAAGGGCCCTACCTTGACCTCACGACTGCTATCTGAGATAAAAACCTGGACCAGCTGCTTAACGTGCCTTCCGAAGCACGGAGATAAAAAAGCTCATACAATTAATTAAAAAAACTTACGTAGTTCCTTCCTCTCCCCGCAGTCTACATTGGACGGGATGTCGCAGTGTTCCTTGTTCGGGTTCTCGTCAGCGAACACTAAGCCGTCGGGACATAGCTTAGCTTCCGATATGCCTGTAAAGATAATACAAAAAAAGTCATTTTTTTAAGTTTTACTTGAATAAATGCTTTTTTCAAAAATTTGGTCTCGACAGGACTTGAACCTGCATCCCTGACATTTTTTGTCACGCGCCTTACCAATTGCGCCACAGGTGCTTATTTTGTTTTGTTTAGATCATAGACATTGTTCATCGCAAGATGTTTAAAGGTATGAATGAAGAAAAGAAAAATCTAAAGGGATACAAGTTAAATGTGAAAAATATAGATGGTTGAAAAAACAAAATGAAAGAAAGAAATGAAAAAGATCAAGATGTTGAGATTTATGTTATTTATTCTCTTTAAAACGAGAGAGGTTCGTCGTAGCGCCAAAGAACTACCAGTGTAATTTAACTTCTCAGGCACGGTTTCCATATGACCTTAAGTAATCAATTTACATGCATCCTGTCTATAAGGGTAAATGGTAATCGGATAAACAAGCGATTATCGGATTCTTAAATTGTTTAAACACTAAGCACTTTTGTCTAAAACAGTTTAACCAATAATTATCGTATAGATTTACAAACAACGTTTTACAACAATTACCCACATTTTGTTAACATGTTATGGGCTTGTTATAGTCTGTACCACTACCAGAGAAATGTAATCATAGAAACGCTATGTTCTAACAAAATGGTGAACGAATTTGACATTAAAATTCGACAGCTGAGTTTTACGCCCTCACTTAAAATGACATAAGTACATGTAGGTACTTAGCTTTAAACTCAAGATAATTTACGCTCACATTTTGTAGCTATAAAAATCAAAGAAGGCGCATTTTAAACTACATGTTGTTACCCTCACTTTTTGTAGCTATAAAAATCAAAGAAGGCGCATCTAAAACTACATGTTGAACTACACATCACTGACCGCTACGCCACAATGTACGCAACTTCTGAGTACTTTACCTTACACAAATGTTTCAGTTATTTTACACTCTATTTGTCACTTTGATTGATTGTAATGGTGTAACATAACTAGTCAGTTATGAATGGAAACGAGATTACAAATTGATAATTTAACTTTCTGTATGTAAATTAGTATGTTTTTTAGTGTTTTAGATGTCTATAAATTGTGAAATTGCAAAGTCATAGTCGGAAATATCCCTTTTGAACTCTATTTTCGGTCTCAAACGCTCGTCTTTCGTCTTTTAAAAAAACTAATAATTGTATGCACATTGCACATTCCCGACTTTAAAGTAATCAGTTATTTGAATAGACAGCTTTCATACCAAATTTCAAGTAGATATAAGTTTATCTTAGTATAAGTAAATAAGGAGTAAGTGTAAAATATTGATATAAAACCGACAAAAAGTGACACTTAAACACCTTTATCTTTAACCTATATAAGTTACTCACCTTTACTGCATTTGTAATAAAGGTCACACTGGTATGAATCTGGGTAGAAGCCGCTCTTCTGTGGACAATCGAATTCTTGAGCTGAAACTGAAAATAAAAACACATTGACATCATTCACATAGACTAAAAATCAACTAAAAATGTACTCTTATAGCTTACAAGGGAGTAAATCGATTGTATTTTAATTACAAATGACAAGTTTGTTTGTTTGTTATATTCACACGGAACAAAACTGAACCTAGTATAAGTATATTGTTTACTTAAGTAAATTTAATGTTTTGAAACCATTTTATTTAAGTTTTTTAAAACAAAGTAAATATACAAATTAGTAAATATATATTTAAATATTATTCTGTAATTACAATGTTCTGTTTTTGTTTACTATATTTTTGTGACCTAAATTGCTCTTGAGTCTAGATTCAATAAATAATTCATATTTTTCTTGCCTTATAATAGAAATGATTACAAGAAGAAATGCCACACCGCCATGGGCAAGGGTATACAAGAGTTTTTTTTTTAAATAAATAGGTAAGTAAATTGTTAAAATTAATAAACGCGATTTACGCAACTGCACTCTTTATTGCAAACTGTAAAACATATTGCACATAAAGAATAGAAAGCATGTTTTCAAATCCTATGAATTATAATAGCTGCGGCCTCTAATTATAATTTTATGCAAATGTGTATGATAATGAAATAAATTGACCTTACACTGGTTAATTCAAGTCCTACTTAACAAAAAAGTGGAAAACTATTAACTGTAGTATCTGCCATCTGTTTTGAACAATTACACAAGTTAAGTAAAGTAACAATTTAAACTGTTATTTTGCTAGACTAGATTGATCTTAAGTTGGTGGAGTTCGGTAGAGCTGCTGGCAATCTGATAGTTGGGGGAATCGGAGCAAATAATTTAAAAGGTCTACCTATTCTGTAAATACGGTGACCTCTAAATCGTGTTTAGTTGTAAGAATAGTTTTTATTTAGTTTTAGTCACTGTTTGTCTGCCGAATATAAAAAAATAATCTACTGATTCATAGGTAAAGTCCACAGTCTACATTATGCTTTCTTGAAATAAAAAAGAACAAGTTTTTTTTCCATTTCATCTATGATTTATTATAATTTTGTCACTGTACTGCTTAGGATATTATTAGGTAAAGTAGACTCAAGATAGATCCTATGTAATCAGAATATTACACTGAAATTATAAGTAGGTGTGCGATGGATGAATGTGATGGAAGTAGCTAACTTATTACCTACTTCCATCACATATAAATTATGTGCCTAACTTTATATTAAGCATTGGAAGTGACTAATCGCGGTCAAAACTTCCTACTATATACCTAAGTGTAAACCGAGATACGATAAAGTTAATTTTATTAACTGTAATGTTTTTGACAGTTCTAATTTCGTATATATTTTATTAAAATCTTAAAAATAATAAACGTTTTATTTAAATATTTTAAAAGAAAAATACTTCTGCGAAAACGTCTATCGTGCGTTGTGTTTTTGCAGAAGTATTTTTCCTTTAAAATCTTCCATTATTATAAAGCTGAAGAGTTTGTTTGTTTGAACGCGTTAGTCTCAGGAACCGCTGGTCCGATTTGAAAAAATCTAGTATTTCTATAAAAGCCCAGTGTCGACATAAGCACCTAAAATAAAAATAGAATAAACGTTTTATTTACCAATACAACACAGTAGGTACCTATAATACTTAACGAAATACTGCACCAAGGAAAACAAGTGAAATTTCTTTACACAACTTTATAGTTGCCGCTCACGTTATTTTCTATTACAAATGGTTGTATGTGTTCGTATTATCGTGACGCCTCTTAATAGGCGTTTTGCCCTTGCAACACGTATTGTACCAATTTACTGGAGCACTCACATTTGTAGTGAAAGGAGGACGGTGTCATATGCAACCTGATTGGAACAATAGACCAATGATTTCAGCTTCAATGCAACATTGTTAAAAGGCTTGTTACAGTACATTCTATATCTACAAGAGACTAGCAGTCGAATACTGGTAATACTAGAGTAGCTATACAACGTTTTTTAGTTATAGCCTATTCATTGTATTTCTTCAGGAAGATGTGTTAAATCGTAGTCTACAATTAGAAAACGAAGTACCTAGTAATAGAGATTTGAGTTTCACTGCTTTTTAATAGTATGAGTAGCCCTTAAATTTTAAGAAACATTTTATGCTCGACCGTAAAATATTTTCCTATAGATATCGCGAGTTAAAACTTAACGTAAGTAGGTATGTACCTACCTACCTAATCGCATTATTCGATTCGTTATAAATAACGAATCATTACGATTAAAACATATAAAACATGTTGTTTTATTCAAACATTACTTCTCATCCGAGCAATGTTCCCGGTTGCATACCTCCCGGGGTCCGTTAAACCTCAAATTTATTTATTTTGTATTTTGGGGTCGGCGCAGTAGGATTGTCAGCAACATCACTAACAATACCCTTTGCAAAAAGATTTGGCAAAAAAATTACGGCCGGACGCCTGCCTGACACCAACCCTCTGAGGGACCAAGCAGTTTATCCGCCACCGCGCGGGGTGTACTTTTAAGGTTCGCTAGTCTCCCTCAGATCCCTTAGTCGCCTTTACGACACCCACGGGAAGAGATGGGGTAACCCTAATCTTTGCCGCGGCTACACGCCAAAATTTCTTTCTTCAAATGTTACTCTAAAGGTGATGAGGCAAGAATTCTACTTAAACATAAACAATTAAATAGCCCCTTAAACTTATAAATTAGTATGCTAATCAGAAATTTAGAAGTTGCTCTATAATTTAAGTATTTTAGTCGTTCAATTTTAAGTATAATTTCAGTCGTTTCAGTAAGTACTCCCAAGCTTAGTTAAGCTTGGGAGGTTTTTCATCTTATGCTTAATACTTTCATAATCTTAATAACCGGTAGGTATAAACTTTATAATTTTAAAATTGACTTAAAATTTGAAGGTGAGATTATAAGGTTCTGGAGAATTTCCAGAACTTATGCCGTTCAAAGCTAGAAACTTTTGGTAGATATAAAAAGCTTTGTTCTCGAAGGTTCTAGAATGCAAATCGCAATAACAAAATTACAAACCAGGATATTAAACTACACTTCAAACCGAAATCAATACCAGTTCATGACTCACTCACACAAAATACTTTCAAATAAAATTTTGTAAATAAAATAAAACTCACCGATTCCACAGAGCGCCACAGCAAAAACGTAGATAAAGCTTTTCATTTTATTATTTTCTATTTTTTTAATTAAAGTTAAATATTTTGTCTTTTATAAAGATACGTGCAGTGCGTTTCGAAGGTTGCCCTGTATTGGCAACGGTTGCTGCTATTGTGACTGGGCTTGCGCCGGCGCAGCTTTACTTCATACAGCCCGCACGACAAATGTATTAGCAATTAATAAATTAAATAACCGTGAAAGTTTATTGTAATTATGGTTATTGTTAACGACGATAGAAAGTAATGTAATAAAGTCACAATAAAACTGTAGGTCGGTGTGGTTTTATTGTTGTTTATATGGTTGTTCTTTCGGTGTTGGTAGTCAACATGCAAATGTTATTGCGAAGCTCTGCTTTCTTTTATTGAGGAAATTGCAAATTTTACGTGTTATTTTTTCTTATTAAATGTATTACACAAAACAAAGCACATCCTCCATAAGTATTTAACTGTGTACCTATGCATTATTAAAATGTCGTACGAATGCACTTCCTTTGATCTGCTTGTGTAAGACTTGGTTTGGTTTGACTTTAGCATAATTATAAAATCAAGAATCAAGAAAATTTATTAAATAACTGTGTACCTACATTAAGGTGACATGGAAATGTGTTATAAGTATCAACAGTTTGTCTAGCCCGGACATACAATATTATACTAACTATATAAATTCATATCATATTCACTATAACATAATTATGCAAATGAGAGTTTACTTAAATATTTAGGCGACTTGTTTTAGGACTCTATGTTTTGCCCGCATTTACTTTGCTAATGTCAATATAATATAGTCAGACATTTAAATGTCTGACTATAATATATTCCAGCCTCAGGGCTGGAACCTTAAAATTAACTATGTCAAAATAGTTTTCACAAAAAAAGATTGTCACCAAAGACAGTTTCTTTGTATTTTCTATGATTTCTAAAAGACCCCATAATATTTTCTGTGGCTTGGGCTAGAAATTCTTATAATAGGTTCTGCATGATAATGACTTCTTAGATCTCTAAAGTAAGCAACGTTTATTCCTATTTCGTTAAGTTAGAGCCATAAGTTTTAGACGGATTTTCATAGAAATTCTTATGAACTTTTTAAATATCAGAACCATAGCCCAAAATAGACCTGAATGGAAGAGTTGGACGGAGGCCTTTGCCCAGCAGTGGGACAATTCTGGCTAATCTATATGAGTCTTCTCGGGACTACGGCCGGTATAACCCATTTGCCGAAACGTCGAGGTAATTAAACGGACGGACGGACAGACAGACAGACAGACAGCGAAGTCTCAGTAATAGGGTCCCGTTTTTACCTTTAGGTACGGAACCCTAAAAACAATGATTATTTTTAACGCGATCTAGACCCGTGTCTAATAATAATGATAATCTTTATGATATAAAAGAAAGTCGTGTTAGTTACACAATTTATAACTCAAGAACGGCTGAACCGATTTGACTGAAAATTGGTGGGAGGTAGCTTAGAACCAGAAGAAGGACATAGAATACTTTAGATCACGTAAATTCCGCGGCATCAGGACTTACGTGGCTGAAACCGCGGGGCGCCACTAGTAATATGATAAATGGTAAAGTGATGGGTACTTTTTATCTAATACGAGTAAGTACCTATAATATAATTACAGAATAAAACCTAAAAGTAGCACCATAATCAACCGCAGTTCCAACACTTTCTGAATGTCGTTAAAAAAGTTGATCGGTATAGACAGACAGTATATGTATACCTGAATACCCATATGCGCATAATAATCTCGTTTACATTTCCGAGGTCCGACTGCCATGGTCATTGGTCATGGTGCCGTTCGCTGGTAGCTATTTTTAATAGTAGTAGGTGGTACTTGTCAGTGGTGAAACGTGATTTTTCTTTGAAGGGAAGCCGCCTTCCTTCTTGGTTGAAGCCTTAAACAACCCTTGTAATGCAATAGTGTATGCTGTTTTTTTTCTTTAGACATGAAATTTAATTCATTTAACTTAACAGGAAATTAAATATTTATTGTCATTAAATGATTTTTTGACTTAACATAGGTAATTCTAATTATTACCGATATTATTTGGTTATATAACAAGTCTGGAAAATTGTTACTAACAAATGAATCAAAGACATCTGAGAGTAAATGAATTACTCTATTGGTGTGGTCTCTGTCTCTGGTGAAGAATAGAAGTAGGAAAGCATATAATTGATGGAGCTGATGATAGCGCCTGGCTGTATGGCGTTGTGGTCTTGTTATCTTACCTATATTTTTCTATGTTATTGTAGGTATCAAAATTCTGAATAGCTTTGGGGTTAACGTGAATCTAACTGGAACAAGTGGGGCTTATTTATATGCAATTAATATGACTCTACCAACTATATTTTCTCTGGAAATATAGATTTTAGAAGATACTTTTTTCAAAAAACATATCAATAATTTTGAGAGGCATGATCGAGCGTAATGTCAAAATTCAAAAGTAACTTTCTGGGAATCAGCTTGTATAAAAAAATGTGACCGGCCATGTATATTACATACCGGTTTAATGTTTGAAACACGTGTAATACGGTAATGGCTATTCTTAATTTGGAGGTCGAATCCAAACTGCATTTGCCTGCGGGATCGTAATTTTCGAGACAGGATTTTAAATGGTTATTTTAATTTTAATTGTTATGGTTATTGAGCTGGTTTTTTATGTTTTCAATAAAAAATGGTAATTAACTATTATTTTAAATACCTATAATGTTTTTAAAATAATAGTTATCTTCCTACTTTTCAGTTACCTAGGTAGGTACTTACCTACTAAAAATTGTATAGTGGTTAATTGTGTTCGTTTTTTTTTAAGTAAATGTCGTTTTATTTTAAGAAGGTGTGTATTATCAGGCGCTGATGTAAAAATATATCGATCGATATAATATCGATATAATGAATAGAAACCTAGATGAATACCTACTTTCCATTATTTTTTCAACTAACACAATTGCACGTAACTTATAGAGATACATCTTCTCCCAGGTCTTAATTGCGTGTGTTTTGTTTTGAAAGTATCTTACCTCGACGTTTCGACTATTTTACAATAGTCTTGGTAGTGAGGAGACCCACTAAAACTACTACTATGTCCTTAAGACATTAGAAAACGTTATCCGTCACCTAGGAGGTCTCTAGGAGAGTTGGGGTCAGGCAGGCGGCCGGCCGTAACAATATTGCCAAATCTATTTCCAGAAGGTATTTTCAATGACGACTTACCTACTTCGCCGACCCCCTAATAAAAAAACTTGAGAGGTGTCAAGGGAAACCCGGATAAAACAAAGTTAAAAAAAATAAGTGTCGTTACAACTTTTGGTCTTAATCCCCTTTCGCAATGCGCGATAAGGATCCTTATTCCAAAAAAATAATATTTGGGCTTTAACGGACCCCGGGCTCCCGAGAGAGATGCAACCGGGAACATCGTTCGGACAGTGATGATGACAGTGATGATGACAAACATTGAGCATTGAAACAATGCTAAAAGTATTATACAACACGCGATTAACACCCAAAAATGAAATTAATTTCTATTCAACATAGCGAAATCAAAAAGTCTATGATGTTAATGTGAAAAATCTACCAACTTCTGCAGGCTTACCTCCTTAAAATTACAATAACTAAAATGAATTATAACTCCTATAAACTATTCTATGAACTTGCAACACCAAATACCTAAGTTAGAGGTTCATTACATAAACGTACCTAAGTGTGACAATTAACTAACAACTGCTCAGTAAATAGGTACCTACCTAATGAAATCGTGAACTCACGCAACGTAGAGTCCTGCCTCTAGTTAAGTTCCTAGACCAGTTTGCTAGGTATTTAGTTACCCAACATTAATTATTGTTATGTTGCTTAACTTAGTTATCAGAACCGCATGCCGTTGATTCCTGATAGTGGGGCTTTGAGAAACTGATTTTTATTGGATGATAGTTTATTCCTGCAAAAATACTACCTTAAAGGGACAGTCTACCTACTCTTTTCTCCAAACAAACTTTACAAACGTTGTCGACTGTTTCCTCATTGGATAAAGATATTAGAAAAAATATGTTTATGGCATAAGTCCTTTTAGAGCCATAACCACGACCGTTAGTTTTGATTTTTATCATTTTCTAATTTTTCTATTCTAATGAGAAACTGAAACGTAGGGACATGGTCATGGAAGATATAGGTTTTATGGCATAAAAATATTTGCACTAATATCTATATCCAGGGAGGAAACAGTCGACTACGTTTGTATGAAGAAAGAGTAGGTAGACTGTCCTCTTCGCCGACTAAAGTAACTTAGCTTAGTTCTGCATATTTTTCATATACGAAACAGTCAAGCTACTGTTTCGTATTATGTGCATCCATCGCAAACTATTCCAGCTATACTCACTTGTGTATGCGAGCTAACCTAACCGACCTTAGTTTAGTTGTAACTTTACTAGGGACGTTTGGCTTCAACGTCTTCTAGAGTGAATTGGTATTTTCTAGGCAAGTACGCTACATCGTCGACCTCATCGTCACTTCCCACTAAGGTGAGGTCTCACTACTGTGAGGTCAAGTGTGTCCTATTTTTTTCCTATAGTGAGGCAGAAAAGATGGATATAAAGGAACTCCTGAAAAAGAAGACCCTAATCAGGGTAAAATAGAAAAACATTTCCAATTTCCCCTGAATTACTTTTTAATTAGCAAATAAGTATCGCCCTGCTGATAATTGAAAATGTTCTTGCTGGAAATCGGGTTAAAGTAAAGTATGTGTTAATCCAGATCTTCAGCTATCTCGATACAAGTTTCATCGCAATCGCTTCAGTAGTTTCAGCGTGATTAAAACACAAACAAACAAACGTCTAAACTTGTGAGATGTGGTTTCTGAGAGCTTAAGAAAATGCTACCGTCCTACAAATCATAAGGACGTAATTTATTAATACCTACACTAAGTTTGTAGTATGTATTTCATGTTAGTCTTCCTTTCTCTTGTCATAAGAACAATATTAATATGAAAGGTCATTCATCAATCATTATTTTATCTTAGGCGCCATATTAGGGGCACTTTCATTTAAGTTCTAATTTCGCGATAGTTTTGTTTGTTACTTGCCCAAAAACAACTCTAAAGAAAACTAACTTATACTAATATATGGTGAAGTTTACCTCTTTGTCACTTCAGTTATTTATTTGTGACGCCAACACATATGGGAAGACCAACATTTTATTAATTAAGAGGAGTATCAACGCCAACGACCTTGAAACTGAAAATCCCTGTCGGGCTCATCGAAAATTGTTGATTATTTCATGACGGAATGTCGTAGAACTTTTTTTTGTGCAGATTGTAGGTGACATTGTTTCCTACATTTTGGTGTAGTTTTAAGACAAGGACCTCCTATGGTGCAAAGCCTATCCAAATTTTAGACAAAAAATATCTGATTTGGCTAAAATGTCGATAGGCTTCAATACGTTTCGACATATTTGTATGGAAACTGCACTAAAATATCGGAAACAATGTCGCCTACAATCTGTACACAAAAAAAAGTTCTACGACATTCCGTCATGAAATAATGCCCGACATGGATTTTCAGTTTTTCAGTATAGGGCCCTTAATAAAAACACGAACCCTTTTTTGTTAACAATTATTTTTGTCTATATTACGTCCTTGAAGTTCAATATCTTCTTACGTAACTGTTGCTTATTTTTGAAAAGAAACTCGAAAACCTTACAAGTTTTTCGGCTCCAATTACCTACTAGGCATTTCCTGTCCAAAAATGGACATCATTATTTTTATATCGATGACAATAGGGGGGGGGGGGAGGATTGGTCATCATCTATATCTTTAAAATGCTTTATCCTGAGTAACTGACTCACTGATCAACGCATAGCTTATATTATGATTATTTTATATGATGGAGGCATAAGAAAGGGTTTTTCTAAATCCCTACGGGATCGGGACTTACGCAAGTAAACCCGCAGAACCTAGCTAGTTCATTATATCTAAACCTACTGAAAATCAGCGTTGGTTCCGTTGTCCTTTTTTATTTTTTCAACTTTTATAATACTACCTTGAGGATAATAATGTAGGCATTAATTAGATAGTTCTGAACTATCTAATGATAGCTCTTAATGTTCTCATTATTTCAATGAAATCTTTAATCACTGCCATTACCAAACAGTGCAGTAAGATATCATCTTTAATTAAAATACTTATCTACTAGATGTAAATAGATCTCACTTTAACCTGCAATAGATAAAACAAAAACTTTTATCTGCCAATCCACATTCTAATCCTTTCATTAGGTACAAAAAACGTCTGAGGTCTTCGACTAAACAAGGCGAATGCATTTGAAGGCCACATCGAAACAAATGTGAGCTTTGAGTCGAGGTCGACGACCTATAGAAGTAAATTATATAGCTTTGAAATTGTCACAGACAGTTATTTATCAGGTATATGAAATATCTTACTAAATGAATTGCGATGCTTATATATTGATGTAAGTCCGTAAAATAAAATAAAATAAAATAATATGTGCATGATCAATTTTTAACTTGATGTACCTACTATCAACATTTATAAAACCCCGCAGTTCTCCCATATAAGAGCTCGTAGTAAACTTATCGAACCATAGACCGAAATACCTACAAAAGAACACTGCAGTTCTTTTGTAGGTATTTCAGTAGGTATATTGTAGATGTGTAGTTTTTAGGGTTCCGTACCTAAAGGTAAAAACGGGACCCTATTACTGAGACTTCGCTGTCTGTCTGTCTGTCTGTCTGTCTGTCCGTCCGTCCGTCCGTCCGTCCGTTCGTCCGTCTGTCCGTCTGTCCGTCTGTCACCAGGCTGTATCTCATGAACCGTAATAGCTAGAAGGTTGAAATTTTCACAGAAGATGTATTTCGTTGCCGCTACAACAACAAATACTAAAAACGAAATAAAACAATTATTTAAAAGGGGCTCCCATACAACAAACGTGTTTCAAAAATAACAAGGAGTCGAGTCAGGACAGGAAGAAGGACAGGAGGACAAATCGAGTTGGTCATGGAATTCAAAATGGCTGCCCTATCTGTCAAATATACTAGTCTGCCTTACTTACCAAAGAGTTTATTTTATGTTCCAGATTTTCTTTGTGCCAAGGTTTTTTTTTTTCAGTGATTCGGTCGTTTGATGGGAGTAAGAATCGAAGATAAATATTTCATATTTTCCTATAAAATTTAAAAATTGGTTGTTGTAAACCATTTTAGGGTTCCATATCCAATTGTGATAGTGGTACGGAACCCTTTATGCGCGAGTGTCGCACTTGCCCCGTTTTTTTTATATGAAATAGAATCGCACTTGAACTGGCCTCACCTGACCTGATAGGAAACGATGATGAGGTCTTGTATTCATTTAGACTTGAATACTTTAAGGTTTTGTAGGAATTTACTGTAGTTACAGAAGAAAGATAGGTACTTATACTTATACAATATACGATGAGTATATATAATATGAGTTATATTCTGAGTTCGTCGGTGTAAGTATTTAATTAGCTATACGAACCCATACGACGAGCTTAATGCTAAGGAGCATGATAGCGTTGTGTATAATTTTACATAAATAGTGGATCCTATGACATATCATCTTGAAATTCCTTCACTTACCACATCGTCTTTGAATATGTGGGTCGACTAAATGTCATCTAAATATCAGTTGAAAGTAGCATCTTTGAATGCACTTTTACTGCTCGTTGCATGCATGCAAAGGTCGTTGTGCCTTTTATTTTAAAATTGGGACCTACCTGTGCTACTTAGAATTCAAGGCGATAATCTATATAAACTGACATTTTAAATACGAGAATCTGATTGAAAAATTGTTTACAAGGTCGGTCGGTGTCGGGTCTTCCCTGAGTCGGTGCTTTTGCAAGGATATGGATACATACTTCCTACTGTTATTTGTTATCCGGAGCAGCTAGTACAAGGAAGAAAATTGTGTTAGAAAAAAAGGTTACATACTTTTTTCCCGATGGGAAATGTAAGGTCCCAAAAGTAGTAGGTATACCCAAAAGTACCTAGGTACTCCACCTTGAATGAACTTTTCATAGTTGGAGAGAGGCATTTGCCCAGCAGTGCGACAATTCTGGCTCATATAATATAATAAAATGTATAAAAAGACTTTGTCCTGACTGACTGATAGATCAACGCACACCATACAGCGCTGATAGTAGAGGGATGAAATTTGGAAAGTATGTTCTTTATGTGGCGAAGGGATACAATATGAAAGGATTTTTCAAAATTCCTAAGGGATCGGGACTTATGCAAGCAAAACTGCGGGAAACCAAATAGACTAGTTGACAACTAAAAACCCTACGGATTTTTCTGAACGACTGGTGGGGCGCAACGCAAGAACAGGATGCTGATCATTAACATTAAGCGTGGCAATACCAAGTGTCGAGAACTTGGATTTATTTTAGTAAGTTCTATTTTTATTATAAAATTGATCATGACGTTAAAACCTTCGGAGGAAAAACTATTCTACCCTGACTTTACACTAATCAATAGTTTACCTACATACCTAAGTGATTTCCAGATAGCAAAGCAACAGGGTTGTAATCATGTTTTATAAAATACCCGAAACAAGGGAAGGTTATTTATGATGTTAGTGAAAGAACTATGAAATAATTTAGAGTTATCTAGGGCACTATTCAACAAGGGGTTCGAGTCATACTTCTCCAAACAACAAAGGGTAAAAAGAAATCCGATTCCGTTCCATACATATTTTTTTTTATTCCATACATTTTTTGTGGGATTACCTATTACACGATTACCTGTAGATTTCAGTAGGTAAGCATTTTTTATTACTTACCTAAACTCAACTAGTAGTTTTTATTTTTGTATGATTAGTTACGTGTCGAGTAGTCCTCTAAATCTAATGTGGCGGTTAAATAAATAGACGCAAGTAATGTTTTGTTTAACTTAAACTGTATTTAATTTATTTAGTCTTAAAATAATTAATTACATTAGCTATCACTAGGTTGGGTTACTGGGTTAAGCTCTCGCTTTGGGTCCTGGCGCCGCTTCTTCAGAATCTTTGTACCAGTCCTCACTGAAACACAAAAATCAGAATAAATAAATAATACATTTAGCTTAGTTATAGTTATTGAAAACAATACTTTTTAAATTTTGGCATATGACAGGAGAACCTGCAGTCCTCACAAATCCGTTGTAATGCATCTAACCGCTTGCGCCATAGGTATCCATCGCATCGAGATAAAATTAAGAACTACATCTCACTGTTTTCGACTGAGGCACGTAGCGACAACTATACTGTTGGGTGCAGAATATTGGGGAAGTATCTATTTTGATTTGAAGTGAAATTTCCAAGTGTAGGCAACACTTTCATTTAAAATCTAGGTTTAGCCTAGTTATTTATGTAAGGTCGAAGATTGAGGTTTATGTTAGTAGATTATTTATATAACCTAGATTTAGAGACGTAACACAGTGTTAGGAAACTCAGGAAATCACATTTTTACCTCTAGTAAGCCTGTATGATGTTTTTAACTAATGCAACCCTATTAAAAACTATAGATTTACAGAAACTACGATATAATTAACAACACTGAGCGGTCTCGAGCATGATGTCTCGGAACGTGTTCCACTGCCATTTTCTTATCTACTGGATGAGAATGCTGTCAATATCTTCGGTCATCTGGTGAGATATTGGGCTCCCTTCACCTATTAAGAATGGGAAAGGAGATCTATAATAAATGTTTGTACTGACCATCCGCGCACGTTCTCAGGCGCGTCACATTTCTGGGTCTCTTCGTTGTAAACCTCTCCGGCTGTGCAGCCGAGGTCGCGGGGTTCGACGCCGTTCAGACACACGTAGAATCGTTGGCAGTCATTCGGGTGCGGGAATTTGGGGTGCGCGACTGCCTGGCCAGTGCCGTCAACTTGCTGCTCTTTGGGGCATTCGAAACCGTCCTTTGTCTTCTCTGAAAATATACGCATTTATGGCATGTAGTAAAGCTAGCTAGATATTGGTACAACGATGCGAAAATCAACATAATGTTAAAAAAACCATAATCGGTCTTATCGATGAAAGCGTTTTCTTCCAGGCCTGTGGTGTAGAGTTATCTCTACTACCAGCTCGCAAATTTCCAGGCGTACCTAAAGGAATTTAGGTTTATAATGCATCCATAGGAATTGGTTCAAAATCTTGCTATCTTCGACGTCCAGAAAGTCGGTATTTGGCCCAAAATGTATTCAAGCATTTTTATCATTGCATAGGACTAGTCTGATAGAATTATAATCAAGAACATAAAGTTTGGATAGCTACTTACTTTCCTGATTGTTGCATCCCTGTCTGCCCGCGCTATCTGGCCATACGCAAGTACCGGAGTACTCGTCGAAGTGGAGTCCAGCTGTGCACTTCACCTCGGTGTAGTCGCCCTCGATGCAGTTGAAGAAGATATTGCATACTGTAGGGTCAGGGTGGGCGAAGAAACCGTTGCGGCGAGGGCAGTTATTGTTGGGCTTAGGGGGTTCTAGAGAAAAACACAAAAACGTTAAAGAAGGCTAAAATAATCCTGAACTGTATTATGGAATGAAAGATAAAATAACTCAGATTTTTGTATTTAAAAACAGTGAAGATATAAGAGTAAATATAAAAATATTTGAGTCCTACTTATAAATCTGTCATAAACAATTTGAGACATCATGTTTCATTGTAGATTAGGTAATATAATTAGTCAAAAATAACTTCCTCGAGAAAATACTAAATTCTTTAAATACGTCTATGTAAGCCTGCATTGTTCATTTGATGTTTCATTCTCTTTAATTCTCCATATCATCAATTACAATAAAAAGTTTCAGGGTTCTCCCAAACAATGAGTTCTATTGTTTTGTGCTGGAAATCTAACAAATGTCTGTAAATCCCATTATAGTAGTATACTTATCTATCTCTACGCAATATTACCGTTTTATTTCTTTCTATTTTTTACCCATGAACATAATATGTATGACATAAAGATGAGCATTTACTTATGGACAAGTTCGGTCAATGTAAACTGCTTTTTAAATGGATTCAAGTTTGAAAGTTGACACGTAAATCGTTAAAATTGTAAAATCTTTATCTTTTCTTGGAAATGACCTTGTATCAACCTTGTTCGGATGACTTGTATTAAAATGAGGAGGAATTTATAGAATAAAGGGCATCGTTATTAATACTACCCCATTATGACTTCACGTAACAAAATGGAAATTATGGTGATGTGGCGAAAAAAATGATTGCATTCTTTATATCGGACTAGTTTTTTCCACATAAAAATTAATATTGCTTAACATAGCGTACACCGTAGTAAGAATAATAGGTATTATAGGTATACCAGAATCTGATGGAAAATAAGGTAAAAAAAATTTGCAGTAACCCATGGGTAACCATCTTGATATTTGAATATATGTAAACAATGTATGTAAAACGTACTAATGACACGATCATACATATTTACATGACACATGTAGATGACATTTCCATATTAAAATCATGAATTCTTTTTTTTTCTCAAGCCATGAGATTCTGGTAGACCTTTAACACTATAAAAAACCATATTGTAAAAAATTATCAACGTAGGTGTATACGTAACAAATCACTTGACATTTAGGTTACATAAAGTCTACAAATACTAGTCGACCTAGAAATGCAGTGGCGTGTATGACCTATTCGGTCAAAGGTGGCGTTCACTTTGTATTATAGGATCAGGAACCTCTTGAACTATTTACTATCACTTTATAAATGCAAGGATTTGTCGCATATCCTGTTTGTTCGTTTTTATAAGCGAAGTTGCCTACATATAATTCTTGGAATTACGTATGCACTATAGAAATATAAATAAAAGGTTAAATTTAAAACATGTGGAATATCTATACCTAATATTTTTTTTGCAATACATGTTTCAAGGTAACGAGAAGGTTCCGATCGTCCATTGCGAACTTAAATAAATTACTTTAGCTAAGCTTCGATTGTTTGAGACTGTTTTTCATACAATGTGCGTCTACAGCAAATTATGCCATCTATGCTCCTTGTATGAAAAACTGGCGAGCTAAGTTAGACTGACTTCGGTTTGGGCTTGGCTTCTCTATATTCTATGAAGAAGCCTATATACTAGTCACGACGTCAAAGCATCTTCTTAGTAAGATTACTGCATCTTAGACCGTAAGTTACATTTGGTAACATAGTGGTAAAACGCTTACTTGTCAATTAATAAAAAAAATGTGGCAAAAAAAATATATAAACCCAGCTATGACCAGCAAGGATATAAAGAGAGGGGTCCGCTGTACCGTCAGAATTATATGGACAGGAGGTCTCGCACTGAATTTTGTGCCTATATGATCTACGCCATGTTGCGCTGTTGTCGCGTGTTTTCTATTGAAATGGTGCCTGTCTCCGGAACTATTCGTTCCATGGACGGTCACCATCACTTTCAATAGAAAACGCGCGACAACAACGCAACATGGCGCAAATTAAATCGGCACAAAGATCTGATGTCATTTTGTATGGTATAGCAATTCCAGCGTACTTGTATAGTTTCATTTCAGTGTAAATAACCGTAGGTAACCCAAACTTACGTAGTTCTGTCCTGTCGCCGCAGTCGACGTTGAAAGGTTGATCACACTTGTTGATTTTCCTGATAGTGGGGTCGAAGACTAAACCGTCTGGGCACACTTTTGTGGTGGCCACACCATCGACACACTCGTAGAACTTGTCACACTGTCTTTCGTCTTCGTATTGACCGTCTTTGTTGGGGCATTTGTATTGTTGTGCGCCTGGAAAGGGGAGAGACGTATTGTTAGTTATGTCAGAATGATGTTCAAGAGTAATCAATAGCTACGGAATGTAAATATTAGGTAGAGAAGAGTTCCTTCTAGATTTTATTAGTACCTATAGTGTTTCTCTCAATTGGAAACGAGGAGACTACGAGTCTCATTCAAAAACACGAAAGATGCCTTCCTTAATTTCACCTGAGCACCTGTGACGGCAGTTACTAGACGTATTGCAATCAATTTTTTTAAATCCTGTCATGTACAGAAGTTTGGAAAATATATTGTCAACTAAGAGAAAACTAAGTGTTGTTATTTATGCTATTATTTTCTTTAATTTTGTGGTATTGCATACACCGAAATAATATTCCGAAACCTGATTTTAACGGAAATTTATAGGTATCCGGAGCTCCAGGTTCATAAAGTAGATCATACGCAAGCTAAGACATAGTTACAAAACTGGTTTTGATATAACAGTTTACATAATCGAACTCTATGACACATATTATTATCTCCGTGCACACTGCTTTACGATCTCGAGTCAATAAGGATGTTAAGTTATGTATGACATTTAAAATACCTAGAAATTTTATAAATATCGCATGTCAAGGTTACCATATTACTAGTATTTTCATGTTAATTTATTAACAATATTACGAAGTTACACATTAATAATAATTATCGTAATTTATGCTTATTCTAATTAACAACCGAAGTATAGACAATAATCAATAATTCGACATTAAAATTTAAATGTAAGATCACTCTTCGGTTTTCGCGATGCAGATATGAAATTAAACTCATTTTTCGGGTTTTCAAAGTGTTAAGATAATCAATAAAAATTTGAAACGTATAAAATAAGCCAGTAGGTTTTCAGTTAATAAAATACACAAATATTTCTTTAGCGTTAACTTAATTGTTGGTTGTATAAGAGTAACCCAGAGACCTAGTAACGGTAGCTACCTTTACATTTCAAAACAATATGTTTTAGTTTTACAACAATAAAAAAGTAGCGTACACTATTTCATTTTTAGAATGCATTGCATTTGAAACGTAAAAGTCGGAAAGCTAACCTACATAAAAAATCTGAGAAATATTAATAGTTGCAATTATCAAATTTTGGTCGACTAGCGACAAGAGTTGAAAATGAAAAAGTTGTCTGTAACAGCCGCTGTTTCTGATACCATGCGATTTGGCACATATTTAAAACTGCCCTTAAATATTTCTGATATAGGTTTTATGGCATAAACATATTTGCTCTAATGTTTTTATCCAGGGGGGAAAACGTAAACTACGTTTGTATGGAGAAAGAGAATGGAGACAATCCTCTTAAGGTAGGTACATAATATATAGGTTTAAACGCTAAATTTGATTTATTATTAGATTTTTCTTCTGTTTTCGCGATGTTGTATTGAAATTAAAGAAATTTTTCGGTTTGAATCGCGTGGTGTTTGTTACTTTTAGCATTGTTACAACGCTCAACGTTCAGCTGTCTATCCTAAAGAAGGGACCTGGAAAGGTCTCGAAGCGTTGAGCGTTGTAACAATGCTAAAAGTAATAAACACCACGCGATTCAAACCGAAAAATGTCTTTGATTTATTATTTTTACAAAATTCCAATTTCTTTTAAAACGACAGCAGTGGTAACACATTATCGTGGGCGATTGGTATCGCAACGAGTTACGTAAGAGAAGTGAAAGTCAACTAGTATTACAACATCGCTGCAGCGACTGATGCATCAAGGGTCGGAGACGGAGTGACCTGGGATCATGCGAATCCTTGGCAGATATATTGAAAAATCAGAAGAAAAATCTAATCACAAACGGCTTAGATAATTGGTAATATCACAGTTTAATCATTGGCAGTGCGTGCCGAATGGAGGATCTTCTCCTAACTTACTTTACTAATATTTAACAGTCAAATTAAATATATTTTCGATTGATCTTTCTTTGCGATGTTAAATTGATATTAAACTCATTCGGTTTTAATCGCGTTGATTTTAATAAAGGTACCAATTAAGCTTTTTTCAACGCCCATTTTGAGGTGTTCATGATCTAGACCTCTAGATTCGTTGTTTTTATATTAATAGACACAACTGTTTATAAATTTAATAGTAATTATTAATTACTAATTAAGTATGTAGTGTAATTTATAATTCAATTTTAAGATGTCATATAATTTTATTGGTATTTTGGCTATTGCCGAAAGATCGCTGCATAAAATGATAGGTAGTAACTAGTAACTATAGGTTAAAGAATTTAAAATAACTAGCTATAGGTACCTACGTACTAAGCTTTAAAATTGTGTCGCAATGTCAAGTGACAGGAATACTAAAATAACTTTAGGTAAAGTTACAAAGAATACGTGCTCGAAGAATGATACAAAGTATTTGAATTTTACTATCTTACAACAGACTCGTGAGGGATTTATTCTGTAGATATGTCGTCGTGTGTAAACTGATGCTAGGCACATTACCTAGTAGCCACAGTTTACCTAGTAGTTACCTAGTCTCTATTATTGCCTACTTATCAATCGCCAGGTGTCTGGTTAACATTTAAAACTTACTTCATTCTAAAGTACTTCTTAGAACCTGTCACTTTTAGAACCTACGTGAGTGTCAAATAAATACCTAAAATACCTTTAAATTCATACCTTTAAGTATTTTTTTTTTTTAATACATAAACCTTAAAGTTAAGAATAAAGCGAAAGATTTGCGACGCCAAATTAATTAAACTATAACGGATCCCACATTTAAGATTTTGAGGATTTCCACGTTTAGAGGCAGAATGCCTGCATGGTTTTATTATAAGTTTCAATCAAAAACATAAAACTCTAGATTGTATGTTTATTATATGAAATTTCAAACTTTTTTATGATAGCATTCAAGGCTCTAACAACCACTAATTTAACATCACTATTAAAATAATACAAAAAGCAACCAACACCTAATTTTCATTAAAACGAAACATTTCCTCAGTCTTGCAAAACAGAAGGATATTTGCGTAAATTTTAATATAGCGGTGTCAACACGCAGACGACGCAATCTTTTATAGAAATTTCGTATATCTGTCTGTAACTGCTTACTTATAATAAATTCGTGAAACTATGAATGTCAATGTCGAGTTACATTGTAGAGTTACTAGAGGGTGAAGCCGGTTACTGTTTGCCGTTTCTTTTTTGCTCTTTATTTTCTTTAGTCTTTTTTGTTTTGTTGTCTATTTTGATACACTTTCTCAAGATCAAATCGATCTGCAGTGCCTGGTAGTTTGTTTTTACTTTTATGCTGTCACGTTTCACAAGTTCGCATCTTCAAAATATTGTTTATCGGTTTAAACTCTGTTTCAATTAAAATAATGAAAACTATTAAAAGAGAAATTAAATCTTTCTGTAATCACGTGGTTGTAAACCCATCATTCGGCTTAGGTAAATTCGTTAGTAAAACATGGTAAAACAAACATTTTGAGAATATACTAAATTTAGTTTCTACTTGGGTACAATAACTTACAAAGATGTAGATACTCTGTGTCTAAAAATGGCTGGGTCTAAAAATATGGCTAGGGTATCCTAGTGGACAAAATCGACAAAAAGGGGTTTCTTGGCCTAAGTCCGGCCTAGACCGGTACGAAGGAAGACATATCGGATCTTGTGCCACTGCCGTCTTCCTTCTTCTACTTTTTAGACCATATCATCACTTACATCATTAAAAAGTGTGTCACATCATCACTTATCACCAGGTAAGATAGTGGTCAAAACGCTCATCTATCGTATAAGAAAAATAAAATAAAAGTACCTAGGTACTTCACGACAAGACGACACAATTACGTGGCAGAGTGACTGAGCTTGGACGAGTGGGTACTGTCATAATCACAGTAATTATACTGGGCCAATCGCTCGTAATAAACATTGAATAACCATTTCGTAACCTACATGTTCGTGCTTAAACTGTTGCATGAAGAATACCTTAATTTAAATAGTATTTAACTCCGTCTGTCTCTTGATTATTTAAGAATGCTGTTTTAATTTTAAACCTTGTTAAGAGTCGATAAGACGCATCGTAAAGTTTCAAAACTCCTGATGAGACTGATGCAAAGGGCGTGGGTTCTAATTTCATAGACAACGGCCTACGCTATTTAGTTGACGCAATTCATAAGATTAAATTGCATCTCATTTTTTAAAATTTACATATAAGACAGCAAGTATATATTTATTTTTGTTACTGCTTAAAAATTATTTTAAATGGAATTTTAATTAGTATTTGAATCATCTTCTGCCACAAACAATTATTGGGTTTCCATTAGGTTTTTCATTTTTGTAGCAAAATATTTTTTGAAGCCCGCGTTGATGTCTTTTGTATGGAAATTCATATTTATGGGTATTTTACATTTTTGAGTAGTCTTCTATCAAGTAAATAAAAAAATATCATCACAACGTGACAATGTGATTAATCTCCACCCAAAAAAAATCTGTGAACAATCTGTGATCTGTGAATCTGTGCATTATGGATGGAAGACCTTTTCTTTCTACCACAAGCTACACTATACAACACTAGTCGGACATGGCCTTATGTATGACGACTTTAGTGGCACATCTAGCGAACACTTTGCTTCTTGCCAGAAGCAGGTTAAATTTCCGCCTCAAATAAATATTTACGCCCATTGCCAATAATTGGTAAAATTGCAATTTTTTGACGTGCAGAAGATAATACAATATTTGATTAGAGAAAAATAAACTTACTCGCGATTGCGGCGACTGCAGTCAAAACGATGAACACTTTCATGTTGACCTTTTTATTTTTAATTACGAAATATTCGAGTATTTTTTGTTTTATAAATGACTAGATGGTGGTCCGACTGTGTCGTCGACCCTGGAGCGACTGACGACCGAAGCACTCGCGCGCGCCTTTTCTTCACCTTACCGGCGCGTACGCACTAAACCGGTAAGTAACTTAGGCGTGATTTAACAAATTATTGTATTAGTGAAACAATACAAATTTGCAAAAGGCATTACGCGGTTGCAAAGAACGTCAATGAGCTGGTAATAAGTTAAATGAGGAAAGTTTGAAATACTAAGATAGGAATTTTAATAGAGGTTGATATGGTAATAAAGATTGAAGAGCCCACTTCATTACAGTAATCTAATGAATGATCTATTGTAACAATAGGTGAATGAAATCTATGACTCATGAATTTTAATTAAGTTGGTGGGTGGTTTTTTAATATAAATAAAGATAAAGCTGTATTTTTCCTTGAAAATATTTGTAGTAGACGCCTAGGGCATTAAAAATTATGAAAGATTTTTACTCAATTCGAAACTTAAATTTGAATGATTGTAAAAGCATTAAATATCTAGGTATGTAAAATTCTTACAGAGGCATGTTCTTTTTCTCTTCACTTTTTAAAGCGCGATCTTCAGAGCTTCTAGGTAAAGCGGCATCATCATGGATATCTTTGTTTATTAAATTAATTTGTAGTGCTGCTCAAGAACATATCAAAATTATTTGGTGCGTATTAGACTATATTATCTCACTAGGTGGTAACTTGGCGAAAAAAAAGTGACAATGGTTATTTTTGTCCTTATCACATCTTTGTACAAAGTTAGACCACGCAACCCAGCAAATTAAAGCATTTTAAGGCACCGAGATAAATCAAGAAAGCTTAGTCGACCCGTGGAGGAACTGGAATTAAGTAGATTTATTAGCTGTCAGAACGAATGTCTAAACTCGTGTAT
Source organism: Idaea biselata (assembly GCA_958496205.1). Classification (NCBI taxonomy): domain Eukaryota; kingdom Metazoa; phylum Arthropoda; class Insecta; order Lepidoptera; family Geometridae; genus Idaea; species Idaea biselata. The sequence goes on along the minus strand of OY292394.1, from coordinate 46,538,702 downwards.
TATGGTTCATTAGAGTTCATGCCGAGACTTATATCTGCAATCTCTTACAGGTTTAGAGGATTGTGCAGTCGTTGAACCAAACCTTTTCAGAAGGACAAGTCAGTAAGTAGGTATTAACAAGAAAATTAAACAGCGAAGAGGAGGTAATGTGTTATATAAATACAAGTCTACTTATACTCTAAACAATACTTTAACATTATAAATTCAAAATTTTGTGCTTGTGCTTATGACAGCTTCACTCAAAAACGACTGAACAGGAAGCGATAACTTGTTAAAAAGATAGATAGCTAGAGATGCTGACTTGAAGTGGATCTTGGTCTCCTAACCGAGTCTTTCACCAACGCTGTCCTATTTCTTGCCAGTCTTTAAACAAATAATCCCTGTATTTACTTACATATACTTGCTATCTCTCATATACTTGCTTATTTCAAATGCACAAAACATAATCAGTGCAGGTTCAGTTCAATGAACGGTACCTTCCTGCTAAGTACAAAAATATGTGTAAGTTTATTCGTACCGGTAAATAGCTACGTCTCGCATAATAATATCGACGATTTGGTCTCAATAAAGAAAGCACGTATACGTATTGTGGAGTTGGTAGGTCAATTCAATTCTAAGATACCTACCTAGTTCATTTAGTACGCAGTCGAGATTTTGATTAAAAAAACAAATAAGAACACTCGCGTATAAGTCATACTAGCAGCTCCCCGCGGTTTCACCCGCATAAGTCCCGATCCCGTGGGAATATAGGGATCAAAAGTAGCCTATAGGCTTTCTCAAAAAATTGACTATTCAACACCGAAATAATTTTTCAAATCGGACCAGTGGTTCCTAAGATTAGCGCGTTCAAACAAACAAACTTTTCCGCTTTATAATATTAGTATAGATATCAAACCTATATCAAAATAGCTTCATCCATTTGAGAGATACGATGCCACGAACAGATACACAGACATACACCTCAAACTTATAACACCCCTCTATTCCTTCGGGAGTTGAAAATAGACGACCTCTGTGGTGCGTCGTCTATTTTCAACTGAATGCCCGACTGCAATGCAGAAGGTCGCGGGTTCGATTCCCGCCGGGTGCAAGTATTTATGATTAAAAATGTATAAAATGTATAATATGTATGTATTTACAAAAGAAAAAAAATAAAAGTATTCCGTTGTCTAGTCACCGTTGTCTAGTCACCGTAACATAAGCTTAGTCGTTTACCACGGGGCTAGATGGCGCTGTGTGTTGATCACAGAATTTATTATTGTTTATTTATGTATAAGTCAGTATAAGCATCAAAACCGGTTAGCAATTTACTTTTTACGTTTGATTGATCAGAATCGGAGCCCTAAATCTTGATTTGGGGTTAAAATGAGAATCCCAAATTAGAATAGCCTAAGAAACGATTGTTTACCCAACAGCAGGACGCAAAGAGAGGTTATAAATCTTATTGTTGGATAAATCACAGGACCTATGGTGTTTTTGTCCTACAAAGCATATGACAAAAACACGATTGGTTATACCTACACAATTTTTATACTTAAAGCTGTGTATTCCGATAATACCACAGAATTAGGAATTACACGTGTAATTTCGCCCCTAGCGGCCCAGGCGTCAGCTAACATAATAAACTATCTTACCTAAATATTTTACTTCAATCCACGTCGGCACAATAAACAAGGTAACCGCATTGTAACACAACATAAAACTCAATTTCGTGATCGACTAACACAAAGTTAAGGCGTATCTCAATTACGAACATTACAAAACTGAACATTGCAATAAATTCGAAAGCGGAAGTTATAAAAAATATTTACCTAAGATAATATCAAGTAAAGGTGTCGTTATGTAAGAAGTATGTATCGTACAAGTAACTAATACGATTTGCCTACCAACAGCAGTATCGACAGCTATATACTTTCAATAAAAACTTGTCTAATTCTTTCCACTATCGCTCAATCGTAAGATACTCGTAGCATTAACAACCATTACCTATCTTTAGTCTTGGTGTATTATTTTTTAAATTTCGATCTAGGTAGGTACCTACAGTGTTCCGGCTAGCGAAAGGTAGAAAGTCTAACACTAAAATTTGACTAATCGGTTATTTATGTTTGTTTCAACGGTTTCCAGCAAATGAACATCCGTGAATTGTCGTTAGTCTCAATTCCGAGTGTTATAAAAGCTATAAAATCATAAACAAATCGCTTCCCTACTCATCATTACCGAGGTAGGTGGTATCTATTCGTGATTTGAGAATTCGGTACCTATAGTTGTACTATTTATGTATTCTGTGTCTATAGTAAAATAGTTTTGTCGGAGCCGTGTAGCTCCTGCATAGAATAGGATTACCACATCTCTTCTCGTGGGCGTCCGCGGCGTAAAAGGCGACTAAGGGATCTGAGAGAGACTAGCATACCTTAAGTTCTCTCCGCGCGGTGGCGGATAAACGACTTGGTCTCTAGGAGGTTTTGTGTCAGGCAGGCAGCCTGAGCTCCATATTACACCCCATACATTTCTAGTCTATTCTCTTCTACGCAGTAAATCGGCCACCTACAACGTGCTACGCCGTAGGTGGCTGTCAAACATGTAGCATGTATGTAATACCTAACGCCTTCTAGGTAGGTAGGTACACCTAATTTTTACACACCGAATATTACAAAAGACTCTACCTACTTGTTAAATGTAAGAGAGATTTGATTAGTACCCAAGTTAGTATTAGTTAAGTTGGTAACTGCGTAGGATTCATATTTGTCATTGAGTAATATCACAGTTTATCTATACCTAGGTACTTAAATCTGAAATATCCTATTTAAAGATGCCACGATTCAAAGCCGTGGGATGCTAATTCGTGCGTCAGCACTTTTGCAAAGAGCCATGTGAATCGCATGTCTAAGGAGGCTGCCGCGGCAGCGGAGGTTGCTGTCCTGAGGAAACGCGACAAATATGGTCCTCTATTGGACAGGTAACTTTTCGTGCCTTTTGCAGTCGAGACAAGCAGCGGGTAGTTAGGGAGTTGAGGCAAACGTGTAGAACAACGTATATAAACTCCAACACCGAGTATAGGGTGTTGGAACGTGTCAATAAAAAAGCTGTTAGAAATTAGTTAGGAATTATAAATCTCCTATGTGAACCTTTTTAAATCGGCTGAAAGTTGTTGTTTTTTTGCATCAATGATTGCTAGGTAGCTCCTAAGTATTAGAGGTCTTAGGGCGACCTGAAAACTCTAACACTAGGTGAGCTACACCTCTACACGATAAGAAGAAGAAGACCTAAGTACATAATATTTATCATCAGAAATAATTCCGATAGCTATAGATACTAGCGCTGAGTAGCGCTCTCTACAATCTCCAAGCCTCATGACCTTGCAGTCTTCCTTGGGCGATAAAATATTGTCGCTAAGCGTAGATTTAAATATAGGAATAGGAAATGCAGACACCGGTTTTTGAAGGATTAATCGAGCGAATGGTAGAGACACGAGACGATACAACGTAGTTATATAGGTAGGTAGGTAGATACCTATATATATATTTCTACGTACCTACGGCAACCTCTCTTTGCTATTTCCGTTTGCTTATTTCTCCGGTAACTTCTTAACTTTTATACACTACAATATAGCTGTGTGCCGCGGGACTATCGGGAAAAAACGGGATAGTAGCATTATGTGGTATTCTAGGTCTTCGGCTATCTACATAAGTACCGAGTTTAGACGCAATCGGTTTAGCATTTGTTGTCTGAAGGAGTAGCCAACATACTCGTTTACTTACACGATTATTTTTCTTTATTAATCTACTGTAATTTAAAAAAATCTTTTTATTTAATGTACCTAAATCAGTCTTATTTTAGTTAATGCAATAATTAAATTAATTATTATCTTAGTTTAATTGTAGGTTTTATGAGATATTTAGATAATGAAGTAGATAAATAAATGATTATATTATTATTGTAGTCAATGCAAGTTGAAATGCCACTCATCTTTTAATGTGAAAAAACCCGCATATTTGATATGTAGGTACCTAACTCCTTATAAATTATTTCATCAGCGTTACAACCTAATTTGCATACCTCAACAGAACCGGTTGCGATCCAAGATAGATCACAGACAATGAAACTTGTCAGACAATACTAACTTTCACATCACGTCTAGGCGCAATAATAATATAATTTATTGATACAATGATTGAAAGTTCGATAAATACATACACAACACTAATACCTAGTAGTTATTGAACCTTTTGGGGAGCTCATTGGCCTAGCTGCGTCCGCCGATTTTGTATATTCGTGTAGGTTAAGCAACGTCTGGCGCGGTCATTACTCGAATGGATGACCGATAATGTGTGTTTTATAGAGCTTCTAAAGGCACGAAAAGCAGTTGGCTCTGGTTGTTAATCTCTGATAGCAGTCGTTAGGTCTAGTTAGAGACCCTAGGACAACCTTCCCCCTTATTTTGTAACTTTGTTGCTAACAAATCTCGATTGAAACAATTGAAATTGTTAATTACACGTCTTTTTCACGTCATTCAGTCGCTGACAAATTGTTATTAGAATTAAAACTAGCGATTGTAACTGTCACATTGTTTATAACTGTAAACGCAAAAATCAACAATTTCAATTGTTTCAATCAAGATTTGTTAGTAACCACACCACTACACAAGAAGAAAAATTGAACATGATTATATTGATTACCTACTTTATAATAAAACGGTTTAGGGCACCATTAAAGTGAACATTTTACCTACTCTTTTCTCTTTCTTATTTCTATTCTAATCAGAAAGTGAAAAAAAAACGTAGGGGCATGGTCATGGCAGATATAGATTTTATGGCATAAATACATTTGCCCTTATGTCTTTATCCAGGGAGGAAACAGAAGACTACGTTTGTATGGAGAGAGAGTAGGTTCCTTTTCTCTTGGAGGTGACTCCCGCTCCGGATCCTGGTGCAGAGGTTTGCCATCGAGATTCAGCGTGACAATGCTACTAGCGTTATGGGCACCTTTGCACCTGGAACGATTTGGTTGCATAGAAGAGTCACCCTTAGGCGTTAAGGTCGCTCATTGCATCACACTAGTTTTAAGTTTCTGTCTATGTAATATTTGTTTCATAATGTTTAAAAGAATAAAAAAAAAACTCGGCGTTTCCATTGGTGGAGGACCATCATCGAAAAAAAAAAAGATCATCCGATGCCAGCGCCTCTGCAAACAGCTTTGCGCGTGGAACCCCATTTGGCGCCCAGAGGTGTAAAAGACACGTTTGACAGTTCTTAATTCAAACCTAAGATTAATCGACTCGCGCCCTCTGCCGGGATAAAAAGTTAGTGTTCCTCCTAATTAGCTCAATTTCACGTCATTATCATTAGTTACAAGTTCCTACGTATAATATACTAGAAGCGCCCCGCGCTTTCACCCGCGTAAGGCCGATCGCGTACGAATATCGGGATTAAAATATCATAAGTTACTCCTGGATAATGTAGCTTTCTATTAGTGAAAGAATTATTGAAATCTGTCAAGTAGTTTCGGAGATTACCCCCAATATAGGTACACCTACATACATACAATCATGTTACCAACGTTACCTCTTTTTAATATTAGTAGATATAGGTACAAGAACGAGTTACATCGAATTTATAACGCAACCAAATTAAGTTTCAGTCTAATAATAAGTTTAATAAACGCGCCAATATTTGTGAGGATATTAGTTACTCCTTTATGAAAAAACTACTGGACCGAATACGACGAAACGTTGAATGCTGGAATTTTAGAATAACATTTTCATTACGATTTTTTCTAAGAGATCGAGAACTATAACCGCTGTGCAGCTAGTTTGCAATTTAACTATGTTTTTAGGGTTCCGTACCTAAAGGTAAAAACGGACACTATTACTGAGACTTCGCTGTCTGTCTGTCTGTCTGTCCGTCCGTCTGTCACCAAGCTGTATCTCATGAACCGTAATAGCTAGAAGGTTGAAATTTTCACAGAGATGTATTTCGGTTGCCGCTACAACAACAATTACTAAAAACAAAATAAAACAATTATTTAAAAGGGGCTCCCATACAACAAACGTGTTTCAAAAATAACAAGGAGACAGGACAGGAACAAGGACAGGACTTGGTCAGGACACATCGAGTTGGTCATGGAATTCAAAATGGCTGCCCTATCTGTCATATATACCAGTCTGCCTTCACTTACCAAAGAGTTTCTTTTATGTTTCAGATTTTCTTTGTGCCAAGGTTTTTTTTTTTTGAGTGATTCGGTCGTTTGATGGGAGTAAGGCCGTATACAGAAAGAAAGCTGGAAACTTATAAGCGCTGGTCAGTTCTACACAAAGGAAGCAGGTTGAGGCAGAATGTCGGACTCATCGGACGATGTTATGACGTCAGCCGCCCAGCGCTAACCAGCGCGTGTTGAAGCTTGTCGGCACCGATCAGTGCTTATCGGCGCGGGTTCATACATTTTCCTGCGCGGGTCACCAGCGCTTGTCAGCGCTGGGCGGCTGACGTCATAACATCGTCCGATGAGTCCGACATTCTGCCTCAACCTGCTTCCTTTGTGTAGAACGGACCAGCGCTGACAAGCGCTTGTCAGCGCTTATAAGTTTCCAGCTTTCTTTCTGTATACGCACTAAGAATCGAAGATAAATATTTCACATTTTCCTATAAAATTTAAAAATTGGTTGTTGTAAACCATTTTAGGGTTCCGTATCCAATTGTGATAGTGGTACGGAACCCTTTATGCGCGAGTGTCGCACTTGCCCTGTTTTTTTTTAATTTCAGTTCAGTTACAATATTTTAAAAGGTAGTGTTTGATTTTATTTGACAGATATCTTTAATCTGAAACTAGGTGACCCGGCGAACTTTGTTCCGCCTTAGAGCCAAAAAAAAAGTATACTATGCCCTTATACTATACAATTTCACCTAAATCGGTTCAGTCGTTCTTGAGCTATAAATAGATAGTGTAACTAAACACGACTTTCTTTTATATATTTAAAAAACAAACTTTAATTCTGTAAAGTTCGAACTATTTAAAAATATTTTCTGCTGACGTAATCACCATCCAGTCGCGCTATGTCATCAAAAATAAGCAACGCAATGACCCTACCCTCATCCGTCGTGCTTGCATAATAATATAACTACCCCTACATCCTAATTCAGAAACTTAGATCAAAAATGTAAACAATAATCCCATATAATTATTTGAAAGAGAGAGCTCTTTATTTACTTTTCCCTTAAAATTGACAGTTCTTTTTAACATCTTTGGTCTAAGTTTCTGCAATAGAGTATTGGCATATTTGATTAAAACAAAACATTGTTAAAAATACAACAGTTTATTAGAACATGACCTAGGTACCATACATCTATTATAGACGATTTACAATTCATATCATAATTACTTCTTTTCATATTCTATATTTCTCTTGCGTAAACTAAAATAAACTTTAAAATCTAGATATAGCTAAGTAATAGTATCTATTTATCAATTATTTCTCATATTAGCTAACCTTAGAGCGACTTCTTCTAGGTATTTATTTCGGCTAATGAGTTCCCCGTTTTCTTTTTTCAAGGATTTCACGGTTTCTTTTAAAATGAGTATATCAGTTAGGTATTGCCCTATTTTATCTCGCTTTCTCTTTTCCTCGTCGCTCATTTTGTACTGTCCCTTACGTCTGACGTCAGTCAAGTACCATATTTTAGTGTTGCCCTCTTTCCCTCTCTGTGTTGTAGTCATTTTGAACATGGCCTTTTCATTGTAAACCTTGAAATGGGAAATTAAAATGTTAATTTATAGCACATTTATTTATAAAAAATATGTTAAAATCATCTTCTGGGCGTCATATTCCATGGAATATCACCCATACAACTCGAATCTACATATTCAAATCTGATTATGGGTTTGAGAGCCGATCGCAGATAAATGAAGAAGATAAAACCGGTCAAGTGAAAGTCAGACTTGCTCAAGAAGTATAATATGCATTATGGTTGTATCATATGCACTTAAAAAAATAGTACAATAATGTAGTATATCCGTTGCCTAGTATAGAGTAATGTTGTGCAATATTCATTGTAAAGCTAAAAACACTTGCACCCGGCGGGAATCGATCCCGCAACCTTCTGCATTGCAGTAGGGGCATCGTCCGACGCGCCACAGCGGCCGTCGAATAAGGTAAATACAACTTTCCCCGAATTGTGGATAAAGAATTAATTATTTTTACAATATTAGTAGGATTACCTTAGTAAGCATATGCAGGACCTCCACTCGAGTTTTCTTCGCTAATGTCTCAATGTACTTGGGGAAGCTAGGTTTGGTCATATAATGGTCGATGTTGTACCGGTGTATGTACTCGTGTTTGGTGTAGATGTCGCCGGTGACTATTTCCTGCGTGCCGTTCGTGGCTGGGATCTCGACGGTTTCATCCACCATGTCGCTCAGTTTGCTCACTTGAGTCTCACTGGAAGAAAAGGAAAATGTATGCAGATGGACGACAAATATGTATCATGTTGGCCTGTAATTGTATGTGTGCGTTTTGCTTGTAAACTTACGTAGGTAGGTGTATTATACAATAGATAGATAGATTTAAAAGACAGACGGACAAGCAACTTATTTTATAAGGGTTCCTGTTTTTGTTGAAACTTTAAAAAGGATGATAAAAGGGTCTACATTAAACAAACTCGACAGCTCGATATTGGAATTGGAAATTACAATGACACGCACACACGCAGCTACGCGCCAATATGAATTTCAACATGCTTAGATACAATAACATTTTCATTAAAAATAATGAAGTACTTAAATGAAAAGCTATTAATTAGGTACTTTAAAATGATAAACAACTTCAACAACGCGCGGTGAAAATCGAAAACTGAGTTTAATTTCATGATAAGTCATTTGTTAAACTACCCCAATTCTGATTCCTACCAATGACAATGACAAGTCCTATGCTCATATAACTAAAGGCGGCTACATACGGGGCTAACATCGAGATAATGATAACGATTCCCTAAAGCAGGCTACAGACCATCAGTTTAAACTGTACAGTGCAAATGAAGTTTCTGTCAGTTAGATCTATGTGCCGCCGCCTTACACAGACTACCTGAGAAGAGATGACACAGTACGAGACACAAACACTTGCGCACTCACTTCTGCACGGCATCTTCAGGCGTCTGCACCCCCTTCTCGATCCCCCCTTTCACTTTATCATTGACAATGAACCCCGTTACATTACCATCCTTCATATATACATCAAATACTGGTACGTACGAGTGTCCTGGTTTAGTGTTGGTTTGAACACCCACTTCTGTATGACATGTGTTATCTGCTGTGTTATCGTTAGCCTCATGGTTTTGATTTGCCTCCTGATTGTGTTCCATATTAGCCTCGTCCATATAGATAATTTTTTCTCCATCAAAGTAACCGATAGTTTCACCGTCAGCAGTTTGCGCGAGCCCGTTTTCATCTTGGATGATAACTATCTGTTCATCGTTGCCACAGTTTATAACGTTACCAAATTCATCTTGTAAAACAACTGTTTGGTATTGAAACTGGTTTTCTGATTCAGCCTGTTCGTGGTTGTTCGGTTGGGCTTCTTCAGTAGTCTCTTGTACATATTCTGTGGTCTCTATTGCCTCGGTTTGGTATGTCTCATCTTGTTCTTGCTCGGTGTACTCTTGTGTGTCATCATCGGTGTCTGCTCTTAATTGGGACTCGTCATGGTTGGGAATTGACGATATGTCCCAGTTAGCTGAGTTATTTCTGAAATTGAATTTAATTTAGTGAGATTGTTTCTAAACGAAGTTTGCACAGAATCGCAGCTTGCAGAATTGAATTAATAGAAACATTGTAACATGCACAGTACTATGAATTTGGTTTGGTTGGTAGTGTTGTTTCATGTCTTATGACGTCTTTGAAGTAATTTTCAAAAGAACACACTCTCCACATTTCGGCTCTCTACAATCAGCGGTTTAGGCTGTGCGTTGATCAGACAGTCAGGACAAACCCTTATATAGATATACCTATTTTTCTCCCTCCCAGTTTGCTCAATAATCCAATCACCGTCTTCTTGCTCATATGTTATACGTTCTTTTATGCTGCTAGTATTTTCCGATTCACTGACCCCACCCATTGAAATTTCAATCATGTTTTCTGCTTTCTTCCTTTTTTTTGCTGGGGTTGCTTTCAGGCCCTTTTGACCTGTAGAAAAGGTGATTTTATTTTAGCACAAGATTGCTAGGAAACCTATTCCAATAATTAGCATAAGTGTGGTTGTTGGCAATATTGTTGTACTTGCTAACAACGACACTTTTAAATGTTCCTCTGATCTCTAACACTAGCACCTGTATTTATAGACGAGTCGAGAGTAATTCCTTTGGCTAAGTAAAGACTGTCACATTTTCGCTAATGTTAAAACTTACTGACAAGAGCGGAATGTATACATTGCTTACTCCAATTACTCTACTTGTTTATAAATACTGGTCTAGGGTAGCAAGAAAAGTAGAATGTACAAAGCATTGCTTAGGTTGCGGCTTCATTAGTGCTGGGTTACTATTCTGTGGTAAAAAAAAACACAGAATAAGTAAAGACATTTTTCGGTTTGAATCGCGTGGTTTTTATTACTTTTAGCATTGTTACAACGCTCAAACGTTTACTGTTGGTAAAACTTTGTTGCAGAGAGCACATGGCATCTGTGACGAGGCCCACCTGGCAGAGGAGGTCAAGCACGTGAAACAAGTCCTACGTCGCAACAACCTCCAAGTGCCGCGCCACGTTCACAGAAGCCGCCCAAAACCACCTACGGTCGAGAGAGTCCCGGCTATCCTACCTTTCATCAAGGGGGTCACCGACAAAATTGGAGGAATCTTGAGACGAGCTTCAATTAAAACATATCATAAGCCACAGAAGAAGATCCAACAATTATTAAGACCTGTCAAGTGTAACATACCCCTGGAGGATGCTGGTATCTACAAAATCGATTGTGAGTGTGGCGCTAGTTACATAGGGCAAACCCAACGAAGTGTTGCCGTTCGGATTAAGGAACATATAGCTGATGTGAAGCACAGACGGTCTCTGAAGTCTGCAGTTTGTGAACACATGCTGGACAAGCCAAACCACTACGTCCGCTTCGATCAGGCACGGATACTGGCCACTGAGAAGCGGTATGTACCTAGAATGCTTCGGGAAGCCATTGAAATTCAGAAACACCCCAACAATTTCAATAGGGAGGATGGCTGGAAGGTGCCGCCTGTCTGGGACCCAGTACTACATTTGATTAAGTCCCAGGCCCAGCCAACAACTGCTGCTAGACAACAGGACACTGTCAGCCACTTTTGCCGGTTGTAGAATATAGTATTTTATATTAGCTTTTGATTAGAATAAATTTGATGTAAGCATAAGTCACCACAAAACAACCCCCAGGAGTTTCTTGTGACTTCTTCTCATGAAGGGGCGCGTTTGCGAAGTCACGTAGTGATAAATTAATCGTTGAAAGGTGATTTGTGCATAGTTGGTAATGATAGGCTAAATAAAATGTAAATAATAAAGTAAAATAATAATAAAGTAAATAAAAGTAATAGAGTTAAAATTAAATAATAAAGTTTAATAATAAAATTTAACAATTAAGTAAATAATAATCATTGCAATTTTGGAACCTGCGTAGACAGGAACGTTTTTGATAACATTTTAATAGTTTTTAATAATAAGACGGTAGTCTCTCTGTAACTTTTTTAATACATTAGAATGACAAATCACATCTTAGTCTATCCTGAAGAAGAGACCTGGAAAGGTCTCGAAACGTTGAGCGTTGTAACAATGCTAAAAGTAATAAAAACCACGCGATTCAAACCGAAAAATGTCTTTAATTTCAATACAACATCGCGAAAACAGAAGAAGAATCTACAGAATAAGTAGTCGAACAGAAGAAATGCGTGACGCTGCGTCGACGCAATGCGCTGATGAGGCCGCAGCTATAGGTGGGGTTTCATTTATAATGAGTGGGGACTGTAAATTCTTGATGTTTCTTTTTTACTACAATTTAAGAGGATAGTCTCCATTCTCTTTCTCCATACAAACGTAGTTTAAATTTTCCCCCCTGGATAAAGACATTAGAGCAAATATGTTTATGCCATAAAACCTACATCTGTCATGACAATGCATCTACCTTTTTTTTCTAATTAAAATAATAATAAAAAATAAAAAAACAATAGAATGAAAAAAATAAAAAGGTAGATGCATAGTCATCACAGATAAAAGTTTTATGGCATAAACATATTTGCTCTAATTTCTTTATCCAGGGAGAAAAATTTAAACTACGTTTGTATGGAGAAAGAGAATGGAGACTATCCTCTTAATGATTCCTTGTTTACTATAACTTACGTTTTTTAATCGATACTCCTTGATCATCTGTATTCTCGCCTTCATCTTCACAGTTGTATAAGTCATCAATCACTGAAAATATAATAAGTAAAGTTATAAATTAATGTAGGGACGTATTGTCATGTCTATAATAAGCAGTTTTGGATAAGTTATTGTTCTTTTATTTTGAACAAATATAAGTTATGACCAACTAGGTCCGCCCCGCGGTTTCACCCGCGTAAGGCGCAGTTATTTCTTATATTACGTGTTAATCCAGGTCTCCAGCTATCTGCATACAAAGTTTCATCGCCATCGGTTTAGTAGAATTTTCGTGAAGGAGTAACAATCATACTCGATAACCAGATATTTCCGCGGGTTCGCGGGTGAAAACATAGGGTATTATTATTTTGTTTTATAGAAAAAAATAACAGAAAAAATACTGACCAGCAATTTTATCGGAAAGTTCTTTCAAGCGTTGCGCCGATATTTGCCTGTCCTCATTGTATATTTTCATCTTCCGTTCGATATCGTAGAAAAATGCTCGACTCATTTTGATACTCGTCTCCACCTCAACAAACCTCCTAATCTTAGGTATTTCTACTTCTAGCGATAGTAAATCCATTATCTGTAAAAAATACATAAGAATTAGAGATGGGCCCGACTAGGGGTTCTGCCGACTAGCAGACTAGCTGGTTCCAAAATTGCCGACTAGTCGGCAATGCAGATCATTATTATTCAGAGATATTTGGGTAAATCATGATCACTCGGCAATTGTTGGTATTTTTGGATAAATTTGCACCCCAAATTACGTTTGAAATAAAAATAAGAGTTTGAAAAAAAATTGAATGCAGCTGCAGCATAATTATGATATTCTAGATGTATGATGTTTAGATGACGTATGTAGGCTATGACGTGTTTTGTTTAAGTTTTTCTGACTACCCACCTTCTAACTACGTTTAGAACCAATATTTATTGAATTAGTAGTACACTACTAATTCAATAAATATTGGTTTTATTGCATAATTGTTAATAGGTAGGTAGGTGCCGACTAGTCGGTTCAACTCCCGACTAGTCGGCCCATCTCTAATAAGAATATGTTTAGATTTGATAATTTTAGGTGGTCTTCTAGAAACCATTTGTAGCATGTGGGGGACTTGGGGATCACCGGTGTCAACCATGGTCCCCAACTCCCCGTTTTACGGGAGCGATTGCCGTCTGCCCTAACCCTGGAGGGAAAGCCTGCGCCAGAGCCTCGTCTGTTCTTCAGCAGGTGTACCAGCTAACTAGTTTGGTTGACTTGGGCCCAAAGGTCTTAAAGAGCCCCATACACACCGACTCAAAGCCGATAGCTTAGATTACCTAGATGGTGGGTATTCTAACAACGACGTTCGAATTTTGATCTATCTTTTTTAAAGTATGTCTGAGTAATATCACAAACAGTTTGACTAGTCTAGTCTAGTCTCTAACAGAGACCAGCCCAGTTCTATGGCCGCACGCCTAGAGTCCGGATCCAACCTAAAGATTGCCTTATACTTACAACTTCTTTGATATACGGCGGCAGTTTCCTATTATTGACCAACTTATTGAAATTCTCCTCAGAAAGTTCATGGTCGTGATGGTTGCACACATAGATGACTGTCAGCTTCTCATTCGGCTTGCGCTTCAGTTTTATTTTACACGGACAATCGGTTTTCGAGTTATATCTGCAACTAAAAGTTATGCTTTCAGAATAAACAGGGTAAATTATGAAGAAGTACAACGAAAATTAGTGACATGATCTTCGTATCAATATTCATTAGAAGTTTGCGGAGAAAAAAAAAATGTTTAGGTATAGATACATTTAAACGACATGCGGACTCTGGGGTCCCTAGAGGGTGCAACCGGGGGCGTCACTCGGATGATGTTGACAAATCATAGCCTCTCATAATGGTTTGATAGCTTCTGTGGCGCGTTGGGCGAATACCCGGCTGCTACTTAGAAACTTTCGGGCTCGATTCGGGGACATATAATTATGCTGTCCCCAGCAAAACAAATATTTAAAACTAGCTGCGTCCCGCGGTTTCACCCGCGTAAGTCCCGATCTCGTGGGAATATCGGGATCAAAAGTAGTCTATGTTACTCAGGGTGAATGTAGCTTTCTAATGGTAAAAGAATTGAAATCATCACTACTGTGCTGAAAAACTACTGTTTTTGATTTTATTCATTACAAACATACAGACAGACACACACACACACAGAAAAATACAAATGTTTCCTCTTTATAAAATTACTGTAGATAAGTATTTGTCTGGTTCAGGGTGTTAACTATATTTAGTATCTTATGTATGTAATTAGTCTAATTAGTTACAAAACATAAGTATATGCAGTGTGTCTAATGTCTAGAACAGGGGTTCCCTAACTTATTTGAGACGCGCCCCCTTTTCGACCATAAAAAAAAATCGGCGGCCCCCTGTCATCCAATCCAAAAAAAGTATTAAAAAATAACAAAATAAGTATTAAAAAAAAAAATTATTTTATTGCCAATTAAAATTTTACAAAGTCATACAAGTGATATTTGGTAAGTATCAAATACCTTTGAGTCTTACAAGGGGTATTTGGTAAGTACTAAATACCTTTGATAGCGCCCGTGAAGTGGTCGCGGGGCCGGGGCTGATAAAGTTCTTAACATTCGCCCACTGAGAAACAATATTATGTTCTCGACAGGAGTCAATTTCAAATAATTTCATTGTTCTTATCGAGAAGTCTGGAATGCGTTCTCCAGGTTTTTACTACGCTGGGGGGCGCGCCCCCCCTCTTAGGAAACCCCTGGTCTAGAACATACAAACAAACTTTCGGATTGGCGTTGTTCTAAATACTTTCACTAACATACCTTTTCTTAACAGACTTCCTTTTATAGTCTTTATTCTTCAAATAGACACAGTTGTACACATAGCTCTCATTATCAGTGTCAACATTGTACGATTCAGTACACTTATAGTAGAAGCACCATCGTTTAGCATTCGCACTGATGTACTGAATGAAGTCCCTGTGGCTGTTGAATGTGTCTCCGGGCCTGACGAGCTTCTCGTCACGGAAGTGGAATAGATCATGGTGTACTTTGCAGTAGTCACCGATGCCAGATCGATGTTCAATTTGCCATTCTGTGGAAGACTTATTTGGTTTCACACCCCCAAAACCCTTTCTTGTCAGATTCCTACCTACATTACCAGAACATGCTCTTTAAATTTTAGCTCTCTACTATCGCTGGTTTTGGCTATACGTTGATCAGTCAGTTGGGACATCTTCATTTGTACAACACATAAGTATACAAAAGTAAATAGACTAGTTGTGCCTCTTGGATTACAATGTTTTAGTTCTAGTTCTAGTTGACTATGGTTGCCAAACTCGGGCCCTTACGAAAGGTCAAGCAAAAAAACTGCAGACATGTCAAAGAGCAAAGGAAAGAAGTATGACGGGGAAGAAGCTCTCTGACAAAATAAGAACAGAAATAATAAGAAAGTGTACAAAGACTAAAGAGGTAAAAACAACAATAAGAAAACTGAAATGGAGATGGGCAGGTCATACAATCAGAGGGAAAGACAAATGTCCAAAACATGAATGACCTGGTATCCAAGAGGTTTCTTGGATACCAGGTCATGGATGTTTTGGACAAGAAAAAGAGGGAGACCTTGTAGAAGATGGGTGGATGATATCAAAGAACTGGTCGGAGTTATCTGGACCAGAAAAGCAAGAGAAAGAGAGACTTGGAAGGGATTGGAGGAGGCCTTTGTCAATGGACAAACGGACAAGAAAATAGAAAAAAAAAACAAATCAACAATCCAAATAATACATAATAAAATCAAAATAAGTATAAATTAGAATGTAAATGTAATGTCAAAATGATGTCTGAATAAAAAGGCTATTATTATTATTAGTTCTAGTTGACAAATCAAGATAATAAAAATAAACTCTGTTAATGGTAGGTACACATAAGTCATTACTTGTGTCCCGTGGTTTCATCCGCATGTTTCTAGATCCCATGGGAATATTGGGATCAAAGTGGTCAACAAATCATGTGAATTTGGAGTTTAGTGGTGATGAAATTTGGATGCTGTTGACCACAGTGCTTATAATTATAGAAGGATAGCAGATTTTTCAAGAAAGATGAGGAAAAATCAAATTAGAAACCCTTTTCCTTCAAGATAAATAACAAATCAGCTCAGATGTATGACCTCCCGACTGTTTGCCAAGACTTTCAAGCTAAAATGTTAGATTTTTAGCTATCATAGACAAAATGTTCTTTTAGAAAAGTTAGTTAGTTAGATCTTACATACCTCGTACTGGCTCTTCAACCTCAGCATCAGCATGTACATTCAGAATGATGTCGCCTTCCATTATGATGTTCTCAAAATCACTGAAAATTTTAATTAAAACTACATGACCTACTTGATAATTTAGATATTTGGTGTTAGTTAGTGTAATCTTGCCACTGTTATCTTTCCTTGCTTACTTTTGATGAGATCCTCAGTAGGTTATTGGGAATAAGTTCAAGTGATAATATAGTAACGTTAACTTTATCAGTTCATCGGATTGATTGATTGGAAAGTCTACCCCAAGCATCTAGAAAATAGTCTACTAAGAAACTTTGTCATAATACATTTAAATTCAACGAAGTAAACAAAAGGTAAAAGGAGGGAAAAGTTAATCGTTCCTTACCTCAACGCTTGATCTTGTTTTTCTTCTGCTGGAGCATCGTGCACCTCTTCTTCCAAGATCCCTTCATCAACAATTTCAACTTTCATCGAAATATCTTTGGGGGTCTCTTCTGCTGCACTGGCTTTTTTGTAACGCGTCTCGTAACCCATTTTAGGAATCCACCGTTCGTATTTTATTTTGATAACTCCCTCGCATTGAGTTTGGATAAAATTCACGATATTTCGTAACCGTCAGTTGTCAAAAAACTAAAATGTCGTCAATCAAAATCTTGAAAACAAAATGGCTGTGGCTGGTCGAAAAGAAAAGAAGCGCGAAGCGACGCGAGAAAAATTTCAGGGTTGCCAGTGTCAAAGCTTGTGACAGCAATAAAAAAAAATAAAGGCCTTTTTAGCGGGAATTTTGACATTTTGACAGACGACAGTCAAAGTTCCTCCTTGGGTGGGACTTTATATCAAAATCATCAAAATGAGCAATCACGAAGTGAAAGTGCGGTTCAAATATAATCTCAAAGGATCATTACATCAAAATTCTAAAGAAGTTTAAAAAGATACGCTGTTGTGAAAGAAATAACATGAATAAATAAATTATCTAGTTCAAACTAAAAGATGCTTTCGCCTGCCCCAATTTTTCATAGCGAGAATAAAGAAAAACAATTTAATCAAAACAAAACAAAAACATGTGAACATCGTGAACGGGAAGTTGTCTAAAGTTGTCTAAAAATTGTTGAAAACTACCCTTGTTACTAAATGGGAGATACCTTTTTCTATGTCTTTAAAATCTCCAGTATTTATCAAGAATGATCATCACTTTGCAAACCTTAATTTTCTTTCGTGAAAGCCTTCTTATGGCCGTGGATCGATTGATTCGGCCTTACTATACGCATTTTTTATCGAATTTCGTTAAAAAAGGGGACGTTTCAGATGATGAAGAGTCTGACGATCAAGTGTTTGGTGAGTTCGATGAGGAGCGCGGAGTCGTGTTTTACCCACCGATGTACTTACAGAGATATGCTGCGGTAAATGATTGTCTGTTAGATGAGAGATGGTGTGGAAAGTTGGAGAAGGTAAGTCTATGTTTTCAACTGATAATTAAATAAATAAATAATGCACGACGTTACACACAGCGCAATCTAGCCCCAAACTAAGCACTAGGCTTGTACTATGGGTACTAGACAACGGATATACTTACTACATATTATACATTTTTTTTTTGTAAATACATACATAATATGATACATAGAAAACACTAAATATCCCATGTCTTCGGACTGTGGTGAGTCCTAGGACATGTTGGTTTCCTCACGATGTTTTCCTTCACCGTAAGAGCGATGTTATTAGCGCACATACCTTTTTTTCTTAAAGAAAAAGACATTGGTGCGCGTTCGGCCTGGATTCGAACCCACAACTCTCGGAATGCAAGTCGAGGTATCTACCACTAGACCAACACCGCTCAAATATTTGATATTTGGGTACAATTAGGGCATGAATCCCGGGATCCCGGGATATCGTAATCCCGGGATCTCGGACGCAAAAGTTCGATATTATAATCCCGGGATTGAGTGATCCGATATCGAGATTTGAGCAATTTACTATTTGGGTATAAATTAAGGTTTTTACCTATATTTTTCCTCATGGAATGATTGAATAGAACTATTAAAATTAAACCCAAATTAGTCTACCCCTGAGGAAGAGATCTGTAAAGATTTAGAAGCGTAGGGAATTGGTAAAATGTTTAAAACAATAAAAGTAACGTGATTCATTGCAATTTTTAAGACAATTATTTTTTATACAAGCTCGCATGCAATTTTTTTCTACTAACATCATTTTAGTGGTGCGCCTAGAATTTGGCGCGAAAGTTTACACACTTTCGGGTTTAGGGTATTTGTCCGCCATATTTCCAAAATGATGGGGTAGACGGCCCTCGGGGTAACTTATTTACGCAATGAAACCACTAGAGTCTTAAATATATTAAATATTTTAAATTTAACACATTTTTATTGTTTAAAATTCGCCTTTTTAACGATATCTAAAATCTCAGTATCAATCCCGGGATCCCGGGATTGAGTTCTTAATATCGATATCGTCCCGAGATTGAAAACCTTCCGATATTGCATGCCCTAGGTACAATAGATACTGATATAGGTAGGTAACGTCTGCATAGACTATGACTACCCAGTCATAGTCTCTTCCTGTGGGTGTCGTTTAGGCGACTAAGAGATCTGGAGAAGGCTAGCGAACCTGGAGTTCTCTGGAGTAGCTTGTAAACGACGGCGGCAGCCGGCCGTCAAATATTGCCCAATCTATGTTCGGTAGATGTAGTCAATGATGACTTACCTTACCTACTGTGCCAACCCCTAAATCTTTTGGGGTTCTAGTAGATGGACCCCAAGAGGGGTGCAACAACCGGGAGCATTGCTCAGATACCACTGCCGAATAGGGCTGAGAATAGGGCTACCCTATCTTTGGACTTTGGGATCTGGCCCAAAGTCCAAAGATAGGGTAGCCCTATTCTACGCAGGGGCTACACATCATGTCTAAAATGTTGCATGCACATCTTGAAGAAAGAAAGACAGATCTTATTGCGGCTTTCATTTTGTATGGTTTTCAGGTTGTAGACCTAGGTAACCATGACATGAGCTTCATAAAGTACCTGAAGGAGTTGAAAGGCATCCGGTGCATTCTCGGTGTGGATATTGAGAGTATCCCCCTACGCTGCTCTTCTGATCTGATTGGTTGTGATGATTATGCTCCGAAACGCGAGAACCCTTTGCAAGTTAGAGTAAGTCTTTGAGAACATAAATAACTTCCTTATTTTCTTCTATTAGTTTTATTTGATTTAATACTTTTTTTAATTTTATTAATTTTCTATCTGAGGTCAGTCTTTGGAGCCTGAGCTAATGTGTTATGGAGTTGTGTGTCCTGGAGAAGGATATATTATGACCACTGCCTCAGTATCCTTGATTGGAATACTCACTTCCGTTTTAGTCTTTGATTCCCCTCATAGCTTAGACCAGGGGTTCCCTAACTTATTTGAGGCGCGCCCCCTTTCGACCATAAAAAAAAGTCCGCGCTCCCCCATCCATTATCAGGCCAGAATAAAAAGTGTTTTAAATAGGTATGTTTATTGCTCATTAAAGTTTTCAAAGTCATACAAAAGGCAAGTGTAAAATACCTTTGATAGCGCCTGTGAGGAGGAGGTAGAGGCTGATAAGGTCTTAACATGATCTTAACATTGGCCGACTGTGGAAACAATATTATGTTCTTGACAGGCGTCAATTTCAGATAATTTAATTGGTCGTATCGAATGCATTCTCTCCGGTTTTAATACTTAACTACACAGGTGACCCGCGCCCCCCTGTAAATGCCTCTGCGCCCCCCCCTGGGGGGCGCGCCCCCCATTTTGGGAATCCCTGGTTTAGACGCTCAAAGTCGAGCTTCTGTATTTGATTCTAGTATTTTAAGTGTGACTGGCTTGCATTTAACCACACCTCACCTAATGGACACTAATAAAGAGGTTGACCAGCATGCTTGCCTGAAAAAAACTTATTCAATCCAGACTTTCCAACTACAAAGTTGTAATTGAGAGAACAATGATGTGGCAGAAAATTCCACTTAAAATAGTAGGTAGTTGCCAAGAAACATTTGGATATGTAAAGCTTTGTCATAAATAGAATAGTCTTTAATTATTAGTTCCAATAAACATAATATGGTTTCATTGGATCTAATGCATAAAACTAAATTCAAAAGAGATATAAAACAAAAAAATGTTCCAGCTCTTCGAAGGCAACGCAGCTGATCCCGACTACCGTTTAATTGGGTGTGACGCAGTAATCTCCATTGAGATGATAGAGCACATGCTACCTCAAGACTTGGACAGACTTGTGCACAACATCTTCGGTTTCATCAGACCCTGGATTGCTATAATCACCACACCAAATGGTGACTTCAATCAACTTTTCAAAGCTTTAGAGAAAAATGGTCTCAGACGATTGGATCACTTCTTCGAGTGGTCTAGAGAGCAGTTTCATGATTGGTAATTATTTTTAAAATGATTATGGAAGCTATAAGGTCCTCCTACATAACTGCTTTTTACCGGCCGATAATATCGCATCCGTTTTTACGATAATACGTCCCAAGCAAGCACTTGGGTCGCATTATCACATTAGTGTGTAACTTCGTCGCCATCCGAAGTGCCTTTTGTGTTTTGTGTGGCGAATTCAAAGCGACGCGATCGTGCAGCGATTCACTGCATGATAAATTGGGACAATAATTCATTTGTATTTCTTGAAATTCCAGGTGCAGTAACATAGTAGCAAGATATCCTGACTACACAGTGAACTGTAAAGGCATTGGGCCTGGACCCTCGGGTACGGAACACCTCGGTTGCTGCAGTCAGATGGCCCTATTTGTCTGTAAAGACTATCATAAACAACAGGACTTGAATCTTGATAGCTTGGCACTTGTTTCCAGTAAGTACCTATATTGTAATATTAGCAGTGTCCCGCGGTTCCCGATCCCGTGGGTTTTTCGAAAAACCCTTTATTAGGGGATACCTACACATTACAAAGAACACACTCTCAAACCTTCATCTAGGACCAGCGGTTTAGGCTGTGCTTTGATATATGTATCAAGTTCAGTCAGTCAGTCAATCTGATTAAACTATAAGTCTGAGGTGACTGTATGTGTGTCTGTATCAGTCTGTCCCCTTCGTTTCGTATAATAGATAAGATTCAGTCGCTTTAACTTGACCTAAAGTGTTTACTGTCTGTTTCCGCAACTAGCCCTATAACTATAATTATTTGCGTGACTGTAGGTTTCCTCACGATGTTTTCCTTCATCGTAAGAGTTATGTTAATACCGCACATAATTGTTTCTTAAAGAAAAAGTGATTGGTCTGCGGTCAGCCAGGATACGAAACCACGACCGTCAAGATGAAAGTCGCGGATTCTACCACTAGACCAACACCGCTCTCACTCTAACTTGACCTTAACAGCTGCTATCAAAGGTCTATGGCATCGTAGCTCAAGGACGATGTCAATGAAGCAGATTTTTTGTTAAGAACTTGTTCAGGGTTTAGCACTGAAAGGGGACTAAAGCTGGATATTTTATTTATCACATTATTATTGAATTTTCAGAGGCACCAAATCCCAGTAATGTATCTGATTTGCTTGACTCTTGGGAGGCAGTTGATGTACCCATCGCTGTCAGCCCCGACAACAAGTAAGTGATACCAGTCGTTAGTTATCCATCTCTCATGTAAGTGATGAAATCATCTACCAAGACTGTTGCGAAAGTAGCATCAGTATCGCATTTAAAACAAAATTGCAACAATCAATACAGATTTTAGTTCTATATAAGTCGCTACAAACATCGTAGAATACGTGGACTCGTATATTATAGAGTTTTAACCGATCATGGACAGTAATACAAAAAGCTGTCATTTGTTCTCTCTTTTGATTTTTATTGTAAGCTAAAATTAGCAACAGTGTCATATTTGCCAATAATTTTATACAACATTAGATTGAGGAAGCGATACCCACTCGTTCTCCATTTTTTGTATGGAGTTTGTATAAAGAAAAGAATTGGTACTTATCCTTTTTTCCCCTTTACTTAAAACTTACGCGTTCCACAATGTTCTAGCGCGTCCTATTCCGAACTATACTCAGACGAGAAGCATTCCTGCATAACACTAGTGCTATCCCCCGCCTTTTCCTTTGAAACCCTCGAGTACCACGACAAAACGTCACAGTGTAACCTTGACATCGAATTGGGAAGAAACTACCTTATGTTCGATTACGAACAGATGTGTTTTAACACCTTAATGCCGAGAAGGAAGTTTGATGGGAAGGTTTATGTTATTGAGGATGTCGCTAGCAGGTTCCCTTTTTAATTACATTTTCAGTTGATTTTCTTCTAGTATTACCTACTTAGGTATCATTATTATATATCTGCTATTTGACGGCCTTGAAAGCCCGATTGCAATACAGACGGTTCCGGGCTCCGCCGGCTGCAAGTATTTGTACTTTATAAATACTTGTTTCTGGTCTGGGTGTTTTCAATGTAAGTATTTACAAAAAAAAATGTATATCCGTGGTCTAGTACCCATAGTATAAGCCTAGTGCTTAGTTTAGGGATAGATTGTGCTGTGTGTAACGTCGTGCAATAATTATTTAATTGTAAGGACCCAGGGAGTTATAGCTTATCCTAGTTATATTTGTTGTAGATAGTATATACGCCCTGTACAAATCACCTAGAATAGCAAAATAGCAAATATTATTTGTTTTGTAGAATTTTATTGAATGGGTTCAGTTAAGTACCTACAGGTTCAGTGAAAGTATTTAATATGAAATTAAACTCATTTTTCTGTCTGAATGGCGTTACTTTTTTTCAAATGAGTAAATACTACTAAATACACTTTATATATGTAGGTACCTACTTACGATAGCATTGTAGACAATTTTAGATTTAAATTACTCGAGACGTTTTGGCAAGGGGTTACACCGGCCGTGGTCTGCTCGCGACCTATACTCTCTCATCCGAGCGATATTCCCGGTTGCATCCCTCTCGGGAGCAAAAAATCAAAAATAAAAAAAAAAAGCAGCTAAACTCTGCTCGCGACCTGTACTCTGTCTCAGAATCAAAATCTTAGATCTATAATGTAAACATAGAACTGTCAATATCTAAGAAAATAAAAAGCTGTCCCTTCAAATAAATGTACGAGTTTTTTCATTACACTTTTGTACTAAAATTCTGAGACTAATATTAGAACCCATAGTTCTAATATTTAAAATGAGTAAATACTTTGCTATTGTCTATCTACACTAAAAAAATCAACTTATCGTTTCAGACTAAACTGCACAACACTACAAGCGAACAAATTCTCCAAAGTTACTCAAAATATGTTAGCCAAGAACAAGTCAGATTCCCTGGTCTACACGCGAGAAGTGGTCAACGAAATACGGTACCTTACCAAGATGCTGAACTTCAACAAGAATGGCGTACAGACAGACAACGGGAACTCCATTTGGTGTAACATTAATTGGGGAGAAAATGCACCTTATTGGAACCAGTACTATAAGGTTGTTAGAGAATACATCTATCCATTTGAGGTAAGAATACTATCCCTACTAATATTATAAATGCGAACGAAAATTTGTGTCTGCTCTGTTCGATCCGATTGATGAATTTTGGTATAGAGATAAATAGGTCTTGGAGATACTTTTAATCCAAATATTTCGCGGGATCAGGACTTACGCAAGTGGAAACAAAGGGCGCACCTAGTAACTAAAACCAAAATTATAGGTCTCATTTGACACATAGAAATAAGAATGAGATAACTAATCTAATAGTTACATATTTGTTATGCAAGGCTGCAAAGTTGGTTATTGGTGGTAGCACTTGTATTGAAACCTGAGCATTGCAAGGGTTTCAAAGGTACGAGATACAAAATAACTTTGCTGCCGAGTAAAATACAATTTTTCACCTCACTACAGCGAGGAAAACGCTAGGTGCAACAAGGAAATTTTCAATCGATTTTTCCGGTAGAAAACTCAATTCGGCATTTTGTGCAGCTTGCACTAACTCTGCAATTGTTAAATTAATATCTTCGTCACTGGTGGACTCGGTTTTCTATATCTATAAAATATAGCATTCTGGGATCGCGTTATCTCAACGCTCCGACAGGTATTCAAAAATATTTCTTAAATATTTTATATGTTCTTTCAGACAAAATCCGATGAATGCCGTATCCTAGACCTGATATCGGATGAGATCAACCGACTGGTCGACTCACAGTTCGATGAACAGTTCTCCGTTGACGCAAACAAACTGGAGATACCGCTCGAACATCTGATGGATGTTGTCAGACATATTACTGATGATACGGACAAAGTCAAGTGAGTTCATTATGTTTACTCTAACAGCGCCCGATTCCGCTGGAATATTGGTATAAAAAGTAGCCTACATGCTATTCTAGGTCTCCAGGAATCGATATTTTAAGTTTCATCGCAATCGGTTCCAGTAGTTTTAGTTTTGAATCCCGATCTAGTGGGGATATCGGAAAACCACTTTCTAATAAGATACCTACATCATATAAAGAACACGCACTATAAATTTCAGCCGTCTACTATTAGCGGTTTATAGGCTGTGCGTTGATCCATCAGTCAGGATAAAGTATTTCCATACTAATATTATAAAATGGTAACGTTGGCAACATTTATGTATGTATTTTCCGGGTAATCTCTGAGACCACTAGACCGATTAAAGAAAATCTTTCACCAATAGAAAGCTATATTGTCGAGGAGTAATATAGGCTACTTTTGGTCCCGATATTCTCACGGTATCGGGACTTACGCGGGTTAAACCGCGGAATCTACTTGTCTACACTATTACCTCACATTCGGTTACCTGCGATACAAGCTGTGCTTAGTGTAGAACTGATTTATTATGTAATTTGAGATATGTTTAATAAGTTTCATAATAATAAATAAATATTGTATTGTATTGTATTATGAAGAAGAAAGATTTGTATTTTTGTGTGTCATATGTTTGTAATGAATAAACTCAAAAACTACTGGATCGATTTCAATAATTCTTTCACCTTTCTTTACTTTTGATCCCGATATTCCCACGGGATCGGGACTTACGAGGGTTAAACCGCGGGAATCTGCTTTTTATAAATATAGATAACAGTCACATCAGTCTGACTTAGAAAATTGATTTCCCAGGGACCTCCTAGAATGGAACGGCTATGTGGTAGTGAACAACGTGGTGATCCACTCGCGTCTCGTCGTCGATAACATCTCGCTCGGAACTCAAGACGAGGACTGGCAGGATAACGACACATGTTCTGACGTAAACACACCTAAATTATTCTACGTATAAACTACTAGCAGCTAGTAACGTTTTTATATGGAGAGATGCATTGTCAAAAAGTCTCCAGTGACACGATTGGAACCCGTGCCCGGCACGCGAGGGGTTTGGTGCGCTAACTATTACCACCGAATATCTAATCCAACAGAACAACACCTTCATACAAGCCCGCGCTGTTGTTCTGGTGGATTAGATATTCGGTGCTATTATGCCCGTGGGGTTCTAGTATTGCGTAATGGTTAACGCACTCACCTGGCAAGCAAGAGGCTCGGGCTCGAATCCTGTCAAGGAGACTATTTTTGAAAATGCATTTTTCCTTGTAAAAATGTTTCTGGTAGATCCCTTGAGTGATAAAAATAAGATATATTAAACTAGCAGCTCCCTGCGGTTTTTACCGCATGTGAGGATAAAACCTACATCTACGTAACAAGTTTCAACGCAATTGGCCTAGCCGTTGTTGAGTTATAAATGGTGTAAGTAACTAGATTTTGTTTTGTTTATTAATATTGTTTATTGTATTATTAATTAGTTAATAAGTAGAGAAATTCACGGATCTGTAGACCTACCGCGCAAGTTCAACCGACGTCGACTTGCGGCGTCAAGAAATCGGCACTGTACGGTACTATAAAGGTACGAGTTGGCAACGGGCGACATGAAACGGCACTACTGGTTTCTATGTATTTCTATGAAACTCCCTACGTAGTCAGCGACGCGTCGTCGAGCGAGCGTAGGGAATTTCATAGAAACCAGTAGTGTCGCCGCGACACGTTGTCCGCTGCCGCCTCATGTCGCCCGTTGCCAACTCGTACCCTTATGCTTTCGTTTACCAGCTGTCAAAATGGTTTGCTCCTATATTCACACTGTTGTTTCCTTATACGACTGCAACATGAACATCGCCGTATTTCGTTTAATTGATGAGACTGTTCTGATATTAAATCTGGTCTAAAAGTGCCATATCTGCAATTAAGCATATTGATTTGAAGATACCTTATTTTTATTGTGTTCGTTGAATGTTGAGTCATATTTTAGTTTTATAAAACTCTTAGAGAGTTTGCGCTAGGCTAGGTTAAAATTTAAGTCTAATGGTCGCCTTCAACCGCGAGCGGAGCCATTAATGTGTCAGTTTAACAACCAACGATCGTTCTCTTTGCGCGATCGAGTCCGAAAGCAACGTAGTTCTATGAAAACGATAGTTGTATATTGAACTGACACATTTTTAACTCCGCTCCGCTCGCAGTGGAAGGCCGGCATTAGGGTTTGCTAACACACATTTTTTTCAAAATTCTGTCTTACTTTAAGGTTCAATCCTAACTCTGGCGCAAGGCAAGATAGTTTGTTGGAGGCTGCACGAAGAATCAGCGTGCCATTTTTAATTCTAAATACTCAATTTCTAATGTATAAATCCGAAAACGTCCAATTCCTAAAATGTTTAAATACCAAAATAGAAAATTAACAAAACCTTCATGTGGTCCTTTGGGGCATAGTTTTGCATAGTTACAGTCTAATTATCATTTGTCATAAATGTACCTGAGAAGATGATTATAGTTACCTGCTTTTTGTTAAGTTTGAGCGTTCGCGCTGTTTGTTTGGTTTGAGCGTCTCTCAAGTCAAACAACCATAAGGTTCTTGTTGGACCTTATGCGTGTTTGACATGATGCTTGTAATTGATGATGCTGAAGGTCTTGTACGATCCAGCGCTCATAATCTATATTTTAGTTTGTTGTTTGATGTTCAAATTCCATTATAAATGCATCACACGTAGCGTAAGGTTCATTGAGTAAGTTTTTATAGTCGCTAGAGGTAAGATATTCAATGCATGTATATGCAAGTTAAGTATTGTTAAATTGTACTTGTACTAGGTTAAGTTTGTATTTTTAAACGGTTAAACCGTAACTTGGGAATTTAAACATTGATTTTCTAAATTTATAATAAAAAGTAAAGTTTTAAAACATATATTTTTAATTTCCGACAATGGCGATATTTCGATATTCAGAAAATGATTTCTTTAGAGGCTATTGCATGATAAAAACCGAAAGCTTTCTTTATTTTGCAGTGGGATTCCACAGAAGCTCGGTCCACTTCAATATCAGATGGAAGTATTAATATGCCTGACTTTCACGGTTCGCAAAACTATATTGTACTATTGTCGGGCAACAAAAGTGTTCACCATGTCTCAGTCCTAAAGTATGTCTTTTTTGTTGGATAAAGGCTTACCTTACGTTCTTTCAAGAATGCCGGACACAGCCAAAGCTCGACCAATCACTATCTAAAGGTCATAGCACACTTAAACGACTCTGCTCCAACACCGCTCCCATCCAACACTGCCCTAAACTAAGACGACTGCTCGCAGTCTACGCGGCGACAGCTAGCAGGCAACCAGCAGTCCACGCGGCGACAGCTAGTAGACGGCTAGCTGTCCACCCGCCTTTACCGTGCCGTACGATTTAAATCGTACGGTCGGCAACACTCCGCGACGACGCGCGCGGCGACTGCTAGCAGTAAGCGTGCGGCCAGCGAGGCGTCAACTCCCGAGCAGTCTGACGGCGCGGCGGTAAGCTCGCTGAAAGCGAGCTGTCTGCTAATATATGATGCCAATGTAAAATATATCTAAAGAGCAATATTTAAAGCCCATATTTGAATTATATTATTTTTGCCGGGTGGGAGCAGAGTCGTGTAAGTGGGCTATGACCTTAATCCATCGATGCGTTCGATGGTGATTTAGTTGTCAACAATTTGACACCATTTTTATTGAAATTAATAATAGTACATATTATTATGATGGCAAAATGACATGCACTTTTGTTGCTTGACGTTTTATCTGAACGTTCTTATTATTATTAAAGAATATTTAGAAATTATACCTCATCTAAATAACAGTCTTGAATAAAAAGAGAGCTTTCCACTTTTAACCGGGTGATTTATGCTAACGTAGCTTATTTGGATAGAGCGTCGCTACGGTAATGCGAATGACCGAGTTTGAACACCATCGGGATCTTAGCTGAGTGACGTCATTCGAAATCTAATATGGCAGACCGCCCAAGATGGCCGCTCGCCCAAGATGGCGCACAAACTAAAATTAACTAAAAAATCTTAACAACTATCAGTTATTAACTGTAAAAATAAATCCAGGTCGTTGCCTCCGCCGCGCGCTGGATCTCAAAGTACGGAAGCTTCGTAAAATGCTAACAGCGGACCAGGATGTAACAACCGAACTAGATCGTGTGGTCTGTCGCCTTATGAAACTAGCTCTCCGGACAGGCCAGGGTCGTCAGTCGCCTCCACCCACCCGATGGATGCAGTGCAAGCTGTTAGACCTACTAACACTTACAGAGAAGGCTATTGAGAGGAGAAAGAGATATTATATTGAGAACTATCCATTGAGAGCTATCAATTTTGGTTAGTTCTTTGTGTATTTTTAACTAGCGGTCCTGATCCGGCATAAAAAGTACCTATAGTAACGATCTCTAGCTATCTGCTTACCGAGCCAGTTGAAAATTAAGGTACACGTACTTACAAGTTTTCCGTAGCTTGATTTTTATACACCTTATAGGGACTATAGACCTTAGTCTATGGTATTAATTTCAACTCGATATAATACGCACGTTCCCGAGATAAATGGTCTTGACAGACGAACAACAAAGTAATCTTACAATATAAGGGTTCCTTTTTTACCTTTTGAGTTACAGAACCCTAAAAATACGTAGGTAGGTATTAAACAGCATGCTAAAACACCTAGAACCAGAAATAAGTAATCGAAATAAACATTGCGCGAGACTGCGCTGCGCCAGGGGGAATTGGGTCCTTCAATACGTTATACATAAAGATACATTTTTAAAGTGTATTTTATTGTAGATACTCAAGAAAAATCACAAGAAATGATTGCCCTAGAGAAGATAAAGGATGATGACACTGCGTTAGTACATTTTATTGTATATAATTCTTGCTTGATTTTTTTTTTTTAGACTAATTTTATTTTTATTATTTTTGCAGTTCGAAAATTGTTGATAAGTACCGCCATTTGGTTCATCCATCAGGTACTTTTTTGTGCGTTTCTTTGTATTTATCTCACGCTCTTTTTTTTAGTAATTTGCTAAGGCTATACCTAGTAGGTACAGTTTCTTACTCGCTGCACACACAGGCACACGTGGGAGCGCACGTTTTTAGACCCGCGTACGAGCGGGCGCAGTGTTGCGCATTATTGCCACCGATGACCAGTGTGCAACGAGTGAAAACTGTAAAACAGTTTCTATTCTTTAATTGTAGACAACACGCTTATAACAGAGGAAGATCCGCGTATTGACTTCGAATACATTGAAGATGATGAAGAAATCACCTTGTCTAATCCTGATTTGTTGAAAGGTAAAGAAAAATAACACACTAATCAGCAGCAGGAGTATTCAGAGAACTTCGGTCCGAAACTGATGTCGGAAATTCCGTCTCGCTCAGCGCGACTAAAAAAGACAGTAACAAACATGTCAAGTCAATCTTCGGTTTCGGACCGAAGGGCTCTGGATTAGCCCTAAAGATTGTAGCGACGGCAAAAGTTGGAGCAGCTAAATGGGTTGCTAAATAAAGTTGGTTCACTTCGTAATAAAAAATCAGATAATTTTAAGCTACTTTTATAATGATCTTATTTCCAGAATTTGTTTTTCAGAATACGACCTAATAGACCGACATTCTCCAAGTCTCTACGGACCAGAGCTACCTCTAGGCAAAACTAAGATCTACCACCCGAAAACCCAGCAGTTAACCAAACTGAAGCGTACGCAAGAATGGCTCGAAGACGACATAGAAATCGTACCTTACTCAGACCTCGAAAACGTTGACAACAAATCCCTTCACACCAACTTCAGTCCTAACGATAAATACAAAAAAGCTAAAAAGAGCGACTTCAGATGCGTTCTATGCAAGAAATCTCATTCGAAATGTATGAGACGAAGCTCTCACGAGATCAAAAAGGATTCTAAAGAAAGACTCAGTAAGACGGCCCTTTTCAAAAAAGTGTCTCAGAAGAAATCCAGCTATAACAGTCTTGTTCGTAATAGTAGTAGGAAATTTATCTATATTGATAGAAGTAACAGGATTAATATGAAGAAGAAAAGAGTTAAAATTAACAGATCGACAACTGCTGCAAAACCGATAAAATGCCAGGTGATGATTTCTCTTATAACTTTTTATTAGGTCATTTTTACTCGAAAAACAGCTGTGCGTAGAATTGTAGTCAAAACTACAGAAAACAATATTCTCAAAGTTCCTGTATTTTGGTTACTAATCTGGCTGACCAGTGGGTAAGTCAGTAAAGACTGCAAGAGGCCTGACTGCAATGCAGAAGGTTGCGGGTTCGAATCCCGCCGGGTGCGAGTATTTATGCTGCAATATATTTAAAAATAATTTACACTAACAAGTCTATTGCATTTCATGTCAAAAACAAAATTAACTACTAAATATATTTACATAGGTACATAATATAAGAAATATAAAACTTAAGTAACAATAGTTATTTGTCATGCAAGGCTGCAAAGTTGGTTTTTGCAGCGAGTACTTGTATTGAAACCTGAGCTAGCGAAGCATTCTAGGATTGAACCACGAGCGCAAGCGAGTGGTTCAAACATAGAATGCTGAGCGTCGCAAAGGTTTCAAAGGTACGAGTTGCAAAAAACTTTGCTGCCGAGTGAAACACACAATTTTCACCTCACTACAGCGAGGAAAACGCTAGGTGCATTTTTCCGGTAGAAAACTCAATTCGGCATTATATACCGCTTATTGTACCGTAAATAATAAAAATAAGCAAACAATCTCTAAATTGAATAATTCATGAAAAAACCTGCTTGATACTAATGATAATAAACAATAAATACTACATTGGCAATGTGCAACAATACTTCGTGGTTCGATGCCATGAACAAAAAAAAAGAAATGAGGTTCCGGTTAGCGCATTTTCAAAGGACTTGCTCTATATAAAAGTATCGAGAAGACAGATTCGAATTTTAAAATCTCTTTCCACGCTAGGGCGCAAAATGCGATTTTGCACGCAGAAATCAGCGTGCAAAACGATCCTTTCCGAGGTTGTGAGGTGAAAAATAATAACTTATATTAAAATAACCCACCCCGAATTGTACTCGGCGCAAAGGTGCCCATAACGCTGGCAGCATTGCCGCGTTGAATGGCAATAGCTAACCTTTGCACCAGGTACGAGCCGGAGCGAGGGTCGCCTGTGATTTAAATTTTACTCCTAAATTAAATTATAGATACCGGCAAGTTATAATGAGATATTAGACACAGGCTTGGTTATTGATGACGCTGTAGACGTTTACAAAAAACGACCCATTTCACCAGTAAAGGACGAGGTTGCGTCCAATGACTACAGTGTGTCCGCTACAGAGAAAAGTCATATGATTGAAATAATCACCGAAACCACTCAAGAGATAATAGCACTTAGAAGAACGATCGGGACAGATGCCGAGGGTGAAGCTCTAGGCTTCGAAGAGGATACTTTGATTCGCAGTATTAGCAACACTGTGATAAATGAAGATAATGATAAAGAAGAAGAAAAACAGGAAATCTCTGCGGAAAATGTTCAAGCTCAGACTATTTTTCTTTATGGTAAGTGCCTTGAGGAAATATTTTAAAGGGGAAATACAACTTGAACAAAAATAAATGCTTTTATTTTTGTTCAAGAATACATCTTATAAATGATGATAAAAATATCAATGGATATTTTTGAAAATGTATTTTTTTCCTTGTAAATTTTTGGACCTGCCTATTGCCTAGCTAGAGCATTAAAACTGAAGTTACAAAATAGGGTATAGATCGAGACTTATCTGTTGGCACTCCACTCTATTTTATATACACAGTACATTTTCCTACAAAAAAAAACCATTTTAGTAAGAAAATGCAATGTGCCAATAAATTGGAGTTAAGTGCCAACAATTGGTATCTTTACCCTAGGTACCCCGATGTTTTGTAAAATAAGTTACCTTCTTTGTATTTTAATAGACATAAATGAACCAACAACATCGAAAGGAATTCGTCATTTTGCTATGGATGTCCAATGCGGACCCGATACAGTTGCGCCGTTTTCGACGCTGTCAGCTACGACTTCTCTAACCAAAATGCCCAAGATGTTTAGCCCTGGAATTAAAATTGGAGATTCCTTGACTGACACAAATGATAACAAAGAATATACAAATGTAAACAAAGAGTTTATAAATGCAAACAAAGATTGTGGGACTTGCACTTCTGAGAATGACGAGATTTGTAAAACGATAGTTTCTAGGCGGAAAACGTTTGGCATTATCATCAAAGACTCTAATACAAGAATGCGCGATAGAGTGGTTGAAAGTTCTACAATGACAATAAATTACACTGATCAGTCTATTGCTGCATATCCTGAAACGAAACCGGAAACACTGATGATTAAATCGGTTTGCAGTCCTATGAAAACGGAAGATTCGGGCTCCGAATTATGTTCCAGCATTTTCAGCTCCAAAGTAAACTTTACTCGTGGAAGTCAGTCTCCCACTATATTTTTGGAAGCTAAAAAGCTTTCCGAGAAATCATCTTTGCGCTGCGGTGGCATACAAGTACACAGTTACAGAGAAAAACAAGAATCTGAAGATGTGATGTACCAGGGAGGGTGGCAGAGGTGTAATTCAAGAGTCCATAATAATAAAAAGAAGCAATCAGTTCCTGTAATTATAAGGAGGACTGGCTCTTCCAGCATCAAGAAGAAAGTTAATTCCAAAGACATTTCAGTCTCTAAACGAGATTATCAGTGTGTTAGATTCTCAAAAAAAGCCTCAACTGCCTCAGAACCAAGGTCACCAACTCGATACATCGGTGGCTTATCGAAAAGAAAAGAAAATGAAATATCTACTTTGAATAAAACTGAACAGATTAAAGAACCTCCTAAAAAAAATAAGGTACCGCCAGTAAAAGTTAGGAAGCCACCTCAAGTCGATACTCAGATAGCAACTGTGAAAGTGAGGAAACCATTGAACAACGTTACAAAGGTAACATCACAGAGAAGTTCTTACTTCATATTTTTAAGTAAACTGAAATACTGTCAATTTATGTTTTTATTTTTCAGGTGTCGTCAAAACACACAATGAGGTGAGTTTCGATTGTACTGTTTTCGTTATCTAGATGGTTTTATTTTTATTTATAACCTTCAATTTCCAAAATTTTTCAGTCATGGTTGTAAAAAGGTCATCAAATCATTGCCGAAAACTCTATCGCCTATTTGTAATAAAATAGATACCAAGAATGACAAAACACGCGCACTACTGAATAAAAATTATATACCTCCGTATTTAAGGAAAAGTGCGCGGAAAGAAAACAAACAAAACCGTAATCAAAGTGAACTTACTGACGACGTTAATATAACAATAAAAGAAAATGTTCCGTCAACTGATCTTGAGCTCCGGCCAAAATTAGATTTTAATCTAGATTTATTAGAGTTTCAAACCAAAATCATCGATGTAAACTATTTAGTATTACGCAATGAAATAGAAAACAAGGGAAGTGCAAACGAAGAATATCCTCTAAATGTATCAGAAAACAGACGTGCAATGAGTCCTCAATCACAAAATAGTTCAACGTGTTCGTCACCAAATAGCATAGCAACTGTTAGAGCAGTAAGACAGAGTCACCGCTCTAAGAATGCGTCCAATAGGAGACATTCCGCGTCTTCTCATATCAGTCACTCTAAAAATAGTGATTCGGAAGATATCACACCATCGAGAAACAAGAAATACACAAAAAGGTCTAAAAGCGCAAAACAGACTAACGATAAAGTATGTGAAAATAAAGAAAACGTTCCGCAAACATCGACGTTCAACACTAACAAAGTCAGCGACCAATTCTCCAAAAGTGCTTTCATGGCCAAGAAAAAAGTTTTCATTGCCCAATTAAAAGAAAGTGGTAATTTACAATCATCAAATATTTTAACTTCCAAAGGTAAACCTCAAATGTCAAATATCGAAGTGGTACAAAATAACAGTGATGTAAAAAAGAGCTTCGATAGTTTAAATATTTCAAATACTTCTTCTCACAAATCGAATACCTCATCATTCGAGGATATGGAAAATTCAAACATGGTGGTCGTTTTGGAGCCACATAGAAACGTTGATATTGATGAATTCGGTAATCCTATAATTCCTGCTGATTATTTAAAGATAGCTAGTGTATGTTCTGCTAATCACCGACTCATAACTGACTGGATTGATAGTTCTAAAAGTGTCGAAAAACAAAGAATTAATGTTATGGCCAATATGAGGCAACTGATAGAGGAAACATTAGATTTCATTGAGTCGGACGACAATAAAAGTTTGATAAATTCCGAGACAGTAATATTAAGTAACAATAATTCTCTTGACATAAATTATTCTCCGACTAGTTTCAAAACCGAAGTAACAAACGAAGACGATTCTCTAATTCTTCAACAAGAATTAGCGCGTGTTTTAAACTGCTCATTTGATAGGGACGATGAAACTGGGGATGACTCTCTTAGCATGAACGATGCAAAGAACACTGTCACTGATTTGGATATGCTTTCATTTAAGTCTTTAACATCTTTATCGAAGTTTTCGGAGTATTTATCAGCTGACAATTTGTCTGAAGCGAAATTAGAAGACATAAGTTCTATGAAAGATATTTATGAAACGAAAGAACAGCCTCAGACTCAGGTGAGAAGTAAATGTTCACAGACATTTTTTATTCTTAGTATTTTCGTTTAATCTAAATCGTTTGTATTTTTATAGAATACAGTTGGACCTTTAGCTAGTCAAGCTTTTAGCGGCTTCATGATTAACGAGGAAGCAGTTGTGGGAGATCAGGCTGATCCTTGCAACATAATCGACTCAGAAACCGGAAGTATGGCTGTCGATGTAAATAGACAGGTTGTAAGTATCAGATTTAAATTAAGTAAAATTAAACTTTATCGTAACTCTGATCTATATGGAGCTAGAGGAAAGGTAGAGTAATAAAATAAAATTGTTCGATCTTTAACTTAAGATAATCACAAGCGAAATCGGAGCAAAATATTCATTTTTCACTTGAAATGTACTTAGAAATTATTGCAATTATTTTTATGATTTCTGGCGATTTGTTTAGATAATAATAATATTATGAATTTGTGTCCCAGACTTCAGAAGAACTGTTCATATCTGGAAGGTCTTCGGGTAGTTTCCAGTCTTGTCTTCTTGATGACGATGCAGTGGTTCCTGAATGGTTGTTCCAAATAATTAGTCAACAATCGGTACTTATAAAAAAAAACCAACTTTTCTAAATCATTTATTATTCTATCAATCGAAGAGGTCTAGGCCCTTGCTGAGCGTAGTGGCAATTTATCGATGTCCTTGAAGAATTAACTAAGTTACGGGTCAAACAAACTCTTCAAAGGCGTATTACGTACAGCCTCTGGGGTAGTAAATTTTCCTGTCTGAAAGTGGTTCCAATTCATTAAAAAGTATGTTTGTTGGTGCAAGCACTAGAGAGAAATGTAGATGGCAGAGAGCTAACCTAACTTCTCGAAGCTTGAAAACCATCCGTTGTGCAGTGTGATTGATCATTATCACAGCGGGCAGATATTTACGGATCACTTTAACTTACCTGATATTAAATGACAATGAAATTAAGATTTATGATATAGTGTGCCTATCTAGAAGATAGCTATTCACTATAGACTCAAAAGACTCCAAAGACGACAATTGCGACGTTTTTCCATCATCGTATTCAAAACTTACAATTGTTTCGCAGACAACCCATCCACTCCAACCAACAGCCCAACTGGTAGTCCAACCAGTTCCAGTAGACGAAGACCTTTTCGACGCGAATGGCAACATCGCTGAAGGAGTGGGTGTCGGGGCGGGAGCTGGTGACGGGCGTGGGATACACAGTGACCACTCAGCTGACAGCTCGGGACGGGGAACGTCGTCGATTACGTCTAGTGATACGTCTTCTGGAACTCAGAGCGAGGTGAGAAGGATTCTTAAGGGCCCTATTCTGAAAAACTGAAAATCCATGTCGGGCGCATCGAAAATTGTTGATTATTTCATGACAAAATGTCGTAGAACTTTTTTTTGTGTACAGATTGTAGGCGACATTGTTTCCGATATTTTAGTGCAGTTTCCATACAAATATGTCGAAACGTATTGAAGCCTATCGACATTTTAGCCAAATCAGACATTTTTTGTCTAAAATTTGGATAGGCTTTGCACAAATAGGAGGTTCTTGTCTTAAAACTACACCAAAATGTAGGAAACAATATCACCTACAATCTGTACACAAAAAAAAGTTCTACGACATTCCGTCATGAAATAATCAACAATTTTCGATGAGCCCGACAGGGATTTTCAGTTTCAAGGTCGTTGGCGTTGATAATCCTCTTAAGCGAAGGGAGTTGTGGTTGTGGAACTTATAAATAATTTGTTTAGGGTGGTTGATCCTATTTCTTTATAGCGGACCCCGGGCTCCCGAGTGGATGCAATGCAACCGGGGACAGCGCTTGGGTGATGATGATGATTTGTGCCATAGGAGAAAACGGTGATAAAATATGGTCTAGTGACGCTTTAAGACATTGAACCTGATTTTCTTGCGTAAGCTGCAACCTTGTAGTTTTTAATGCAAATGCAATTTGTTTATTGACTTATGTCCTTGAAATTTAGGTCTTATAGTTCTCGACTATTGGTGGATCTTCAACATTACGAGCTGGTTCTAGCATCTCGTAACTTCATCTAAGTCATTGTCCTGTTTTTTACCGCCAAAGGGAAGATTTTCCACCGGGCAGGGCTTAGACGCTATATCGTCGGGAGTTGTTTAGGAACTTATCTTGCAAATAATGTTGTATGTGCGATTCAGGATTTCGTACTAGTAACGCCATCTAGTAAGCGATGCGGGTGTCTACCACAATTCAATGAACATGTTTCCCATTCCAGTCGATCTTGTTGGATCCATCGGCATTTATGGCGCAGTTCGAGCTTCTTAACGAAGACACTGAGAACGCGATTCTAGTAGTGCCTCTTGATAACGAGGCCAGACAGAGAGAAGGTAGGTACTCTATACTTACTTTATAGACAAACTAAGGCCAGTTTATTCATCGAAAGTAAAAGTTAATGTAAATTTAGCTTGACGATGTTTCTGTTACTTACGATGAGAAAACTGGCCGGATGTAGGATGTTAGTGTTGTGTTAGTGTTTGTGAATAGCTTTTCCAAATTTTAATCCTCTCGATAGGATTAAAATATATGCCCTGTGCATTGGAGGCAGTTCAGGTACTATTGCGTAAGCATGACATGGTGTTCCGCTAAAACCCCAAATAATTTGGGGTCGGTACAGTCGGTAAGTCATTAATAGTCATCAATGACCATACCGACTGTAAATAGATTTAGCAATATTTTTACGGCGGCAGGCTATTCGCCACCGCGCGGTGAGAACATAAGTTTGGTAGTCTCCCTCAGATCCCTTAGTCGCCTTTTACGACACCCACGGGAGGAGATGGGGCAACCGCGTTCTATACCGGGGATATACGGCAAATACTTTTATACCATTCCCACTCTTAAAAGCTTATTTTATTCACGCTAAACAGTGAATAAAAACGACTTTTTTTACTCACGCTGTTTGAATTTTGAATTTAGAACACAATTTACTCGTCGTCCATATAACTAAATGCATATACAACCTCCTTGCGTGAAAAAAAACTTGATACAAACTCCTTGCGCTAAGAATACTCGACATACAAATTCTTTTTAGGGTTCCGTACCCAAAGGATAAAAACGGAACCCTTTTACTGATATTTTGCCGTCTGTCTGTCTGTCTGTCACCAGGCTTTATCTCATAAAATGTGATAGCTAGACAGTTGAAATTTTCACAGTAGATGTATTTCTTTAGCCGCTATAACAACTTATAGATAAAAAAACTTTTATGTGATTTTGACATAAAAACGCAACAATACCGTGATGTATTTTCACCCCTAGCACTTTTTACTATCTAGTGATGAATTGAGACTGGCGCCAGTGGTAAAATAAATTTTAACGTTCGCGTTGCGTTCACGGATTGGTTGCCGAAATTTGTGATAGTGGTACGGAACCTTCGTACGCGACGCGAGTCCGACTCGCACTTGACCGGTTTTTTTCCTCGTAGTCATGGTATAAAGTATAGTATGCAACTCTTGAATAAAGTACGGATTTAGATTGAGGGCCATGAACCACTGGCGTCGCTCAGGATTCTAACACTTGAATCACTCGCTACGCTCGTGATTCAATCATCATGAATCACTCCCTACGGTCGTGATTCAGTTGTTAGAATCCTTCACTTGCTCGTGATTCATCTACGGCCCTCGCACTAAATCCGTCTTTTATTCACTAGTTGCATAATATACTATTTTACCATTCACACTCTTAAAAGCTTAAAAGCTATTTTATTCACGCCAAACAGTGAATAAAAAGGACTTTTACTCACGCTGTTTGAATTTTGAATTTAGAACACAATTTACTCGTCGTCCATCTAACTAAATGCATATACAACCTCCTTGCGTGAAAAAAAACTTGATACAAACTCCTTGCTCTAAGAATACACGACATACAAATTCTTTTTAGGGTTCCGTACCCAAAGGATAAAAATGGAACACTTTTACTGATACTTTGCCGTCTGTCTGTCCGTCTGTCACCAGGCTTTATCTCATAAACTTTGATAGCTAGACAGTTGAAATTTTCACAGTAGATGTATTTCTTTATCCGCTATAACAACAAATAGATAAAAAAACATTTAAGGACGATTCAACAACATGATTTTGACATAAAAACGCAACGATACCGCGATGTATTTTTACCATTAGCACTTTTTACCATCTAGTGATGAATTGAGACTGGCGCCAGTGGTAAAATAAATTTTAACGTACGCGTTGCGTTCACGGATTGGTTGACGGTCCAGTGTTCATTTCAGGGTTCTGTACCCGATTGTGATAGTGGTACGGAAACCTTCGTACGCGACGCGAGTCCGACTCGCACTTGACCGGTTTTTTTTCTCGTAGTCATGGTATAAAGTATAGTATGCAACTCTTAAATAAAGTACGGATTTACATTGAGGGCCATGAACCACTGGCGTCGTTCAGGATTCTAACACTTGAATCACTCCCTACGGTCGTGATTCAGTCGTTAGAATCCTTCACTTGCTCGTGATTCATCTACGGCCCTCGCACTAAATCCGTCTTTTATTCTCTAGTTGCATAATATACTATTGATTTACGTTGATCAGTCCCCTCGCGACCAAGACCATTGTAACATGGTTGAAACGTCGACGTAAGAAAATAAATAATAAAACGCGATTAAGACCCGGGAAAATGTAACTACCTATGTTAACAAATCATGTGAATATTTTTATTGCTCAAGGCATTTTTACTAGAAAATATTTTTACAAGGAGAAATACATCATCAAAAATCCTCCCATAACAGGATTCGAACCTGTGCCCCTCGCTTGCCGGGCGAGTGCGCTGCCGCTGCGCTACACGGGAACCCACGTGTCATGGTGAATTTCTGATTATGATCTCTCACTTGTTTTTTGTTTACCGACTGAGGCTCGGTTTGAACGCCATCTACCAGTACAGTTTTACAACTATTGACTAGCTCAGATGGGTTCGAATCCTGTCATGGGAGGATTTTTGATGATGTATTTCTCCTTGTAAAAATGTTTTCTAAATCATGTGAATTTAAAAAGTTTATTACGTTGATTACTTTTGATGGCACGGTTGGGAGGCTGGATGGTGATTTGGTTACGTCAGCACCATTATTTTTCGTACTTTTTCAGATTTGTAGAGAACTCTAGATTATTTGAATGTGTCTACAGAGCCACCGCGCAACATGCGAGAGGGCGAGCCTCGAGGCCGGGGCCGCACGCAACCCGCATCTTCACACGCACCCGCAGCCTCACACGCACCCGCATCCGCACACGCACCCGCACCCGCGGCTGACGCCAGCGACGCCGATGCTGACGTCAGCTCAACCGACACCGACCTCCCGGACTTATCCGACTACTGACAAGTAAGCTAGATTTTTACTATAGGATAACTGAAGACTTTTCGGACAATCGCTGCACGAAATTGAGCTATCGTGGCAGTTCGAGCTACTGACAAGGAAACCAATTGACGGCTACAGCTGAGATTCTGCATTGATAGTCAATGTCAAATTAGCTGTTACTTTGACGTTGACTATCGGGTGAGAAAACTCCCGTTTTTTTCTACAAAACACAAGTCTAGTTCTGCTCAAGGCACGAGGAGATTCTCCTCATCCGAGTGATGTTTCCGGGTGCATCCCTCTCGGGTGCCCGGGATTCGCTTAAGCACAGTAGGTAAGCCTTTTTGGCCGTACCTACTGCAAATAGATTTCGGAATGTTTTACGGCCAGTCACCTGCCTGACATTAACCCTCCCTAACATTTGGTTCTTAGGGAGGTTTTGTCCTTAGGGAGGTTTGGTCAAAATTTCGAGTGTGCGTACATTGTTTTCGAGGGACTTTTTGAAAGCGAGAGACCGTTGGTTTTCTAGTCCGTGATTCGAACGAACATATGTGGCTTATGTGAAATATACCTAATGACTATGACGGTGACATAATTATGTTGATTGTATATTGCTATGAAGAGGTTGAGTATCTAAATCAAAAGTGAAACGTATCCATTCGTTTTTTTTTTAATGTTATGGGTTTAATAAATTCAGTGTATGCATTCGATAACTTGTTTAAATGTTGTATGTTCCCTTATATACAAAACGGAATATTTACCATATTTTAGGATCAAGTCTGTATTTTCAAGTTTTATAAATCCCATTTTTTAGTTTCTGAATTTTTTTATGCTTTAGCTACCATTAGTTATGTATTAGTAACACACCAATTACAAAAATTTCTATGCAAAATTCACATGTATTGGTCAAAAAATACTTTATTTACGTCGCGGCTATATTTTTCTAGAAATATTTAAAAAAAAGAATGCTTAATCTAACATCCTTCCGTGACGGGATTCGAACCCGTACACACGAACACGAAGTATTACATGTATATCACCCTAAAACTAATCCTAGATCTAACAAGGGGTATAAATTAACAACTTCATATCGAGGAAATTTCTTTTTTTGCATTTATTTGTATTGTACAATCTTATAATGATTCATTCTGCAAAATTTTACAGGCGAGCAAGAATTCATATATAAAACGTCAGCTCTCATATTGTACATAACCATTTTACCAGTATAGGTGAAAACATGCGTATAGTTTTTTTTTAGTTTTTAGGATAATAAATTACTTAAATACTAAGTTTTAAGTTTGGTTCTTTATTAATACAATATCGATTAGGATTGCACTATCCTGTAAAGATGGAACATACCGAAAACATACTAATGGTGCCAAATCTCTCGAATGCCGATGAACTTCCCATGCTAATTTTAATACTAATATTATAAATATGAGAGTTTGTTTGTATGTATGTTTGTTATCTCTTCACAAATAATATACTGAACCGAATGCGATGTAATTTGGTATTTGACATACTGTCAAAACTGTTAATCAGTCAAAACTTTTTGAGAAATAAGAGCAGTTTTAAAGTTACTATTGACTGGAACCTCTGCCAATACTAAGATTGGAAGGCTATACATGGTTTGGTATTCACGGAGGATTACTGTGATATTATTGACATGGATAGGATAAAAAAATTGTTATAAGTAAAAGTCAAATTCACAGTCAAAATGACACCTTGAAGCCATTACTTTAGGACGACACTTCAACTGTTATTTTGCCTATCACTTCTACAACAGTTTAACTGTTATTCTCAGTCATGAGTTGTTTCGACCGATTAAGAGTTTTGACCATCATATTAATAATTGGAGCTCTGACATAATCTGCCGGACGAACACGAGTAAAACAGCAGGGCACAGCTAATACAATAATAACGTTAAATATGAACGTTGAAGCGATTATTACATTGATACGAGGCAGGCATGATTTTTATTTATCATTTGATTCAGACTTTCTCATCTCACTTCTTTGGTTTATACTTGACACGTTTATAATGTTGCGAGCGTACTCTTTAGACTTAGCAAATAATTTAAGAAGCATCTAGTTCGATACTGCCCTGCAAAATGTCGCGAAGTGAGTTAAGAGAGTGACCCGAACCGTTCTTACTGTGTTAAGCTGGGAATCCATTTGAGGCAGCCTCGGGCCGAGCGGCTGTCTCGATCCGAGGCAGATCTAATGGAGACCGTGCCGTGAGTCGAGGCTTGCCGCGACTTGAACCAAACGAGGCGGCCGCGCAGCGAGCCAGATCATGTCGGTAAATGACCATGCTCAAAGACGCCTCAGTGTGAGCCGTGGGTTGAGTGGAGACGCTTGCACGTGTGCTCGGTATCGTGGCTCGGGTTGAGGCTTGCCGCTCGATACGATATTATGTGAGC
Organism: Idaea biselata; assembly: GCA_958496205.1. Classification (NCBI taxonomy): domain Eukaryota; kingdom Metazoa; phylum Arthropoda; class Insecta; order Lepidoptera; family Geometridae; genus Idaea; species Idaea biselata. The sequence goes on along the minus strand of OY292394.1, from coordinate 46,495,381 downwards.
TCAAGTGGAGACGCATGTACTTTCCGCAGCCCGCGGCACGCTCAAGATGAGGCAGCTCGTCACGAGGCTGCGCAAGTGGATACCCAGCTTTAGGTTTGTCATGGTTAAAACTCGAAGTTTACTGTTAGCCTACATGTAACCGTTTTTCGGGTTTTAACATTAACATGACTGTATAAATAATGCTGCTGAATACGTGTATCATATTAACAGTGTAACTTTGACAAAATTGATAAATCCAATGAGAGAACGATAAAGACACGAATATAAGAGAATAATTGCAGCTATTTGTTGCGAAATATGTCACGTAAACAATCTCGAAGTGGGAGCATGTAATATGCCGTTACAAAAATACATGTCTCTATCTTAAAATATTGAAGGACATGTTGCGAGACACTTACGGCCAGTTGTTATCATTAAAAAGTAAAAGTCGACAACAAAAAGTCCAGTAACAATATTTTTTACTAAAGTAAAGTCAAAAGTAACAGTTTAACTGTGATTTTTGACTTTTACTTTGGGACGTCACTTGGACTGTAACTTTAACTTTTGGCTCCGTGACGCTTTGCGCGGCATGTCGAGTGATATTTTTTTCCCTAACGTATTCGTGCCGATATTGTTCGATAATATTTGTCTACTGCGTTAGTCGTGTACTGAGGTGAATACCGAATGAGAAAAACGTATTAGAATAATTGTAATGCCACTTATTTGTAGTAGTTAAGGTAACTATTACATCGATTATTCATTATTATTTTAAGGCAGTGAAACACCCAACTTAAATCGAAGGACAGTTGGGGACGAGATTACCTAGCTAACATTAACATATCACTAGACATTTTCACAAACGGCCTCTACACAACGGCCGCTTTAAAATTTACAATATTTACACAATATCTTATACACGTAACTTAGGTATGGGAGTGAAACGTGTCTTACGGAGTCACAAACACCAAAGCGTGACGCTCTCGGTCACTCTAATTGTATTTCTAGTACGACTTTTCACATTACAGCAAAATAAATGCTATTACGTTTGCGTAAAGGCGAAAATCGTATCGAACGTTGAAGCGCCCCTAGCAGGCGACTTTCAAGTTTTCAATACAATTTTTACGTTTATGCTAATGTGATAGTGCGTTTGCTATATGAAAAAATCGCATTAGAAGTATACTGACTCAGTCATTGAAAGTCCATCGGCTTATTGTATCGTACTAGTACCATTCTAACATCTCGACGATAACTCAAAATATTTATACTCATACGCCTATACAATAACAATATAAATATATTTCACGAGTCAAATCTTGATAAAATTATAAAACTACCATAGAAGAAAATGTAACAATCTGAGATCGAGGGCAACAAGTATTTATTTTTATATCTGTGAGACACGCATTCCATTTTCGAACACTTTGAAAAACAATTTAACTTTAATTACGACTAGATTAGCATTGTCATTATAACATTAATAATATCAAAGTTCCACATACGTAGGTGTAGTTAAAGGAATAACGAACACAGGCGTAGTAAATACAATATACAATACATATAACTATGGACAAACCGCACAAAACGACGACGTATGTTCCGTATCAGCGTTGATCATTTTGTACTAATAATAATATTATAGGTAACTAACAAACGGTAAAATATATTAAGCTATAACCTCTTTCCTGCCCTTCGCAACGAACCATTATCGTAAATTATTAGAGATTGTAATATCCGATTTGACTGGAATTATCTACGGTTAGCCTCGCCTTGCTTTTGCAAAGGAAACACTAGTTAACATAACTCGATCCCTTAAACTGTAGCTTTTTCATTCAATTTTACTGTCTGATTCTTCTTTAAATGGCCTTCTGCTACCGGCTTAAAGCAATTTAGCCAGAACCTTACAGTCGAAGTAACAGTAATAAAGTGACTTTGACTATTACTTTGACTTTCAATTTGGAAAGTGACCGTCAGTCATTATAATGTAAATCAATTTTAATATCAAAAAGAATCATCATATATTTTACTAAAAAATATACGATTGAAAATAACGTTAACATTAATAAAACCTACTAACGGCCGAAATCAGAAACGTTCGCAAATTACTAGAAGAATGCTTTGTCTCAGATAAGACTGTAATTGAGCATTGGCGGATCGAAACCTGTTCCACTGCTGTCTTCTTATCATTTAGGTAAGCGTGCTACATCTTTGACAACGTGTCATACGAGTATGGTGTGATTGTGGTCAAACGATTTTAAATGCGATAAAAGCTTCGCTTACTAGCATTTTTGTCATTGACAGTAACGGTAAAAGTCAAAATGACGTAGGGATTTGAGGATGAAATAGTATTTTTTTTACTAACTGCACGCCAGGTCGTAAATGATATTAAGGTTAGAACGGTGAGCATGTTGTAATATTGATACCGTTTATCTATAGTAATAATGCGCAGCACTCCGTCCATCCGGCCGTCCATAGGACCATAATGAGTGAGAAAGAGCGAAATATCATCTGCACTGCTCTAACGTTTTACGACCCTTTGTGCAGCGAGTGAAAAACTGAACTATAATGACGTTTCTGAGTGCAACCGTATGAAGGTAGGTGAGAATAAAATTGATGTTACATTTCCATTGGCAAAAACACGGCGATACTAAGACAAATGAACAACTTTCGATTGCAATCACACAGTTCTAATTAATATTCTCATTTTTACTCATGTTATCACAGAAAATTATGTATTTACAATTTTGTCGTACTAAAGTGACGTACGTAGCCTATTCATGCCCTTGCAACAAATGTATTTATGATGCTGAACTCTCACCCCTCGGAAACGACTATTGTGCTATTTTTTGTATCGAATTTGATTTCAAAGTTAAAAGTGGCATTACATTTGATTTATTTAAATTTAAAGTTATTTGTAACCATTTGTTAGTATTTCTTGTGAATATTAATAATGGATTTGAAGTAATTTGCAAATTCGAATTTAAATTTAATATTTAAAATTGAAATATAAGTGAAAGATAGGAAAGTTAGGTAGCTTTAGGTACACAAGTTGAAGAAGAAATTAATAAGATTTCAGATTAGTAGTTTTTGTTTTGAAAACGAAAATGGAAAATTTCTTTTGTCGTTTGGATATACATGTTTACACCGTAGCGAGAGAGACAGTGGGGTTAATAAAATACGAGACTCTCACTGTAAAACCACTGCTTGTTAGTAGGTACTATTATTAATATTCTATAATACAATAGTCGCATCTGAGAGGGCAACTAACAAGTGACTATCAATGGCAATGCAATGATACCAAAATATCAAATGGGACGAGAAATATAAATCGACAAACATTACGAGTAAGTCTTGAGAGATGGTGAACGTCTTCAATAATAGAAGATAAATTCGTCTCGTTGTTGTTTGTCTAATGTACTGAAATTGCTGACGTAAACCTTAATATTTTCGACTGATACTAATTTGATTTTGTGCCTGGTTGTTTTTTCCGCCATTGATATGATAAACTTAGCAATGACTCACTAGTAATAAATAATTTGCCCCGAACTAAGTGACTAGTTAAAAAGTAAAATTATTTTTTTGCAGGCCCATAATAATATAATAAATAATAAATAAATATTGCACGACGTTACACACACAGCGCTATCTAGCCCCAAACTAAGCACTAGGCTTGTACTATGGGTACTAGACAACGGATATACTACATGTTATACTTATACTTTTTTTTTTTTTTTTTTTTTTGTTATGTTCCATATTTTTATATTATTATGTATCATTTTATATAACGAGAGTTAGAAGTGATTCAGAGCTATAATTTCAGTTTATCATACCAATGGCAGAACTCTCATACAGGCTGTAATCGAGAGAGTATCCATCATTGTATTATTACGACCAATTTCTTCACTGGTAGTAAAAGTCAAAGTCACCGGCAAAGTGACGTCCTCAAGTAAATTTCAAACTTTCTTTAGTACGTCCATTTGACAAAGTATATTTATTTTTTTGTAACTTGTGAGAAACAAGAGACCACGTTCAAATATTACATATCTAAGTAACAAAGAAGTCTTTTATCTGCTATATTTAAGATATCTTGGCGATTCTTTTGTGTTGTTTTGCCAAAGATAAAACTGGTCACTCTTTAATAACATAATAATTACTTTTTCCAGAGTATTCATCGTGTATCTCTGTTTCTCTGATTATACAATGGGATAGGTACTCTTTCG
>OY292394.1:46388574-46490985 GCA_958496205.1 Idaea biselata | reverse complement strand
GTCGCGATCTCGGTCTCGCTCACCACGTTCACCTATCGGGGCCCAAACTATCCTTTTGAATAATCACTACATTCCTTTCTCAACGAAGGTTTACGAGTAACAGCGTTTTCGGTCAGCGTTTTTACCAAACAAATGCTGGTTGCTTTGGTACTTAAAATTCTTCTTCTTAGTGTGAATGGTAGGTGCAATCAGCAATGGACGTACCTACATAGGGATGGTAGGTTTTAATTGTCGCTTCAGGCAAAATTTCGCTAAAGTGGTGTTAGTGATTTCTTGCAACCAACAATTCAATTAAATGTACTGACTACCTTTTTGATTTACAGAATCAGGATCAGAAACTCTCCTTTTTAACAGCGCTTTCGTTTAAGCCAATTCATTATTCAGGAACATAATACTAGAGGAATACATTTGTTTGGAAAGAGCGCTGATCGAGTACGCTTCAACTTCTCGACACAACATTACCGTTTGTTTGTCATTAATTTTCAAACTCAATTCGATTGTCAATGCTGTGTCGAACAACAGTTACAATATAAGATTATAAAAATAAAATATATTTTGCATGATTGAAGTAAATAAAAGAAAATAATAAGGGCTGCAAATAAGGTAATTTTTCGACGCCACGATACATTAACAGATGTGCAAACAGTTTTCTCAATTCCATGTTTTGTTCAAGCTCGTTTTTCTCGATGAGCATACCGAGATCGCAATGGCATCCAATTCTCTTTGTTTAAACATTGATTTCTGAGTTTTAGCAAAGGGTCGGTTTCATCAACAATTTGAATGGTAATAATGTTCAAAGTGATTGCCGATTTTCATCAATTCAGACCCTTTGCTTTACAATTTTGAATTTTAAGCTAAGCGGAACGAACATACAAACGTGTTGTTTGCGATCCAATAACACTAATGTCTACTCTACACCATTATTTCAGCGTATTATTATTTTCTTCTGATATTTGCTGGAATCGTGTGAGTATTACTGAAAGATCTTTAGTATCTGACGTAAATTGAGTAGCATCCAGTGTGTTTGGCGAGGATGCTCTCGTCGTCTTGACTTTAAATGTATGTGTGTGGTGTTGGGTATGTATGTATGCGTGTATTACGTCCAGTGTGTCAATATCAGTATCGTTTATGTATGGCGAGTGAGTCTCACCGTAGGTGTAGTGGTGTGGCGGGCTGGGCGACCGCGAGGGCTGGCTCAGGCTGGTCGTGGGATACGGCGCCCTCCACTCCTTCCCTGCTGTCAGGAATACCTTCATATGTACCTTCCAGCTCTACCTAGATTAAACCTGCCGGCTCTACCGAGTGCCGGCCGATATGTGGCCTATATGCTACGTGTCTCTCTCTTACTCTCTCAAATGTTGTTAGTTACAGAAAACTTTACAAGTAGATTTAAAGGATAACTCTTGGATAAGGGTCAACTGTCTCTAGGGTAAAACAACAAAACCACGCATACTTATAAACATTCTATTACAATATCTGTTAGAAATCTTTGATAGTGTCAGCTACAGCAGGCATAGTAGAGAATATAAAAATATTTTTACAAGATTCTTTAAAGCTTTTGCATGCTGCATGATTATGGTGACAAAAGGTTGTTGTGCATGCGATCAAACGCTTCCCGGTTGTGTCAGGAGGACATGAGTAAAGCAGTTAAAATAATTTGTGTGCAATAACAGCTGATTTGATCACAATTGGGCACCAAAATTTGACATGCAGCAGGCAAAATAATATTTCCTTTTAATTTAAGACTTCATTATTATTATTTTTATGGCCAAATTAATTTATTGAACTTTACACATCATTGCTTTCAAGCCAAATAATCGTTGTTACAATTTTACAACTAAATGTGGCCTGATGAAAATGCTAAAATTTACGTATGAGCATTTGCTTACTACTCCTGCTTAGGAGCAGTCTTCAAAGATATCGCTAAATAGCATTTTATATAACAAACTAGCCATTTAAAATGTGAGTCTATATTCTGTCATCTATTGAAATCTAGTAAATGATGTGTATTCTTGCGTACCTGCTCGCTCATACATCTTACGTCTACAACTACGGAATAATAGTATCTACAACTACTTTAAGCTAAAACTCCTCAAATCTTCTCACAAAACCTGCATAGTAAATTTATGAGAAGAAAAATGTTTGCAAAACTGTTCGAAATCGGTAAAACAAAGCTGAAGTACGGTAACTTATTATAATAGTTGGTATGTTTAATTCGTTGATTTTTGTTTAGATAAATAAATAAACTACGGTAAATCATAATGAAAATAATAAAGGCCTTAGCTCTTTAAAATGCTAGATAATTTTGAGTGATAATTAGTACTTTAGATAAAACTTTTAAGTTTGCGATAGCATCAAGCCATGAAATTCCTACTGCAAATCTGCTAATTCATGATTTGGAACTAAAGTATGCTTTAGACAACGGCAATCCTAATTTTAACAAAATTAGGAATTTGCATTAGAATCAGCAGTTTTGCACAATATTTTTAAGGATTCTGAAACTTTATGGAAAGTATACTTTGCTAAAGTTCAATTAGCTAATGTAAATGGAAAAATGTCGTACCGTGCGGATGGTAGTGGTGAGGCGGCCGATGCGCTCGGCCGTGGCGCTGGTGCTCGTGCTTCACTATCTCGACGACATTGCTCACGGTGTCCGAGAACCCGATGTCGTGATGATAGCCACCGTAGTGCCGTCTCCTCGGACTCGGTGTTCTTCTGTAAATACAACCACTCCGTTACCGACAGCCAACAATCACCTCCTCACCGTCATGCCAATACCAAACATGCGACATCCAGGGTAGCTCAGACACTAGAATCCAGAGGTGATTAATAGATTAAGAGAAAGTTAGTCGAGTTACATAAATAAAATTCGTTCCGTTAGTGGGTTAGGATCGAGTTGGGAGTATCACGTGCATGGTGACATACCAGTTTCGACTACGATAACTTTGAGATCAATCTCTTCGTCGATGGCGCTATAAAATAAAGAGGAAATAACAAAAAATAAATAACCAAATAAAAGCTAAAGGCATTTTTTACTCGTCGATGACGTGTACCTTAAACTCGAGGATCTGCCGTGATGATGTCCGTTCTGATAGGTCGAGTGAGGCGCTTGCAATCTCGCGTCGTCCAACGACTCCATCGAGGCATGATGAGATCCTTGTAGTTCCAATACCTACAATATTATATTAGTTGACGAAATTGCAATAAAACACATATTCCCTAAAATATTGCGGGTTGGTAAAAAAAACCATCATTGCTGTCCCATGTTTACAAAATATTAGTCATGCAATAGTTGCCGTGCGTGTAGATGCAGACCATGCAATAAACCGTGCTTTTGGTGTCATATTAAACATTAAAACTTACCGTATTCTCCTTATTAAATACCGTTTCTACGGAATCTTTACTATGTTGAGGACTTGTTAAAATATTCATGCTAAGACTAGAAGTGTAGAGTATATACATAATATAATGGGCGAAGTAATTGTGTGATGTAATTAAAATGTTCGTCATGTACTTGTATGTTTGGTAGTGTGTAGAATTAAGTGATTTGAATTAATATGGGATAATATAACACCAGTATCCCCTACATGTTATTTCAAACCATTCCTCATTTTATCTCGAGATAAAATTATGGAAAACACTACAATATTATTAAGTAATATAAAAAGAAAACATCTAGTATGTAAAATGTTTACCTAAACATCAACAACCATCTGTAAACTCAAAAACGTTTACGGTTAATACTCGTTAATCACATCAGCAAAATTGACAAATCTATGTTAAGCCTAAGGCCCTAATTTACTTTTTATACCACAACGTCTTCAAAAACAATTAGTATCTTCATTCTAAATGTTCAGACAACAAAACGTTATTCGTTATTAAATACACAAATGTTAAACACAAAGTTTATCACAATATCAACAACTATCTATACATATATGTATGTTAAATGCATCGATGTGATTGGTCTAGGGTCACAACCCAATAGCAAACACAAGGGAGCACAACTGTATGAACCAACATCACATAAGACTACTAAATATAATGGCCAATTGGGTCTTTAAATTTTAAAAAATACGTCTTTTTCAAAGAATTTTGATTGCGTAATGATGATATTGGTGGGTACATCGATGACACTAGACATTTTAGCTATGGCTTAGTCGATTGAATTTACGACATCAATGGTCTCATTAATATTTTCCCCCTTTCGAAAGGGTTATTCACCTTTTTATTGTTCCTGAAACAAAAGAAAACCCCATTTAAAATACAGTAATATTTCTGAAATCAAACAAGATATAATCGATCTATTGAAAGAAATGCAGACTTTATAAAATCTTTATAAGGTTAGTAGCATAACATGGGGCTAGATGGCGCTATGTTATGTTCACAGAATTTATTTATTTCTGATCATTAATAGGTAGTAAATTCTAGACCTTAATTTTAAGGTTTTTTTTCACAGCAGGGCAAAGGTTTTCCTCATTGGTTTCGAAGCTTGTAGTCGGCGCAAACTCCGTGAAAGGTGGCGTGATTGATGATTTGGATTTAAATCCAGGATCAACAAGGATTCCATTTCCTACAGATTAATTATAATGAACTGAACTCACTTGAGAGATTTTCTGGTGCCCCTTCGGCCACGGTTTCCGAGATTGGCTTCATCTAGGTGTTCGTCATCATCGGCTGTAGCTGCTGGCGGATGGCTCTCGTGGGTAATCGAACCAGTGCGAGAGCTCGGGCCCAGGTTCGCCGTCACGTTCATGAAGCATTGAAAGATCGACGCCTTCTGCACCACGCACGCCCGATAACGCACCCGCCCGTACACACACTTGCGCATGCTCATGTCATAACGTCCGCACATGGACACTAATGGCTAAAGCCTACATGAGTTTGCGCAAACATCCCCCTAATGTCCATGCTGGAATTCTTTCTGTGTCATACGTTAGTGTCTCTGTTTGAGTGTACGAAGAAATCCAACGGATGGACATGATAAACCTACGAACCTAGTAATGGATGTTGTAGTGTTATGGATATGAATGCCGCTACAGATATTTGAGAACATAACTATTGTAGTCACTCTGGAATGGAACCTTTCATGTTGAGTATAATGTAGAATATGTTTGCAGAATCGGAAACATATGATATTAAAGGCAAAAGAGCTGTAAATAACAAAGCATTTTGTTTTAAACTTGTGCTAAGTAAACAATGTGCTAAGTATAAGACTGAAGCCAGAGGCAAAATGGACGGTGAATATATTTAAATTCATTTTTTATGAAATCGAAATATTATTGTTCTTATCCAGCATGCGCAGATTTGAGAAACGATCTTCAGTTGTTGCTATTATTTACAAAAGATACTCAAATAACATAATGGTAAAATCAAGCATATTATTCTTGTCATAGGCTTCTAATATACGTTTTTTTATTGAGCCAGAATGTAATTAAAACCAGATAACATTCCAAAGCCAAAGACAAAAAAATTGAATTGTAAATTTTAAGGCATTCTCGCATGCAGAATCAGAAATGATCATAAAATAAATTTCTTGGTAGATACAGCGGGATTTATATGCAATTACTTAATGTATGTATAGGAATACCTAATCTAAGATATAGTAAACAGTCAAGATTATGTAGAAATGGCAGATTAACTCAACAAACAAGTACTACGAGAGGATGTCACTAATGCTACAAGACAAGAAGTAAAGGTTACACAGACACACTCTTCTACTTAGTAATAATTTTGCAACTAGGGACAAGTCACTATGTATTATGGTTTACAAAGCCCTGACGGACACTTGATAAGCAAACATGTGTGGATGCACAAGTTTGCCAACTAGAATTCAAATAATCAAGTGCGCCACTATCTAGTTCTAGTTATAGTTGATCTTAATTATACTAAACTACTAAGTGATCAATTCAAGAAGATATCTTTTATTGACCATTTCATTTCTAAGTTATGTTTTTATTTATATCGCGTTTATTTATGTTGTTATTAAAAACACGATGCTGATAAGTTACGATGAACAATAAAAATATCTAGAGTAGTGCAAGAAAAATAGGTAGTTAAAGTTTCGATCCGTAAAATATATAATACTACCGGCTGAATGGCCGTAGGGCTATTCTCGTTGAATGCCTGAAAAGTAAACCACGAATGTAGTCGACTCGCAAGAGTCGATGTTTACTAAAGTGACTCTGTATTGTTGTTATCAATATTTACAAACGAGCCAATTTCTTTTTTTTTGTTTCTACAACATTTATCGAGATAATTTTATTTAAAGAACACGTTGAACACGAGTCAGCAATTAACACAACAATACATCCACAGGTAGACATCACAATCAACTCTATTGAACTAACTAAAACGTTTCAAATATTAATCTAATGTGGGATTTAAGGGGTCATCAACAAACACTACTTGTAAACATGTAGTACTCATTACCTAACCACTTAATTGTTACATTTGGCTCAAATGATTGAACAGTAGGCAGGTATTTACATGTGGCTTTAGCCATAAAGACTTACTCTGGCTTCATTTGAATCGACTTATTATTTTTTTAAGTAATGCAACTTGCGTTAATAAATATAATTTAGTTAATTGAATAGAAGAAGGTTTACCTGGACTTTGTCTTTCTTAAATCTAGTCGTTCTCCAATTCTCTAAGACCAGAAGGCAAACGTAAATCTTTCCGACGGTCAATTTCCCTGCGTTTAAAACGTCGGTTCGAGGCACCAGCAAGTCTAGCATTTTCTTCGCTTGTAGTGGCCATATATGTGTTATTGTTTCTCTCAATTCTTCATCTGCTTGGTCCATCTCCTCAGCTGGAATAAAAAAAAAAGTTAGCCATAGGTACTCTTTCTGATAGATATTCAATTTTGTAAACAGTTTATTCTTACCAGATCTCATTTTGATGTTTAAATTTTCTCGGATTAAGGCAAATAGTGTAGTTGTAAAATTAACTTTTCCTTCATCATCTAGCGGCATATTCATTCTAATTAATTTCTTATATGCTAGTCTATTTGGGCACTTATTACCAAACCCCAAGGGAGGATCCATATTTTTTAACATATCATACATCTCCGTATAATGAATTTTCCCCCTGAAATAAACAAATACATTATTGTACATCCAACAAATCTATGTTATGCAACAGTTTTTTTTTCAAATGAAACTCACGTAGCGTTTGGATCATATTCAGCCCATATTCTTACAAATTCATCAAGATGATGTGCTCCTAAAATGGACGAGTCCCTCGTAAGATAGTCGAAATTATCCATAATAACAGCGACGAATAAATTTAACATCTGAAACACAGAATTATTAAGATTAACAATTGTCACGGTAGAAAAATAAGATACAAAAGAGAGTTGACTTACAAGAAAGGAGCAAAAGAATATGAAGGAAACAAAGTAAGCGTAGGCAACGACTGTGCTTCCGCAAACTTCGTTGGCTGGTTTTCCGGTATTCTTGTCACATTTCGCCGGCTTGAGACACGCCAACATGATGTTCGGCCAAGACTCGCCGGTCGCACATCTGGAAATACATTTATTAACGAGTTAGTATTGCTCAATGACACGTCGTTCACAAAAAAAAAACAAATATTTGTAGTATTACCTGAATAGTAGCATGAGCGCTTGAATGAAACTTTGAAAGTTGTTATGTCTGTTCATGTCTGATTCTGATGATAATTCTATATTACCAAACACCTGTAAATTAATGAAAATTATAATAAAATGTTTTTGATAACACTTTAAGAAATATAGTTTAGAGTTATGATGAACTCTCGATACATCAATAATTTTTGATAGAAAGTTTGAAGATCGAGGTTTTCTAATAAAAAATGATGCAAACCTGCATCCCGATGATGGCGTAGATGAAAAATAGCATCGCGATGAGAAGGCACACGTAGGGTAAGGCTTTGAAACTCTGCACGAACGTCCATAAGAGTATTCGAATGGTGTAGCCTTGTCTGAGCAGTTTGATCAGACGTGCGGCTCGGAACAACCGTAGGAAACCGACATTGAACGTGTTTTCCTACAACACATTATCTCATACAGCCACATTCATAAGATGATTAGCAAGTAATTTATGAGAAAGGACATCGACTCATTCAGGATGGGCGCAGATTGTGCATATGAAAATTGTTCGAGTTGATACGTTTTTTTGTGAGATGTTTGAATTAAAATACAATATTGATTTAATTGCTTTCCTTAAACAATAATATACAAGAAAGCATATTTGTTCTGTGATTTGAAGGGATCCCCCAAGTAAGGTGCCTACCTACAGCATAAATCTTTTATTCAATTTAATTTTTGGGTATTCAATTACTTTTCTTTTTTACCTACAATTACTAAAAAACATATTACTTTCATAGCCTACATACATGAAGAACAATTATGATACTTCTACATGTTAGGCATGTTATTTAGATATTGATATGTCAATATCTGAATAATATTTAGAAAGAAATGAAGTTTCAGTACTTATAGAACAGTAAAAAATGTATGCCACATCACTGCAAGTTATATATATCTCATGAAGCGATGTCCTTTAAATATCATGAAATGGTATTTGTTTATACCAAAATCTAAAGTTTATTAACACCGCTAAATAGAAAATAATTTAAACTACCATTATTGAATAAACTAGAAATTACAAATACTAAGATCACGACCAAAATAAATTAAAGAGGTTTTAAGAAAAATAATGTTAAGTGGTTAGGTCTGTTGTTTCTCGAATCTGCTACATAACCATTAAAAGACAAATGTTTAAACGTAATTTCATTATCCACGACCTAAATATCGTAAAACACACAAAATAAATTCGTATAGGATCTAAATCCTAGCCATTATGTAAAACACATTCTAAAAATTAACGATTAGAATCTAGAATTTTCAATTAACTGTAGTTTAGTCTACGACATCTCTATTATTTTAGCTAAATTCTAGCACTACAACAATACTTCATTGAAATTATGTACACACACAATGTCTAAACGAATTTCAATGTACCAAACAACTAATATTCCTAGCAATCGAATTAGTTCATATCGTTACCTGCTGACAGGATATGTCAGCACAGTTTTCACCAAGGTCGGTCTGCAATCAGGATATCTTATCTTTATTTTGAATTGCAAGTGTTATTATTCAGAACAGGGATAAAGATGATAGATTTAGAAAACAAATTAAAAGAGTTTCATACTGTTATTAATCATACTTACACCAAATTCCATGATTAGGGCATCAATAATACTTCCAATGACCGTTATGAAATCAAACGTATTCCAAGGGTCTTTGAAAAAATTCTGAAAATATAAATTATGTTATATCAATTCGCTCACAAACTCCAAAATATTTATATTCATTTCATCGTGTCCAACTAATTGTATCTCTGGATAAAAACAGATTATTATAGATAGACAAAAACAACACAACAATGACTCAATCAATTTTAACATATAACAACACTTTATCGGAGTCAATTATGAAAACTGTACATTTGCGACTTTTATTTTTTATTGATTAAATCATTGGTGATCAAAAATTACGTATACGGGTCGTATACAAATGTACACTTTCTATTCACAAATTTATTTAATTTATACACAATTTAATTTACATGGGAAAACCTATATGGGAGGGGGATGGAAGGTTCTTTCAAAAATTATTTTAAAATGCTTTAAATATTACTTAAATTATTATCATAATCTAAAAATGCTATAGAATCTTTATAAACCAAAAAGCAAAGTAATAACTTCTGAAATCTATTAAATGTTATATTCAACTAATAATTATATTCAAGTCAATTTTGAATATTAAATGCGAAACTAATTTGTAGTACATAATCAATGATCGTGTGTCATTTTAGATGCAGTTATTCATTTCCAAAATAAATTAAAAATGGTTATGAGCTAATGGCTAAGCTAAAAAGCTAATGTACAGTGAATATTTGCATCTAAAATGTTACTAGCTATGAAGATATTTTATAAATGAATCTTTAAAATATTAGTGGTTAAAAATGTCTATCTTACTGTTCTAATAAATAGTGTATTAAGGCTTACCGTGCACCCGAAGGCGATTAGCTTCAAAACGGTCTCGAGAAAGAAGAAGATGGTAAACACGAGGTTCATGAATGTTAAGGTGTCCATGAGTAGTAGTGGAGCCTCGTGAAACTACCACAAAATATTAACCAATTTTCTTAACCATTACTCCAACAATTATTAGGTACAATAGTAATGAAAGCCAAATGCAAGATATAACTTTTAAGATCATTCAAAACCATTTTATTTATCTAGCATTCAACTTTACGTTATTGTAAAAATCTATTAACTATAAATTTACTGTCTATAATCTCGTTCATCGTATTTGAATACAAGTAAGTGTGTGTATGTGTTCGTATGTGTTTCACTGCTTCTCGATGACAGGGCCTTGTTTCAGTAAACGTGTAGCTTAGTGTCAGTGCTTACATGCTGAATACTGTACAATCATGCATAGAGGCCATCACACACAATCAGTTTTCATTCATGTTCTACCAAGTGTCATGAAATACAGTAGGAATTAAGACACTTACCTTAAAATAATGCTTGGTTTCACAATAGTTGTCAGTTACTTACGTTTGCGAAGAACAGAGGGTCTTAACAGTGAAAACTGATTAGAATACATCGACATCGTGTTCATTAATATTAATACATGCCACAGGTAAAAAGCCATGCTGGAGCTATAATTGCAAATAAATCTCATTTCTTTAATATTAGAGAGTAGAGTTTAGGTTTACGGGAAGGACATTTATACCGCACATCCATTGACGTAAAATAAACAATAGAAAGAGTACATTTGTATAGATAGGTATCTGTTGATCTCATCAAAGTATACCTACGGGTTTGTGTTAGCTCAAAGTGTGTTAGTGTACTTACTTTGACACCATAAGCGACGATTTTCAACACGGTTTCCACGGAAAACATTCCAGTAAACCCCATATTCGAATACTTGAGGATATCCGCGTAGAGGTCATTTTGATTATAGTACTGCATTATGTGAAGTACCGCGCGTTATGGATAAATCCATGGCAATGAAACATATGTTACTTCATTTAGAACTTATTGATAGTAAACAGTATTGTGATGTAGGTATACATTGAAATAATGCTAATAATAAAGTTTTTCATAATATTTTACCGAAGATATTATGTTTGGCTAAATATTAAAAATGTAAAAGGATTGTTAAGGATAGTGATCAACGACATGGTAGGAATTTGTGCCGTAGAACAGCTTGTATTCGAATTCCAATGAATAATAAAAATTAAGGTATATTTGTGGATCATAAATGGAAATTTAGAACTAAAAATAATCGCAAAATAAGTTACATTATGACACTAACTTCATTAATGAGAATTTAATAACCGATTATTTAAAAATAAGTGTTGTTCTTTCAGACCTAGTAAAATTTCGAAGAGAAATTTTGAATGATTAGGTTGTAAACATAAAGCAGCCCATAGCCACCACATAATCACGCCTGGCAGTAGGCCATTCCACCAAGCATGCATAATTTCCACGTAGAGATAATGTAGGAATAGGTCTTAAGTAAGAGCATGCAACACGAACAACACATATGGCTCATGCCACTTCCTAACCGATTCCAGAGATATTGTGCATTCACAAGCACGAACGGCCGAATTAAACCATTGGTGTTACTTGTGCCATAAATGTGCTGGAAGGACAGGAATACCGTGCAGTAAACACTGATACATACATGAATGTAATGAACAGCAAGCCGGGAACAGGGGAAGGACTAACATAAAAAGAACAAACATAAATATAAAGGCGCGATACACTTGACAGGAAAGGCTCAGTTATAAATATGGCGCATTCCGATGCAGTGTACACTGACGCCGAAGTGGTTATAAAAATATGTATGTTTGTGTTTTATGTGTGTGTCGTGTATTAATTTATTCGGCAGTACTGAGCTTAAAATAAAAGGACATGAACTTGGGGTTATCAAAAGTGCCGACAAATATAGGACGCACATATAAATATTTTACTCGTACCTATACGCAAAACTAGAGAGCAGTTAGGTATATGTTAAGTTTCTTTTAATCCATTGGCTCTCTAAGTGGTTCTGTGCAGGCTTCAGTGATTTTCAAGGACTTTTCTAATCTAATTTGTCGTTTGATTGTGCCTTGTGAGTTGGCTAATTTTCAACAACTACCTTAATGTGTTCGTTATCTACATTTCACATTTATAGTGCTTCGTATGTTTGTATATCGTGGTTAACTTTTGGTGACTTTGTATTTTATAACTAACTGGATCTTAGTCCATTTATATGAATTAATTTTATCTTACTCTAACATTTATAGAATCTGTTGATACATACCTTCATCATAAGTAACAATGTATTTAGTACAATTAGGGTCATGATGAAGTACTCGAAGGGCGTAGAGACTACTATTCTCCACACTTTGTACTTAAAACTCGCCCTTTTACTTGGCATATACCTCTCCAGAGGCCTCGCTTCTATCGTGAAGTCTATACATGATTTCTGTAAAGTAAATATCGAGCTCCATATATAGTTTGCATCCACAACCTATGCGTGTGTTACCTTATTATAGTGTTTCATTACCTGATTCTTATCAATTTCACCGTCTTGTAACTCGGCTTCACCTTGTTCTTGAAATGTGATAATAATCAGAGCTACGAATATGTTAACGAAGAAGAATGGAAACACCACAAAGTAAACTATATAAAATATGGACATTTCTATTCGAAAATTTTGTATGGGTCCCTTGTCTTCGTAAGTGGCGGCCATTGAGTTTTGTAATACTCTGTAAAAAAAAAGACGCACTGTAAATACTGCAAATCCCACGTTTACAATTTTATGTCGAACCTAAAAACGCATTTTTTTATCAATCGTCGCTCCCTTCCAGCCCTCATGAGTTACCTTGGCGATACGACTTGGGCATGTGAGTGATAAACTCCGGCTGAAGCCTCTTCACTAATACAAGTGATTGTCATCATACTCAAATGACAAGTCCAAATTAATACATATAAACCTTCCGGAATAAGTTCTTCGTGGTAGTGAAAACCGTATCAATAACCATTGTGTGGCTTGGAAGATGCGAAGGAGAGTCGTGATTATGATTTAACTATACTTTTTCAATGCCCTAAGTCATAGCCATCATAATCTGCTCTTTAGAGACGATACCATTGGTTTTTTTTCTGTTTCTATTTTTCTTTCTATTTTTATATGTAGTTGGTTTTTAGTTTTTAAATCTCTTATTTATAACTGAATGTTTTCCTATTAAAAAAAACTCACTGTGGCCAACCCTCCCCCGTCTGCACAGCGAATAGCGTGAGCATAGCAGACGCGACGTTGTCGTAGTGGAAGTTTTGCGTCGACCACTGCCGCTTCTGCACCCTCGGCATCAGGGTGTTCGCTTCGTAGACAAAATACGACCCTCTGTCGAAAATAATATATTTTTAGTTTTGCATGTGATTTTCGATGACAGTGCTTTTATTCTTCATCACTTGGTTACCAGTTCCTTCAACGAAAGAAATATTTTCAAACAAAATGTCTGAAAATTTTTTGTGACCTCACTTATTTATTACTTTGATTTTTACTATCAGTTAAAAATCTCTGGTTTATTTTTTTAAGTCTTTTCTGATCAAAATGCTTGTAACTACTAATTATTAGAATATAATATATTCAAAAGTTCAAAATATTCTAACATTCAATGCTCTCCCAGTGGGGTATGAACCCACTTATTACTGTTGCAACGATATTCTAACTGGGGCAGACAAAAACAATGACTTTGCTGTATATTATTTTGCGATAATTGCTATTTTATAGTTAATTTAGTATCAGGCTTTTCTAGAATTTAGCGTTATTGCCTACCACTGTTGAGTGGGGATATGTATCGAACGAGTATTCATCAGTTAGAGCTAGAGCGAAAAAGTTAGAGCCATGTTAATATTACCGCATACCCGGTTTTCTCTACCTCAGGTGGAAATAACGCTCAACTCTGAAGCCTTGAATAAAAATATACTTACTGGCAGTCTTCAAAAGTGTTTTTACTGCTATCGGTGCAGTGAAAAAATTTACCATTAAAAAGTTGAACAGCAATTACAGCGAATATGAATTGAAACAATATATACACAATGAGAATGTTAATGACATTCTTTAAAGAGTTCACAACACAGTCAAACACTGCTTTTAACTTCGGAACTCGTTTTATAGTTTTTAACGGTCTGAGCACTCTTAACACTCGTAACGATTTTATTGTGGACAGGTTCTGCCCCGCGCCCTTTTTCACGCCTCTGTAACAGATAAAAAGATAAATTAGTACAACTGGACTAAAACCTTATAAAGGTTATATTGGACAATCTATATTGAAATCTTATTCGGTTTGATTTTTCATAAGATTCTATGCTGTAGATAATACGACTTAACAAGTAGGATTTTTTATTGAAAACATGTGGCCACTTGTTTTACTGCCGTCCCTGTGACCCTTGACGAGACCCGCTTTAAGTTGCAAGTAAAAAGGTATCGTCAAGTCGAACATCTTGAACCATCTTGTCACTCACCATCTGGTTATGAAGAACACGTTCAAAATGGTCAACTTCAATGTTATAGATCACAATGAAGCAAACCGAGTGACAAAAACAATTCCAAAGACCTGACACAAGATAGAGACAAATGGTAAAAAGTACCTAAAGGTGAACAAAAACATACCCGATTTCAAAACCGAAGCTAACAAGAGCGCATATAACGACGGCGGCATCCATGATGTTCCACAAGTCGCGTAGATACGCGCCCGGGTGGAACAGGATGCCAAGGTCTACTATCTTCAACAGCATCTCCACAGTGAACACACCAGTGAACGCGTAGTCGAAGTAGTTCAGGAACTTGTTCCTGGTTCATATGAATAAACATTTATTTCTCATTGCATACATATCAGTTACTTAAGAGCTAATAAGCTAAGCTATAATTCTCGAAGTTAATGACATGCGCCTTGTTCAGGCATCGCAAAGACAAAATTTATGAGTTAGTGGAGGGATGAGGGGAAGTGGCAAAGGTATGGCAAGTATTCGTAGTAAAGAACAAGAGGACAAAAATATAAAGGAAGATTGAAAAAGAAAATCTTAACGAAAGAAGATTTTAAACCGTTTAATCTGATCATAAAAAAGCATAAAACATGCATTTAGTCAGATATTTGATTCGTGAGTAACTTGAAACAATAGAATTGATTACATATAATACAGAGGTTAGGTACATTATGAACTTTTTGATAACGGGAATAAAATATAATCTTACCTGTCACTCTCTTCCACTACGGGATCTTCAGCTGCTAAAGCTGCAGAACTCATACATATAACTACCATGATAAAAAAATCAAAATATTTTAAATTTACAACCCAGTGTGCGCCGCGCCTAATTCTGTAAGAGAAGCATAAACATCATTAGTAACGGAAATAAAGATGGGATAAATCAACTTACAGTCTACTAAATCTTTTTTACTTACGGATTAGTAGGGGATAAAATAAACATGGACGAATATGGCAGCATTGGTTTTGGTCCATCTGGTATTTCTTCTTCTTCTTCTTTTTTGGCCTCTTTCTTTTTCTGAAATATCGAAATGCATATTATAACAAAAGTCAACTTTCCATGCATCTAGCTTTTCTCTAGCAATTGATATATTAAATATCTCTAAGTGATTGTTTTGTATATTATACAGAGCTTAGCTTTGTAACATCTAAATAAATTAATTTCATTTTTCATAGAATACAACATTTAGAAGTAATGATAATTTAAAGTAATGATTATCTAGCTTCCTAATGAATCTACTTGATAAGGTGATGTAAGTAAATAGCTTCAGGATGATCAAGCTTAAAAAACGTATGAAGAATGTATAATGATTAATTATACAAGTCCTAAAACTCTGAACCTATTGTTGGATAATTAATTGAACTTATACAAAAACAATTCTATGAATTTTGTTACAGATAAACCTATTTTATGACATCTGGCCCACAGAAGCGATATTGATCTTTATAGTTAATCAGATTTAAAATATTGTTGATAATTTGAAGATGAAATTATAGCACGTAGAGAGAAAGAGAAGCAGACGATACAGAAGTACATGCTGCGATTGCGTTATAGTCCGACCACGTAACTGAAGATACCCTCTGTGGTAGGTTTGTAGGGGGAGATAAACATAAAAGGAAAGCCCAAAGTAAATCGTCGGATGAAATTGTGAAGCTAATGTAAGAATGATAGAGTTTCAGAGTATACTTATCTTATAGTACTGTTATAAATTTTAGTTTATTGTACCTATTTAATTAGGTAATTTAATTTAAACATAAATCTTGCAAACTGGAGACGTAAATGTGCTTGATTTCATATTGTATCCACCGACCATTTAATTTGGAATTATTCTTGTGTTTATTACTACATAATATGCTACGTGTATCGCGGCGTCGGCATTGACTAATTAAAAGAACCGACTCCATCTACAGTATAAAAAAACAAAGAAGGAAAAGTGATTACTATAAGAAACGATGCCCGCCCCTACCTACCTCCCGGGGAGGATCATCAGTTACTTGGTCCATCTATAGAAAAGCGTTGTACCAACAATAGTTTAAATCTGTATGTAATGCACAAGACGAAAGCTTTGCTTTAGCATCACCGCCGTGGTCAACTGTACCTTCCTACTCGTCGGCGAAGAGGGACTTATGTCTACGCGCGGCGTGCTCCCGTCCACAGCGTGTAATGCACTTATCTCTTTCTCCAATTCCAATTCCTAATTTGTCGGAAAATTTTATGAAAAATTTCAGTAAGCTGCTCGTGGTAAAGTGGAGCATGCTGTGATTCAAACTGTGATTCTAGATTTAAAGCACAGATCTCTCATTGAGAGGCGTTTACTTACTTGCTTCCCCTTTTCCTCCTCGTCTTGTTCCTCTTCAGCCGCTGTCAGTTCCTGTAATGACATAATGCAACATTTACACACGATAAGCGGCGATAGATTTACAGGGTAGCAAGAGCGATGTTGACAGTTATACACCACACTGTTTTGTTTCATTTGACATCAATGATTTCACAACTGCAGATTCCTAATTCTACTGAGACGTGACAACTGTCTCAATATTAAAACACTCACTTTAAAAAATCAGGAGTTACGAAATCCTCGAATTTGATTGCGCTTACCTGAGCGTTAGCCAAGTTATCGACAGCGATGGCAAGAAACACGTTTAGCAGCGTGTAGTTGCCAAACAGCACTAGGATGACGAAGTAAAGCGAGTACAACATGCCTCTTTGGATGCCGCCTTGGGACTGGATGCCGTCGTACATCACTTCATTCCAATCTTCCCCTGTAAGGATCTGAAAAATGGAAACATGAATTTGTTTAAAAACCTTATACCAAAATAGATCTATTCCTGGTTTATTTATTTCATATTGTCAATATTTACCTGGAAGACAGTAAGCAACGCGATGGGAAAGGTGTTGAAGTTGGTCGGTGGCGTTCCGTCTTCGAAATTGAACTGTCCGCCAAATAGCTGCATGCCGAGAAGAGCGAAAATGAGAATGAACAAGAAGAGCAGGAACAACAGTGAAATGATGGACCGCATCGAATTCAGGAGCGATATTACGAGGTTCCGGAGCGATGCCCAGTATTTTGTGACCTGTAGAAATAAATACAAAGTTTTAAATGAGAAACACAACAATACAACGAAATGCGCTGTACAGGCGCAAACGACAATAATTTCTTATGTTACCTTGAATATCCTCAGCAGTCGCAACGCTCTGAGCACGGACAACCCGAAGGAACCACCTTTAACTTCTGACCAGACGACTTCGAAGATTGACCCCGATATGACAACACAGTCGAATCGGTTGAACGACGATTCGAAATATATCCGCGGGCCCAGAGCGTACATCTTCACCCACATCTCCATCATGAAGAGACCAAGGAACACGAATTCGGCATAATCTAGGATATACAAGTATTTCAGTCAAAAAAGTTTAGTTAGTTTTTCGTGTAAACATTATTTCTTAGTGTTAATCCACACTTAGGAATCCTGCTTTTTGAAAAAATGCTTTCAAAAACTAGTTTTTCGTCCTAACATTTCATAAAACAAAAATAATTGTTGACTTACATAAAAATGAGGTGAGCCACTTCGGCTGCCTATAGTGCTCCACAGCCACGCATATCGTATTGAAGAGCACCAATACGATGACGAACCAGTAGAACCACTGGGTCTTCACCGTATGTCGTATCCAGAAGCGAAACCTCTTTTCCGCCCTCCAGAAATCCGCGAACTTCCCCACCGTACGTGACTTGCTCTTCAAGAAACCTACGATCAACAATAAAAATTTATAGCTATCAGCTGAAACTTAATTGATCAACTTGCATATTCTTGCAATATGTTGCTAAGGGGATCAGGGTTCCTAGATTGTTGAATGAATCCCATTAAAAATCTTAAATGATTTTAATGGAATTCGTTTTTGGAGTCTATTAGGAGGGTGCGTCTAGCGATAAGTCTACCGCTACTACAAAAACTCCACCAATAAAACATATTTTTAACACGAAAGTCACCATCGTTTGACCGATTTCAGTTACTTTAATACAAACACTCACAATTCCTGCACTTAGTCACGTTCTAAGGTAACTTTATCACTATCACTTATGCAAATCAAGCTTAGGATATTATATACCAACGATTCATAGCTTACAGCGGTAGGAGTAGTTAACGTCTGTACGTATTTATGACTCCAATTTTCTATCAAATTACTTGTTTTATCATAATAGTAACATTTACAGTATTCTATTTATATAACGTAAATGAGAAATTAAAACTTTTGTAGCAAGTTTCGGCGATCAACGTACAGTCGTATTAGACATAGGAAAGGAAGTAGGGTCACTAGTCCTAAATCTATGACTAGGCTATTCGTCTACTTAAGATGAAAAGGAATATTCTACCAGAATCACGCTTGATCCCATACCTTGCTTTTTCTTTGGAACTGTAAACAACCAACACACAAATAGAGTACGAATACAAATGGGTATGGATAAGAATGATCGAAAAATAGAGTCTCGAAAAGTAGTCATGCAACATTTCGAAATTATAGTTCGCATTGGAAACAAAAATACCTGCTAATATTTATTTAGAAATCGATGAACTTGAGATTGAAATTTAAAAGGAATACCCAGATAAATAACCTAAAAATATAGAACAAAGTATTAACGAAACTTATTCATGCTTTCTATAGATAAACTTGATGGGTTATGTAGTTAAGAAAACGTAAAGAAACACACACGCAAACATCGAATTGTCATAAGTTTGTTAAGTATACTGACCGTCGTCTCCACAGTCTTCATCTTGTTCTTCCTCTTCTGTGTCTGTGCTTTTACTTTTTCCTAAGTTTTTTAATTTCTTTTTCGCTGCTGCTCTTCTTCGAGCTAAAAATAATAAGATTTATTAAGTTTTTTTCATTTATTTTGCTTTATAGGGTTTTAATATTTGAAGGTTTTTAAATAGTAGTCAAATACCTTCTATTATGTGCATTTTTTCTTCTTCTGTCGTTCTTTCTTCCGCTAATATTACTTCCTCTGCAAGATAAATTTTAATGTTAGAGACTCAAAAATCAAAACATTATTTCACTCTTAATCTTTTTGATTCAGAGCTTACCTGCTTTACATATCCACTCAACGTAACCATTGAGTTCTTTCTCTAGTACTTGCTGTCTTCTTATTTTAAGAAATTCTTGTCTATTTTCTACTTTCTCTCTTTCTTTAGCGAACTCACTGTAAGTTAGCGATACATAGGTGTAAAGTATTCTAGCATAAATATTGGCATAATTAAGAACGACAATATAATCCAACTTTCAAACTAATATCTCACTAAATAAAAAGTAGATATTGTAAGCAAAATATTGTAAGTGTGCAAAAAATACTCAATCAATTGCGATGAAACTTGGCTATGTATAATAAATAACCAAGTTAATTTTACATTATTTACGATGATACTAAAAAAATCTAGCTTTTACAACTTCAAACTTTAGTGTAGGTACTATTTAAACATAGCTTGTTAGTTGGTTTAGCATATCTAGCAGCTACTATGCGATTAACAAGTATTGTTATTACAAATATTAGATTAGATAACATGTAACATTTAACAATAACAACGTTATTTCAATCACACTCAAGACCTGCTTCTGTGATCCAGTTAAGGTACGCTGTGAAATCTTCATTGAAAAGCCGTTGAGCTCTTTCCTTTATAAATTGAGCTCTTTTTTCCACACGACCTCTCTCATTTGAGAATTCACTACATTTTAACACAAAAATGAACATAAATTTAACAAAATAAAAAATAATGTTTTAATTATAAATACATGAAAGATTTCGGGATTGACTTACCCGCTAAGGACACCAAGAACTAAGTTGAGCATAAAGAATGAACCCAATACTATTAGAGGCACAAAGTAGATCCAGTTGAACGCACTACCTAGCGCGTCATTCGTCTGTAACAAATAAATTATCACAATATAGTGGCTAACCCTGAATACTGATCTTCTTCTTCTTTTCGTATAGTGGTGTGGCTCACCCAGTGTTAGAGTTTTCATGATGCCCTAAGGCATTTAACTTAACCTAATGACTGCTATCAGAGATAACAACTGGGACCAACTGCTTAACCTGCCTTTCGAAGCACGGAGGAGCTCGAAAAAATGATTTTGTGCCACACCAATTATCGGTCACCCACTTAAATACCTACATAACATGAATGAAACAGAAGGAACTTTTTGATTGTTCATTTAGGACTTTAGTCAACGTGTTCCGGACGGTATACGTTAAATCTTTCGTCATAGCTGTTATTTTTGGAAGCAATTATTTAAGTGATAAACTCGTAACTAATTAAACACCCAGTGTAACAAATGCCGTACTTAAGAAAACCAAAACACCACCAGTATAAAGGAAGCCAAGTCACCTAGAGACCGACATGAATCTGTTGGGGGATGTCATCTTTCGCGTTTCGGTATTCATAACCGCAATGTATGGAAAACCGTAGGTGATTGCAGATAAGAAGATACCATACCCAATAGAGGATGGCGGTCCAACCCTCCATGGTGATGCACTGGAAGACAGTGAGCATCGCGAAGCCGATGTTGTCGAACGACGTGATGCCCCGGTTCGGACCTTCCCATTTCTCTAAACACGTGCTCGTCTCGTAGTTGCACACGTTCGCCCCGAAAGGCGCGAGGCTCTCGTTGTCCGCATTGCACGGCGTTGGAGTCTCACCTTCGTTTATTGTTTCACCTGTAGGTGTCATACATACAAAAACTATTAGAAAACCGGTAAATATCACAAAAATTGGGACCATACCCACATATACAAAGCGAGAGAGTCCCACAGTCAAGTAAAAAAGTTTCAGCTTGTTCAATTTGTAAGGATTGACCAAAAATATTTCTTTAGCGTCAAATAGCTTTTATTATTGGAATGGTTAGGTAGCTCTTCGTGTTCAAAACTAAGTTACATTATAAATTCCATGTAAACTTTCTAATACCTAGCTAGGAGCATCATAATTCACAGTCACAAACTTATAAATAACTTTAATTAACTTTAAATATTGGATAAGTTTTTTGTAGGTAGGTACGTACATTTCAAAGTAAAACTGTTAATTCATTGTTAATCTAAACACGCCACGTTCGAATATGAGGGTGCAATAGCAGGCGTAGGTAATTGTTTCGACAAACTTTATATTGCAAGTAGGTCAGTACTATTAGTACAGTCGTGTATAAATTGTAAATGAAGGGGTACGATTTTAAGAACTGAGACTGATTGAACATGAGTACTGTCGAGTACAACTAACATTTCTCATAACTTCATTAGGTAATAATTAAGTCAAAGGTTTATTACTAATTGAGTGTTGACATGATATCGGTTTTATAATGAATCGCTTGCTTAAGAGGCCCGTAGTTACGTGTTCTATAACTAAAATATCTCGACTATGCTACGACTAGCCCTTTTTTTCCGGAAACGATACAGCGATTGTTGGTAATTTTGCAAAATATCACTAACACTTCAAAAGCTTTAGCGATTTCGGATTTACATAGTTATTGTTTTTGTACCTATCCTTACTTGTTTTATACGACACATTATTTATCCTTATCTCTTTCCGGATCGACCCAATATGAATTACATCGTAAATAGAAGACAAATTAACATGTTAATTAAAAGTAACGTCCTGAAGCATACCTGAATTTCCTATGTCACGTCATTTTTATCTGCTACTTTGATCTTAACATGATAGATAATCCACAAGATGAAGAAACTAAACGTCAAGACTTATAAAAGACAAGCAGTGCTTTGCGCAAGTTTCGATCCCGCACTAATATCAGGATAAAAATAGGATGGACTATGTGACATATCTCCAGCTACATACATCATCATCACAATCGGTTCAGCGGGTTATGTGTGAAGGAGCAAAAACACACTCATAAACTTGTACCTTTATATATTATACTAGCTGACCCGGCAAACGTTGTTTTGCCTTATAAATTATAGATAGTAGCCGATTCTCAGACCTACTGAATACGCATATAAAATTTGGTAAAAATCGGTCGCGCCGTTTCGGAGGAGTACGGTAACTAACATTGTGACATGGAAATTTTATCTATAAGACTAGCTGACCCGGCAACTTTGTTTTGCCTTATAAATTATAGATAGTAGCCAATTCTCAGACCTACTGAATACGCATATAAAATTTGATAAAAATCGGTCGCGCCGTTTCGGAGGAGTACGGTAACTAACATTGTGACATGGAAATTTTATATATAAGACTAGCTGACCCGGCAAACGTTGTTTTGCCTTATAAATTATAGATAGTAGCCGATTCTCAGACCTACTGAATGCGTATGTGAAGTTTGGTGGAGATCGGTGAAGCCGTTTCGGAGGAGTACGGTAACTAACACTGTGACATGGAAATTTTATATATAAGATAATATCACTAATGAAGACGGGTCGGATCTTGGTCCACTGCCGTCTTTCTTCTTCTAGGTGAGCGTGTTACATCTTAGATCATATCATCACTTACCATCAGGTGAGATAGTGGTCAAACGCTAATCTATCGTATGTAAAAACAAAAGCCTAAAAAATCTTTAAAATAACATAACAAAGTTATACTCGGTTTTTTGAAGAAATACTTTCCAGGTGCCTAATGGCGCAATTGGCTATCACAGTATACGGATGAAAAGGTTGCAGGTTCACGTCCTTTCGGGAGCAAATTTATGAAAAGCATTTCTTCAAATAATCAGTCATCCCACTCTAGGAAACACTTTAAAAATAAATCAATGTTATACTCACTAATATCTTCTAAACTATAACAAGTCTTATGCAGCGCCCCCGAATAAAACTCGAGGCCGATAATGGCGAAGATGACTATAGCGAAAAGCACCAAAAGGCCGATCTGTAGCAACGGGGCCATCGCCTTGATGATTGACTTCAACACAACTTGTAGACCTATACGAAAACAAATCATTTAGTACGAGCAAAATTAACAAATCGATTAGTCCAATCCTGCTATTAGATTTGCAGGCATTGAAAAAAAGTTGCCAATTAGAAAATAATAATGTGATTTTGTGAACAAAATCGAGAGTAATGTGAATTTAAAGGAAGCGGTGTTCCATAAGTTTGCTTTAAATTAATTGTCAATTGAAATAAAACTTTAATGTCCCCGAGGTTGGTTCTACATTGTCTTTTTGAATTTCAAATCAGATCTAAGTAAGTAGGTACGTAAAATCTAAACAAGGATTAAGTGATACATGATAATAAAATTAAAATAGAAGAAACAAAACGTGCATTGAGGAAGATGCCGATGCATATTTTTTTAGGCGTAAAGATAAAGTTTCATAGGCTTGTCTGCGAGAGACATGCAAGAAAAGTATTTTTGTAAATTTGTTTAGAATGTTAGTCAGAGTAAACTTTAAAGTTAATATTGTTAATTACATTTGCTAAGATGTTTGTTTTAAACTTAACAACCTTTAAAACCTTTATCAATTAATTGCCACTACATTATAATTATCGTGATTTATTACTGAATAACATTTTTTATCAAAAAGATTATCAATCGTAATACCTACACAGCACAATGCAGTTCTTATAAGACACATAAAGTGCTATAAGAGTTTCGTCTAATAGACAAAGTTTATTAAAATACATAGAAAAATATGCTAAGGCAAATTCTAGTGTACTAAAAAACTACTGTTTACTAACTAAAAATGTTCTAGAACTCACTAGGAACGCCCGAAACTAATTTAAGGGGCCTCAGCACCCTAATGGCACGCAAGGTCCTGAAGTCGACGTCGGGTGCGACCGGCAGCTGCGTGATGATACTGCCAAACATATCACTCGATACTATAGCCTGAACTAGCACTAGCCTAATCGAAACCACTACCGTAGGACTGTACTATCTCACATTCACATCAACATTGTGCTACTCTAATCTTTACACATATTCATTATGGCTGCGTCCCGCGGTTTACCCGCGTAAGCCCCGATCCCGTGGGTATATCGAGATCAAAAGTAGCCTATGTTACTTAGGGTGAATGTAGCTTTCTAATGTTGAAAGAATTTTTGAAATCGGTTTAGTAGTTTTTGAGTTTATAGATAACAAACATACTGACGCACACACACAAAAATACAAATCTTTCCTCTTTTTTATAATAGTATAGATGAGTCCAATGAGGATAGTACAACCCTACCTTCAAAAAGTATATAATCGTCTACAAACTAAATATTTCGTAAATATCTAAATTAGTCACATCATTATTAGCTATTATTAAAATATACACAGTTTAATCTAAATAATACAATATTTATTCACACCTAATGTCTTCTTTAGCTAAACATTTAACACATTAGCTTTTTGTATTTGAAGTACCTACAGTTACACAAAAATATAGCAAATATTAAAGTAAGTATATGTACTATTATGCAAAACGTAGCCGTTTAAAAATACATTAAAACATTTTCAATAATAAATCACATTAAACCACACACATTTTATAAAGTTTAACATAAAACAAAAAACTATTCAATTCATAACGAGAATGATGCTACATCTGTTTACTAAATGAAAATAAAATATTTAAAATCTATAAATTTCACAGACTAGCTGTTCTAGAGTAGATACTGTTTCAAAAAAGTTGTAAAATTGTAAAACAACTAGCGAGAACTTGCTAACGAGTAATAAAGTTAGGTATATGTGAACGTTGTCGCCAATTACTGTGAATTACTTGGTATCCGCGAGACGAGCTTGAGCGGGCGCAGCACTCTGAATGAGCGCAGCATCCGTAGATCAACGTCCACGTTGTATTCGGCGAATATCGTCATGGACCTAGTTGTCATCACCACCTCATTGTCAATATACATACACTCTCTCTACAATTCACGCTTTCCGTCCATCATTATTATAAGAAAGACAGGTCTGGATCGCGCCCAAGATAATCATTATTATTAATTATCTCGACGTTCGGCAAACGGATCACACCGGCCGTAGTCGCGAGAAGACACAACCGACGCGATCTAGAGCCGTGTTTCTAATAATAGTCTCTCTACATTTGTAACGTAGCTACATACATTTCTATAGCATTTCAAGCCAATTCGTTTGCGCGATTCACACTTTCACTTTTGAATTTTGTTATGGTGTGAAAGTTTTTTTCCATACATATCTAAGGGCGTAAATGCGCATTCCATGGTAACGGGATTACGCCGTGCATTTGATTCGCTTTTATCATAGCGCCATATTGATTGATCAAAAATGAGCAAGATTTAGAAAACAGCCATCTGTGATACCTTATAATTCCTTGTAGAACATAGATACCTTCTAATCAATATAAATATAGAAGACAATTTTTAATAAACAATCTCTCTACGTTTTATTGTAACTTTGATGTTTGTATTGTTATTTGATTATTGTGAACGATTAAGTGCCATACGAATAAATAAATAATAAATAAACAACTTAGTGAGTAGATCAAATACCTGTGTGATTTATTTTGAATTCAACATTTCACAAATACCAAGTAACCGGCTAACCAGTAAACCGGCTTACTGGCATTTGCAGCCATTTGGCATTGATTTGGTATACCAAATGGATATCAAAGTGAAATAGCATGGAAATCAGTAATGTTTAATCAGTACCGAAATTTCCAAGAATTTAAACCCATGTTTCGGTTTCAATCGCGTTGTTATTAGTTTTTAGCATATTTCAATATATAAGAGGTACTGTAAAATCCTCGATACATCCCGTCGGGCGTTGTTAATGTAAAAATTTAAAAAACCAACGTGATTTAAACTAAAAAATGAGCGTATATTCAAATCAGAAGGAAGGTACGCGAAAACCAAAGCAAAATATATAGAAATTGTTTATTAAAAACGCCTGTAATTATTGTAATAAAGTTAATGAAATCCAAAGTACACTCACCCAGTTACTACTACGAAAAAATCCATGATGTTCCAAATGTTTCTAAGATACGATCCCCTGTGTAAAACAAAACCTAAAGCTAGAATTTTTAACGAGGCTTCTACACAAAATATTCCTAAAAAGTATGTCTCGGTCTTTTCCTGTAACAAAGAGAGAAAAAAAGATTAAAAATTACAAATCATGGGTTTATATAAATCAATAACTCCTCTAAGTAATTATTTATTATAACAATATTTAATTAATCTAAATAAATGAAGAATAACTCCTCTATCTATATAGAATAAAGTTACTTTCAAGTCTGTCTGTCTGCTTATCCGGTAAATCCTCTTACTGCTGAATACCGAAACACTACTCAAATCTTGAGGGCTACTTTAACAATTAGGGAGCTCCTAGACTCAAAAATAGCATACTAATTTTGTATTTAGAATCTGCTCGATTATAAGTAGCACTCAATCTTTAAGTAGCATTTTAGTATTCGGCTGTTACTGATAACGCCCGCCAATAGTTTTGATATTGTTTTTATTATCATTTAGTCAACAACAATAACAATAAAGCCGATTTCGAAGCCTACCCTAACTCTAAACGATGAATAACTTTGTGTAATGTTTGTCTTTTACTGTGACATGAAGTTTCAAAGTTGACAGACAGAGACAATTGTTACATAAAATTAGTCATCGTTTATAAGTAAGGGAGTAATACCTTTATTTTATTTATGTATTGTTATTACTATTCTATAGATGTGGATTATCCTCACATAAGTATTGTTACAGATACAGATACAGATCTTTATTAATAACTCCAAGTTACAAGTCCAAAATACAATATAGGACAATGCCTATGTATAATAAATTAATAACTACCTACAAACAAGTGAAATTATTTCAATATTAATCATATTAAAGAGTCAAAATTATATAATTCAATTGATTGTACAATTTTTCTTAATTAAAATGTCATTTATTATTTATTTATACTTAATCCAGAACAAAAATTCAATTTTACTCAAAGTAAAACTGGCATGGCCAAAAATTCTCCTATATTATAAAAAGAGTGCTCGAGTAGCCATGTTTTTAATCGATTTTTAAAAACAATTTTGGAAGGTGCATCCCTGATACGATCCGGTAGTCGGTTAAATACTTCCGGGCCGAAACCGTACACTGTGTTTTCGGACTTTTTTAGCCTGTGCGGCGGCGCGACGAGTCTGTGTTGATGTTTGTCGCTTCTCAACACTCGTGAAACATTCACGCCTTTGCGCCTAAAATGGTTGATGTTCTCAACAATAAACATGGCGACGCGTAAAATGTATTCACAAGGTATTGGCAGTATATTGAGTACCCTAAACAAGTCCCTACATGATTCGTCTCGCGGGGTATTAGTGATGGCCCTTATAGCTCTCTTTTGTATAATAAATACACGGTACATGTCGGCCGCCCTCCCCCATAGCTCAATGCCGTAGGTGAGCGCGCTGTGCACTGTCGCGAAATAACAGGACCTAACTACACCTCTGGTTGCAGTCTTAGCCAGCCGACCCAATGCATAACACGCTCGCCCCGCCCTCGCGCATGTCGCCTCTATGTGACCGTCCCACACGAGTGCGCTGTCCAAGTGAAATCCAAGTAATTTCGTAGATCTCACCTGCCCCAATTTCGTGTTAGCGACGGTCACGTCACAGGAAGGTGGAACTGACCCGTTTAGATAGAAAGTCATGAAGCAGGTCTTATCAAGATTTAGGGATAGTCTGTTAGACCTAAACCATACTTCGAGACGTCCGACGACCGAATTTAGTTTCACTGCGAGTTTTTCGCGGGTTTGTGCGGTGACGACGGCGGCTACGTCATCTGCGTACAGAAAAATCTCTGCGCCTTTTACAGCCCCAGGTACATCGTTCAGAAGTAAGGTAAATAATGTATTAGAGAGGCAGGATCCCTGAGGAACACCTATGAGGTTACCCTTCTCCGACGACTTAACCCTACCCCCGTCACCCACGACGACCTGTGACCGCTGGGACATAAAAGACTGTATTACTGCTAGCGCGGGACCGTCCAACCCGTAGTGACGTAATTTGTTCGCGACCAGCTGATGATCCGCGGTATCAAATGCGCGCGATAGGTCGCAGCAGATCAACGCGACCTGTAGGTGTTTTTCGCGCGCGGTCAGTATACACTGCACCACTTCGCGCACCATGTCCGTCGTTGAGCGTCCGGGCCGATAAGCATACTGCCTATCAGATATTTTGTTACTCAAAAAACTCATCAACTCAAGTAATCTTCTATTCAAACCTACCTCAAACAATTTACTCAGGGCCGGCACGAGTGATATCGGTCGATATGAACTTAAATCAGACTTTTTGCCCTTCCCTTTATACAATGGGGCGATTTTCACCTTTTTTAGTGCAAGCGGGTAGCTGCCCTGCCTAAGAGACTGATTAAAGAGGCTACTAATCGGCACTGCGGTTGACCTAACTATACATTTGAGTAGTTTTGTCGAAATACCGTAAATATCACAGCTGTTTTTTGGTGCGATATGTTTATCTACTATTATTAGTAGTTCATGGGGGGTGAACCTCAGAAATCTGAAGGAGCACGTACTACCCGGTACGCTATTATCCAGTACGGCGATGGCCCGGGACAGGTTAGCCGCGGGCGCGCCGCATCGGGTCGTAGCGGTTAAAAACTCCAAGTTAAGCGCTTCCACTACATCCGTTTTTGTGGGATAAGCGCTGCCGTCCGGGTTTCTTATTCGGTCTGTAAAATCGACTCGGTCTAGGTTCCCGCGGCCCAACTCAGTGTTAATAATTCACCACATGCACTTAGATTTGTTAGGATCGTTACGTATCATGTTAGAAAAGAAATCCGTACGTTTCGCCTGAATTAACATATCGTATTTACATGATAGTTCGCTCTCCGTCTTAACAATAGCCTCGTTGCCGGGATATGTGTTAATTAACTTTTTTACGTCAAAAAGTAAATATTTTAAATTGTGTACTTCGCTATCGACCCATGTTTTCTTCGAGCCGGTATTGAGTGTCTTTCGTAACGGAAAACAAATGTCATACCTACTCGCAAGGATCTTTATCAAAGCATCAGCTAGTTCGTCGCAGTTACCTATAGAATTCATAATCGCGTCCCAGTCGACAGCGGCTAACGATGATTCATAGTTTAGTATGTTAGCGCCGGAGTAGCATCGCTTCAACGTTTGCGATTCATTTCTGTTTGACTCGCAGGAGACGACGACGCGCTGTGCATTATGATCGCTAATTTTTGTGTCTACTGGACTCACAGACGATACCCGATCTATATTTATGTTAGTGTATGCGTGGTCCAATAAACTATCGGGACAGCCGTTTTCAAAATGAGTAGGAAAATCAATCAGCTGATTAAAATCGTACGAGATAAGCAAGTCAAGTAATTTTTTACGGGAGCTCGAGTTTTTTAGCGCGTTTATATTGCAGTCCCCCACTATAATCGCATCTACCTCGTCATCCGTTACTTTCCTAAGCAGCGTCTCAAAAAGCTTAAGGTACTCTGAATCACTAGTTAAATTTGAGTGATAAAGGCCAACAATCAACAATCGACTATCCGGCAGGTACACCGCACAGATATCAAAAATTTCTTCTCGTGCCAGATTACAGTATTCTGGTTTGCTAATAGCTTTGACCCCGGATCCCACATAGATGCAACTACCTCCATGCTCTATTTGCGGTCTACAGTACCTAATATGATATTAAGTCAAAATTTAAAAGAGTTACACTATCTATTTGATCAGTTTTTAACCAATGTTCAGTCACTACCAGTATGTCGCAGGCTAATTCCTTTGTCAGAAAAACTTCGAGTTGTTTTGTTTTGGTGCTAGATAAACTTCTAACATTTTGGTGACATATTGTTACTTGACGAACGACCTCCGTCGCGGCGCCCTGGGGTCGCAGGGGTGGACGCGCCTCTCGCGTGTCCGCCGCTGCGTTGAAACCACTCGCTGATGGCAGTACCCTGGGGCCAACGCTCGGCCGTCATAAAAAAATCGAACTGACTGCACGGCACGGTGATTACGAAAGATGACTAATAATCGTGCGAAAGTTTCAATTTGTCTGCGTGATATGTTACACCGGGATTCTTCTTAGTCATATAAGCCACCAAGGATTCCGGCGTTGTCTCGGGTTTAAAATAGCAGCCGTGTATTTTACGGACTCGTTCTACTGTTTGTAGCTCGCTATCTGCTGCACCTTTACCAGTTATAACGGCACGTAGCCTCGCCCGTCGCTTCGTCTTGTTATTAACTGTTTGCCATTCGTTATTGTTTACAACATGCGTTTTCGAGTCAGCGGGTTTCGTTTGAGATTGGCCTGCAGTCGTCGGTTTGCTAAGTGCAGTGACTGGTGGCGCAGTCGGCTGCCGACTGAGCTCCCGTGTTGTCTCGGGAGTGAAATTACCGCTCGAGCGCACGCCGTTATTCTTAGTAGAAGGTTTCAACAACAAAATATAAAATCATTTTAAAGATAAGGATTGATAAGAAGATAACTCGAAAGCTCGAAAACAACGTCATTAGGCTGCAGATTACAAAAAACTTTCAATTTAGAACTGAACCAATTTAAAAAATCTGCACCAAGAATAGATTTTGCAATTGAGCAATTGGATATTTTTTTGAAATCAGCTTATTATTAAGCTGATTTTGAGAGATTTTTAGAGAGAATTTTGCTACAAAACTTTTGTAGCAAAAATCTACAATATTGTTTGTAGCAAAATACTACGAAACCTTCGTAGCATAATACTACGAAATTATTTGTCCCGACAGGGTTCCGAGTCTGCTGTCCAAACAGAGTGTCGATAGAATAGTTATTGTAATATTTGACGTGTATTTGACACATTTGGTAGTAAAACGTATCAACTATGACAATAACTATTCTAACGATACGCTATCTATTGAGATACGACTATGAAAGCAGACTTGGGACAAAACTGAACAAAATAGTAGGTGACTGCTTAAAACCAGTTGCAGCCAATAACGATCTATTAGCACAGTGCGACTCAACCTGCACTGCAGTAACTCAACGCACCGTTTGAACGCAACGTACGAGTAATAATCACATATCACCTCGTAAACGGATCAATTCCAGCAATTCAGTATTCTTCGTATGAAACTCCCCACTGCAACGCACACTAATCAAAATCGTAACGCAATGGGGTGGCACACGCAAAGCTGTAAGCAGATGGCGCTGGGGTCGGATGATTTTTTTTTTTTTTGATGATGGTCCCCCAAAAATGAAAACGCCGAGTTTTTTTTTTCTTTGGGTCTGAGACCGATATGGCCAATTTGGCGCCGAGAGTTGTAAAAAACACTTGTTTGACAGTTCTTAATTCAAACCTAAGATCAGTCGACCATCACCCTCTGCCGGGATAAAAAGTTAGTGTTCCTCCTCATTGCCTCGCCTCGGGACAAGCTCCCGAACCGCGGTACGGTCGCTCACGAATTTGATTCGGAGCTGCTGATCGCTTGGTATCGCGCTTACGTTAGGTTGACGGCGAAGCGATAAAGTCACGATCCTTTTCCGAGTTGATATGTGTGCTACGAGCTTAATTCGACCATGCGAGTACTATGTATCACATGACAGTTGAGGCAAAGAATATTGTTTTAAAAAAAATTGCTTTCAAATATTCTTAATCAGCGGGATTCGAATCTACAGTTAAATCTACTACTATTTCTATCTAGTTGGTTATGTTTTTATTTTTGTTGTATTTTGTTTATTATGGTGTTACTATAAATAATTAACATATTTACTTATCTGCTGTTGTGGCTACTGGTAATCTGACCGTTAGACAGCTTCGCCACGAGTATACTACTCTAACCCGCCAAGTCGAAATTAAGAGGGTATTTTCGCAAGTAAGGCCTCGTTAAGGGGGTGTTGAACTTACCAAATTCTGTGCTAGGATGGTCTTGTCCCCGTTGGGCAAGTGCTCCTCCAGCGCCAGCACCACGCAGTTGGCGATGATGGTAAGCAGCACCGCGTACTCGAAGGGTTGCCAATCGATGATGAACTTTGTATATCTGGAAATTGTATACATTTTCTTTTAATAATAAGCCACGGATACATTACGCACCAGACAAATGGAGCAACATGTAGCGGAACATGTTCCTAAATTACTTCTACTAACACACATCGTCCCATCTAGCCCCGTGGTAAGCTACTAAACTTGTGTTACGGTGAACTAGACAACGGATATAATAAAATTATTTTAAATTAATTTCTTTTGTGAATAAATACATATTATAAAGACACCCAGACCAGAAACAAATATTTATAAAAAGTTTTTATTTATTTTTTATCATAAATACTTGCACCCAGCGGGAATCGAACCCGCAACCTTCTGCATTGCAATGGGGCATTTGCGCGACGCGCCACAGAGGTCGTCTTCAAATTTTGGTGATTGTGTCGTAAAGCCCCGGCATAGAATAAGGTTACCCCATCTCTTAAGGCGACAAAGGGATCTGAAGGAGACTAGCAAATGTTAAGTTCTCTCCCCGCGGTGTCAAGAAGGTAGCCGGTCGTAAAAAGATTGCCGAATATAATTGCAGAAGGTATTGTCAATGATGACTTGCCTACTCGGCGCAGTATAAAATAAAAATAAAAAAAACCTATTTGGGGTTGAGCGGACATAATGCCAAAACTGAGCACACAGTTTTGGCATTATACCTACTGATGGTACTAGTATCAAGTTACTTTTTATTTCGATACGCTCGTAGGCGATGAAAAGTGCACTGGGTGAACTAGTAATCCAATTAATTGCAACTCCCTCGGCTACCGTTCATAATATGATGACATATTAATTATCCAAGCCTGGCTGGCTACATACATCTCTTCCTACCGAGTAGGAGTCTGCACTCGATTATCTTTCGATTATGTCCGCATAATGAGCTAGGTGGCAAAACTTCTTGTACCACTCACACGGGGCCCGATTCCCAAGTCCGGTAAGTTTATAAAAATAAACATTAATCCTGTTTTTACGGGCTTTCTGACGCGGTGACGTCATGTAAAGAGTACTCGATGTCACCAAAGGGGCTATTCACATAATAAAGTTAACCAAAATTTCATTTCTTCATCATTTCAATTATAAACTCCCATGTGGTATTATTCTATTCGTAGTTTGTTTCGATCTCATTATTATATCGGCACATTGGGACATCACTTTTACAGGGATCAGATTCAAGTAAAGAAGAAATACATGCAGTGCCGACCCTACATAAAGAGATAAAGACAGGAAGAAGAAGAAAAACTAATATTTTCTGATTTGCAGCCATTTTGTATTGTCTTACTAACCTGGCATAGTGTAAGCTTGGAAATCGACGCCGTGTGGATGTTCCAATACCTAAGTGTCGATAGGACATAATACGTTTATTGGTCTAGGTAATCCAATTAAGATGCTCTTTAAAAGCTTGTTGTCGAGTAACGATCATGTGAAAATGAAGTAGAATATGAAGCACTAACTTATACTCTATTTCAGAGACTTAGATCTGTCAATTTTAAAGGAAAAAGTAAATAAAGAGCTTAACTTTCAAATAAATGTATGAGATTTTTGTTTACATCCAATACAAAGGTACCTTTTTTTAGGTGCTTGCGATAGTAATAAAGCAATGACTTAAATAGATCTAAAAAGATGATGAAGATTTCTCTGAGCGTTTTCCGTAGGTCGCCTGATAATTGGGCCATTGTAGGTACATGATTTTAAGACGTGGGTTTTTCACGATGTTTTCCTTCAAAGCAAGAGCGATGTTATAACGCACATTTTTTTTCGTCAAACAAATGACATCGGTTTGGATTCGAAACTAAGACCTTCGGAACGAAAGTCTACCGCTAGCCCAACATCGCTATATTAGTAGAATAGATAGTAGATCAAATAAAGTTTTTTTTTTGTTACAACAAATGACACGATTATATCGCTTACAAAATTGTTTAATTATGAGACTAAATGTTTCTATATGAATACTAGCTGACCCGGCAAACGTTGTTTTGCCTTTATAAATTATAGATAGTAGCCGATTCACAGACCTACTAAATACGCATATAAAATTTGGTAAAAATCGGTCGCGCCGTTTCGGAGGAGTACGGTAACTAACATTGTGACATGGAAATCTTATATATAAGAAAGATTATGCTTTCATTAGCGTAACTTTTCATTTGTAATTTCAGTTGTAAGCAAAACGGATCAAATTTGATAAAACGTTGAGCAACTAGGGCAAGAAAAATGATAACTTTCATTAACTTACGAAGCATACCTTTTCACCAGTTTTTTGTTTATTAAGAGACTGGAAAGAGCAATAAAAACAGGCTTCTAACTTCTTAAGTCTTCAGTTTTAATTGCCGTAGGACGCCTGATCTCATCGAAAGCTTATTAAGCTGATGCTACCAATATTGTATCGATCTATCTAACGTTAAAATAAAGTTAGTCTCTATTCAAGTATTTTTTTATACATTTTGAGCGTTTTCAAACAATATAAGTTCTATCGTTTCCGACACAATATAATTTTGTAAACCTATTTGCAGTTTGCTAAAACGATTTCTACATTTCACTTGTTTTCCACAGGCCAAATGTCGCTTGACTTCGAACTTTGCAGGTGCAAAAACTTAACGCCGAAACGTATTTTAGTTGCGAAATTCTTTGTAGAAATGGGTAGCTTGCAGTTCCACAGTTAATATTCTCCTGACCCGTCCTATATACATAATTTAAACCTTCCATTAAGAATTGATATCGTGACAACACGGAAATATTTCAGTTGCAGTCGCTTCTCAAAATTAAACTGAGTTGGTTTAGAGTTCCATGTCATTAGGTTATAAATCGATTTATACAGGAACATGTCTACTTAAGTTTGTGGAATGTTACTTTTTCTTTGTTTATTTATGACATGTAGATGCTAGTAGTA
Organism: Idaea biselata; assembly: GCA_958496205.1. Classification (NCBI taxonomy): domain Eukaryota; kingdom Metazoa; phylum Arthropoda; class Insecta; order Lepidoptera; family Geometridae; genus Idaea; species Idaea biselata. The sequence goes on along the minus strand of OY292394.1, from coordinate 46,455,615 downwards.
TTGACTGATAATTTTAGTTGACTGCTGATGATCGTGCGAAGTGGAGAAGTGAAAGTGGGAGAACGGAGCCCGGGCTCTCGAAAGGGATGCAACCGGGAACATCACCCAGATGATGATTTTACTTGATTGAAAAGAAACTAAATATTAAATATCTACGGCAACCGTTAAATATCAAGAGGTAGGACCACTGCTTGTTTACAAAATGTATAAGAACGCAAACAAGGTGTCCGTTTAATATTTATAAGAGGAGGCAATAGTGGCTCTCTTCGAATCATTCGGAGGGGACCGAGTTGGCAAGAGAGTTCGGGTTATCATACATCGTTTTTTACATTGCGGTTAGCTTCTGAGCTATTTGTTTTCTTCCTTTCGGGTCCGTAGGGGTATAGAGTTGTAAACATCTAGTTTCTTATGTTTGTCGTAATATAAAAAGTATATGATTAGGTCATAGTTTTAGTTGGGTGGTGTGATTGCCGTGGTTATGTGTGTAAGCGGTGCTTGTTTGTAGACAGTCCGTAGGTACTGTAATATCTAGCAGTTACAGCTTTTGCAGTACTTTGCCTAGGTAACATTATTTAACTCTAGGTATGGGTGAATGTATTAGCTTAGCACCGTGTGTGATTTCGTCATTCCGAGTTTTATTTGATCTAAGTACAATTCTGATAGAAACCAATAGGTCATAGAATTTACTTAGTTTCAGTGAAGGTGATGATGAAGTACCCACTACTTTTCCTACTGACAACTTATTTTGTCAATGTTCTGAAAAACTTGCAAAAGCAAGATAACAACTTGACACTCACTGGCACATTTTGTACAAGCGTGCGTTACCTTTAATTTAATAACAAAAATACTGACTTCCGAATAAAATTTTCTTCGGAAAATATAAACAGCGAGCTGGGCCCTGGGGTAGCGGGCTGGTGCGCGCCGCCCATGGTATCAGCTGGCGCCGCGCGAGCCTGCGCGCCCGCCGCCTCCTGCGCTGCCGCCAACCTAGAAATGCAGACATAACAACTGTTTAATACCATAACATCATAACATAACAACAGAACTGTTCTATGTGCAACATGTCCGGGCATGGCAAGAATGCCGGTTACGGTAGTACGATCACGTCTTGCGAAAACCGGGTAGTGTTACGTAGGGAACAAATGTCTTGCTATGGCGCGGCAGGGACAGAACCCGAAACCCACAATGCAAGCGGTCAGAATACCTGATCATCTGAATCATCTGAAGCTGTAATACATATTTTAACTACACTCCATTCATGTTAGGGTTCGACCAGACATTGCGAGGTGTGCGCCACTAGGTGAGGTGTGTCTTACCTGCCTCAACCACGGACGGTACATTTATGCATGCGTCCCGATCGACGCATGCTAAAGCTCCTAAGTATAAAACGCCGTCTCGCACTGAGGCTGGCGGCGTTCGCAACAAACGTATGCAGCAAATGTTCGCAGGGAGCACATACCGTCCAGACAGTCCAGACATGCGAACCATTCGTGACCCGTGCCTGTCTGTTCGCACCTTATACTTAATACTTTATTGATCAGAGATCAGGTATAATATCCGTTTTAAATCTTATCACTAACGTTTAACGCATTGAACTGGACTGGTCTCTATTAGAGACAAGACGGAACAAGATCGCCTGATAGTGATCTATTTCAAACTCGTCTCTGACGGACGAGCTTCACCAGTTCCAAAGTCAAACTGTTTCCGAAATTACTTACACACCTTGAAAAAAGATGGATCAAAATTCGAACGTCGATGATAGAATACCCACCATCTAGGTATTCTAAGGTTTAGCGCTTGTTTTTTTCCTTTACGTCTTTAAGATAAACGTATAAGATCCACATACGTACAATAAATCATTTCGTTTACAAATCATTTCCTTTCTCGCCATAGCGCTGTTCGAAACCTTCGTACATCATTAAACAGTAAAAGTAACAAGCGGTTAAGTATTAAAATAAAAGTGTTTGTATAATAACAATAACACAATGGTACAATACGATAAATTGAATTCAATGTTAGCCGGATGCGGGCACGTAGCGTGTTCTAACCACATTAAACTTTTGTGCAAGCCAGAAGCAAGGCTTAGCAGTTATAATAACATTATCAATAAACGCTATAATGTCTCTGCTAAATACCCGAACAATGTGTGTTAAATATTTAATTATTTTCGAATTTATTAAGGTCAATGCTTTGGTGTGGAGGTCAAGTTATCAGTCTAAGGTGGCACAGATTTATTGATATGTGAGCAAGGATCTGTGGCAAGGATAGAACGGTAGGTACCTGCGTCTCATGTGGGCGGGATTTTGATCACCTGCATAAGTACGCTTGCACGAGCGGATATTCTCCTAACCCTGTGGCTACATTATAGCTATAACGCGACGATTTGCGTATGGTATTAAAATTATCGTGACGTTGCGCGATGTGACCAAGCACTTAGTCGTAGATCGAACACGAAGTTTTTATTGCGACAACGCAACACGAATCTTCGGGACTCAATGTCGTCATAGCATAAGCGTTGATTTGATTTCCGAAAGTCATTACTTTATCAGTGAACAACTCAAGTGTGTTTAGCGCGCAGTGTCAATGAACTAAGCAGGCGGGGCCTGGCAACAGTAGTCGGTTCGAACGACTATTCGAATTATATTCTACTAGCAGAGTCCCACGGTTTCACCCGCGTAAATCCCGATCCCGTGAGAATATTGGGATCAAAAGTAGCCTATGATACTCCTCGATAATGTGGCTTTCTATTTTTGAATTAGAAAAGAATTGTTGGAATCGGTTCAGTAGTTTCAGAGATAACCCGGAAAATACATACATACATGTTATCAACGTTACCTCTTTATAATATTAGTATAGATGTTCGGACACATGGTTCGGAGGAGGTGAGCGTTTGACAACTAATAATTTAACAATTGTGGGAAGTGATGATGCGGTCAAAGATATAGCACGAACGTCTACACTATTTAGGATGCTTTAATCCCCTTATTATAACAATAAACAGCCTGGTCCACCTATATCTGGACCAGGCTGTTTATTTATGTTTTTCTCCTTTCTATTTCCTATTACGTTATGTCCTGTACCTACTGATCAACCCACCCAATCTCCTTTAACTCTTTTCCATCCAAAGGTTGCTTGGATGAGATCGGTTCTAGCGATAAGGCAATTTATTGTACCGTTACTATACCTTTATAATCGTAATTAGTTTTATGTAAATTTTAGTCATTTTTATGTCATTTGTTTAATTGATGGGTTTTGGTACAATAAGTGTTTATAAGTATTTAATCTAATCCCGCTTTAAGCGGTCATAATAAAGCTACAGTTCAACAAGTAACGAAGACGTCTTGTGGCTGCACCGGTCTACGTATCGTACACAGACGAGTGATGGTAACAAGCTGCAGCCGAAACCTCCCGAAATACTTGCTTTATAATATTAAGTAAGTAGGTAACTAGGGACATGTTATTCTTATTTAAATGGTGTGGGTATTATGTAGGTCAGTGTTGCGAGTCACGTAACTACGGTGCCTACTATAGTACCTATAGTTAATATTAGATACATAGGTACTACCTATGTGAATTCAAAAGGAATAAACTATCTTAGCAGTGAATTAAGAAGCCGGCTGCGGAGGCATAGCAGAATACACTTTTCACACAACATGCAAATTAAATCTAGGAAATTTATAAAACAACTCATATCTATTGCCCTATTTCAAAAACATAGATCAAAAATGTAAACAAAAATCTCATGTATTTATTTGAAAGTCCTTTTATTCACTTTTTCCTTTAAAATTGTCAGTCTTTGTTAACATTAATAAACTAAGTTTCTGAAATAGAGTTGGCTTGAACTTGCGCGGTAGGCCTACAGGTAATTTAAATGATATGATTTTTTAATTGTATTATGTACAATAAAAATTGCAATATTGAATGAATAAATAGTTATTATAAATAAACATTATAAAAAAACATTCAGGTTATTTTATTTAAAAAGTTACGTTTTAATCAAATATTATGGAAAAGAAAATTGAATAACCTACCTTAAAAAGTTATAAAAAAAGTTATAAGTAAGTAGTTAAGTTAAAAATAAAAACCAAATTAAAAAAGTAAGTTACGTTTGTGTGGAAAAAGCAGACTCCGCCGGTTTCTTAATATAATTAATGCTGACTTTAGAAACTTGTATCTAGAGAACGTGTGCGATATTTTCCTAGCACTATCATACCTCTGAGAATATGTAAGTATGTAGATTGTAGCTTTTAGTTGATAAGAGCAAGGCAACTTAGTTTAAGAGGAAGGCAACTTAGTTTAAGAGGCAGGCAACTTAGTTTCAGAGGATAGCGACCATGGTATTGCGGAAACTAAAACGCCTTCATTAAAAAAGAACAATTACAGATCTTAAATGTCTATAGATTAACCGCCTTAGTTATAAACGATAACGACTTTATGTAACGTTTGTCTTATACCTACTGTGACATAAAGAAAGTCACAGACAGAAAAAAACGTTACATAAATTAACTTAGTCATCGTTTATAAGTAAATAAAATTGCAGGACGTTGTACACAGCGCAATCTAGCCCTAAATAAGGCAACTAGGCTTGGGAATATGGTACTAGACAATGGATATACTAAATTAATAACACTTGTTTATCTTTTGCAAATACATATAAGTAGGTACATTAAGATATTTTAGAGAACACCCAGAACCAAAAACAAGCATTTATGGTCAGCATAAATATTTCTCCCCGACGGGAATCGACCCCGCGACTGTGCGGTGCAGCTGGGTATTCGCCCAACGCACTAAAGACACGTCTTTGAATTCTAGATTAATTACATGTGCAATTTGCGTAATTTTTACTGGTTTCTAACTGTACGATGTATGATTTTTGTATGTATGTTACCGAATATCTCCGCTGTTTGAGGTCCGATCGTGATAATTTATCTTTTAATTAGGTATAGCTATACCTACAATTAGTAATTAGTATTAACTTCCTATCATCTATCCTTAAGATTTTAGATATTTTATTTTTATTTTATTTTGTATTCATCATCTATTTTTTAGATATTTTCTGGTGTGTCAACTTTATATGTAATTTGTCATATGGACCCTGAGTCTGAAATAAAGCATTATTATTATTATTATTGTTTGTAACGTCTCCGTTTCACGGGGCTATGGAGCCCCGGACTTTTGAAAGGCGTGCGTGGGGCCGAAGCCAACACGTAGAGGCCCGTTTCAGTCACAATTTTAATCGCAAAGTTGAAATGGACACCAAACCGGCGGTTATCCCTGTCTACACTATAAAATGCAGCCAAGGACAACCCCCGGTTTGGATAGTACTATTGTGTAAACTACAGATGAAAACTACTTGGGCTATGACAATGGGTTGGTAGTGGATTGGATACTGGGGGGAATAAATAAATAAATAAATAAAACGTTTATTACTCCCACACTTTACAAATTTAACTTAAAGTAGGTAGTAGGTACATAATACATTGCGCTTATAAAGACTGGTTTACCTAAGTCTAGTTTGCAAATGTGGGAAACTGGTGTCTGATGTAGGAATGAACCTGTGTCACAGATCACCAGGTTCCCACCTCTGGAAAGGGTATACAAAAATGTTATACAAAATTACCATGAGGAACGGAACTATGGGGACTATGGCGCCTGCCGTAACATTGTTCAATAAACAAGTAAAAATGGCAGACGGAGACTCGCCAACTCACAAACTGGGCCACCCTAAATGAAGCCGAGCAAATTACAGCCAGGGGGCAACAGGGCCGTGAGTGGCTGAAGGATGGAGAGGCCTCCCTGGATTTTATACTCAGGTCACGGGCTCCCTGAGGGTCCAGCCTACCTGGCCCACTCACCACTTACGATTGGCATCCATCCTACGAGCAGAGTGGGAGCTCTACTCTCGCGACTCCACTCCGACCGGCCGGTGAAGGCAAGCCAGAGGCGGGGGACCGCTTCCTCGTCAGTGTTCACTCCGACCAGCCAACTAAGGCAAGCCGGAGGTGAGGAACGGTGGTTTCCCCCGGAGCACTCGGGTAGCCGCGGGGTCGCTACTCCCCGACACCTCGCCTCAAGGTGCCCTGCGGGCTTATTATTATTATTCACTCATTTATTTTATTTCTTAAATTTAAGTTTTTATAAAAATAAACTACATACAAAATATATACATTACTACAAAACCTATAAACAAAATTCCATCTAAGTAACAAACTTATATAAAATTCTATCTACAAGTCCTATAAACAATGTATAAATTTGGTACAAAAACAGTAAATTACTATAAAAACCTAAACCTAGAAGCCCGTCGGCAGCGGGGCAGGGCCCAGGCTACCGATGGTTAGGGACGCAGAGACAGCAACCTTCTGACGATACGTGCCGTATCAAGGACGACTGCCTTCTGAATCTGACCCTTGACCCAACCGTCTAGCGAAAGCCTCTTAAGATGTTGGTCGAGGCTCTTCGCTATTAATCCATTTGCCGACACGACTATCGGAACAATACTTGTCGAATCAACGTGCCACATGGCGGTAATCTCGTGGGCCAAGTCCAAGTACTTAGTTTCCTTGTCCTTTTCAGCCTTTACGAGATTAACGTCATGCGGAACGGTGATATCGACGAGTATTGCCCGTCGTTCCGACCGGTCTACTATCACGATGTCAGGTCTATTGGCGATAATAGTCCTGTCCGTGATAATAGACCGGTCCCAATAGAGCGTGGCACGACCGTTTTCGAGAACTGGAACGGGTGCATATTGGTAGTATGGCACCTCTTGGTCCACAAGTCCATATTTAAGAGCAAGTTGCTGGTGGATGATCCTGGCCACCAAGTTATGTCTGTGCAAGTACTCACCATTGGCAAGATGAGAACAACCGGAAATAATATGCCTGAGTGACTCTCCGGGATGGTGGCATGCCCGACAAATATCGACCGTACCATCCTTCAGGATATATTTCCTATAATTGTTCGTCATCATTACCTCGTCGGCAATTGCACAAACAAAACCTTCGGTTTCCCCAAAGAGATCACCGAAACGTAGCCAGTTCACCGACGCAAGGAGGTCTACATCGGGGTCCGTAAGGACCCGATAAAACCTCCCACGCAGCTCCTTGCTCTTCCATATGTCCTTGCGGTCCTCGACGCTGAGTATCGAGGGTTTGCGCCAGTTTTCTTTTGCCAAGGAGAGCGGGGTAAGGTTCTTGTCCACTGCTACCACATCGCGATGCATCCCACTCTCGAAACCGAGAAAATATTCTCTGAGACTGCACACTTCCCGGTTATGTAGAGTCTTAGCATTTAAAAAGCCTCGACCACCACACTTCCGGGGAATGTACAATCTCATCACCGAAGAGCGGGGATGAAGCATGCGATGGGCTGTTAGCTGTGAACGTACCTTCCGATCCAGGGCGTCAAGTTCAGTCTGAGTCCACCTGAGTACACCGAAAGAATAGATGAGCAGAGGCATAACCCAGCCATTGAAAGCTCGCACCTTGTTTCCACCCGACAAAAGACTGTTGAGAACTTTTGTTAGGCGGCCAAAGAAACGCTCTTTCACTGACTGTTTTACATCTCCATCAATCGCTAAAGCTTGCGACATACCCAGGTATTTGTATGTTTCACCTTCGGAGAGGGATCTGAGTGATATTGTCTCTGAGAGCTGCAAATTCGATGAATTCACAACTCTCCCTCGCTGCACATGTAAGACCGCACACTTATCGAAACCAAACTCCATATTGATGGCCTTGCTGAAATTATCCGTAATTTCTAACAAGGACATCAATACCGGTTTTTTGGCAGCGAAAAGCTTGAGATCATCCATGTACAGCAAATGAGAAATAACCTCACCCCCTCTCCGAAGACGATAACCTAACCCTGAATTCCCCAGCAGTGTGCTAAGAGGATTCAGAGCTAAACAAAACCACAAGGGACTCAGACTATCGCCCTGGAATATACCCCTCTCAATCCTTATATAGTCCTCCGGATCAAAAAAAGTATCTCCACCACCTGGTTGACGAAGAACCGTGATCCACTGCCCCATACAAGAGTCTAGGAAAGCTCTTAGAGTTGCATCAATTTTATACAACTCCAGCACTCTCCGTAACCATGAATGAGGCACCGAATCATAGGCCTTCTTGTAGTCAATCCAGGCAGTAGAAAGACTCCCTCTACTCCGGCGAACCTGTTGGCAAACAGCCATGTCTATGAGGAGAAGCTCCTTAGTACCACGGGACCCTACCCTACATCCATTCTGAGCTGGAGCCAAAATTTTATTCGCAACAATGTGCGAATTAATCTTGACGGTCAAAATGGATGTAAGGAGCTTGTAGATGGTAGGCATGTAATGTATGTAATAGGTCTGTAGTTCTTAGCTTCCGTGGTACTACCGGACTTATGGAGCAGGAAGGTGACACCAGTTGTTAAAAAACTAGGAAGAGTACCTAGTTCAAGAGCCTCTTGGAATTGTGCAGCCAATCTAACGTGTGAGCTCCGAAACCATTTCAGCCAAAAGTTATGCAATCCATCCGGTCCAGAACTTTTCCATTATTATTATTATTAAGAGTGTGCAATTCGAGCCCCGCTTCCGTTCGTCGCGAGCGGGACGACGAATATGATTTTCTCGTGAGTGAGAAATACAGAGGATAGCCGCGCAACGTTTTTTCTATCGACGACGTAAACGCCAAAACAGTTTTTACCTAATAACAAGTTATTAAACAACTAATCGATATTTTAAGTTACCGAACTAAAAATAAAAATTCAAAGTTTCTTGACAAAACAAATGCCCAACCAAAATAGTGTGCTGTTCCTGAGATAAATAGCAAAATGTTTTAAATAATTTATCGACTTAATTTTCACCAATATTGTTTTTAAATTACCTAATCCAAGATAAAAATATCATTTCCCTAAATATGAAAGTAGTATACAGCTTACATTTTAATCTGAGATAAATGAAGATTTCGAACTATAAAACTGCATATTGCACATTCTTAACTCGCACGACTAACCAAGATCCGCTAGTGCAGCTAGGTCATTGAGCTTTAAATGGAATCTATTAATTTATTGCGCTTCATCGGACCATATTATTATCACTTACCTATCATCATGTGAGATACGTAATGTCAAACACTTCTCTATCAATCTATATCTATAAAACGATTTGTCCTGCCTGACTGACTGACTGATCAACACACATCATAAACCGCTGATAGTAGGCAGCTGAAATTTGGAGAGTGTGCTATGATGTAGGCATCCAATAAGAAGGATTTTTTAAAATTAGTTGGGGATCGGGACTTACGCGGGTGAAACCGCAGGACACACCGAGTTAGAAAAAAATAACAATAATATTATTATTATGTATATTAGCAACTGATTAGAAAAAAATAAGTAACCTACCTACCTATGTCTAAATATTTACTCTCTTGTAAGTCGCGTGCATTGTATCAATATTTGCCCAAAATTGGATCGGTTCTAAGTAATTCGGCTTCATCACTCGTGCGGTAACTGACCCTTAGACCTTTAAATCTAGGTCATCCGAGCAACCACGAATAACTTTTGTCTATTTTACACACAATTCACTGCCGCCTAATCTAATTTACACGTGGAACTAGATTTATCGACGTCCGCACTGTTATGTGTCCTACTATACATAACTAACCTAAACTATAGTATGTACCTACCTTTTATAATTTCATACTATTATCTGTCGTTTTCGTTCTTTGTTTTTGGCACTTTTTCTTCAGGAAGATGTGTCAAATCATAGTCTACAATTCAAAATCCAAGTATGCACTACAATCAATCAATACATATAATAACTCACTCAAACACTATCAATCAATAGTAAAATTGTATCTGAGGGAGATGTCTGTTTTTGGAAGACACTTTAAAAAAACTAACATGGTTGTTTTCACTACAAATATCATTAAATAACGGGGTATTTACCACGTTTCCCGGTACCAGTCTCGTGAACAAGCCAGTTGAAATGACTGGCGAAATATCGAGCTCCGTTACAAAACAAATTTAAACATGGTAAATACCCCGTTATTTAATAATATTTGTACCTAAAAAAAATACGGGTGTCTATTAACGCAATGGAACCTATTTTTATGTTTTTCTGTTTATCAGTCTGTCTGAGCATAATATAAAAAACAGGTGTCTGTTTAGACATCCGTTTAAGTGTGGGTTTTTGCACAGCACCGTAACACAAGCTTAGTAGCTTACCATGGGGCTAGATGGCACAGTGTTCATATAATTTATTTTTAACAGTCAAACAGCTTAGCTTATTAGCATTTTGTATAATGGTAGCACAGGAGTCTGAAAATAACAATTGCCAGGTACTAAGTTACGGCAAAAAAGAGGACGCGGTTCAGCAAGTCTGTCGGTCAGAACCTAAGTTTTTTTTTTGTAACCCAATATACAGTCCCCAAATGGTCCGAGATCAAATGGATCGTAAAAAATATGTTGACTGTTGTTATAAGCACATTAAGCATCTATCAACACCTATTATTTCAAAAAGCAAACGATGTAGTAAGTGCCTAATACCTACTCGCTATATTTTGTTTAAAACTTTCTGGTAAAGATAAAGATAAATAGGTAACTACCTATTTAATTTTATGATACTTAGTACACCATTGATCTCAACCTTAAGTACCTAATAATCAAATGCAGATGGTTGTTTGTTCGTTCATGCAAAACTAAATGGTGACAAAATGGCAATAACCCTCAATGGGTATCTATTTTTTCTGAAACAAGTGGTAAAGGAGAAAATGCAGTAGGTAAGTACCTAGTTACCTTTTTAATTGTTGAAATGATTGAATAAAACTAAATTCCATTAAACTGCATCACTTACTAACAATATAACTTAATACCTATTGATTTGGATCGACAATTTTCAAAAATCACTTCTGTTAAAAAGACCATTAGAGTCAGTAATTTTGTTTAAAGAATAGACCTCCTGAAATCTGCGCACAAAAGGCCTTCAAGTGAGGTGGCTAGGGTAAGGGAGCCTCCCCCGAAGTGGGGCGAGATGGGGCGTAGGTCGAGTGATCGGCCGAGGCTAAGGACATCGCATCTCGCCCTTCGCCAGCCTCATTAGCTAATCCACTCGACTTCATATAGTTAAGATATGAGAATACGGGCCTGTCTGAAACACTCCGGCTCGAGTTCGTTTCTTACTTCCCAATTGCGACGAAACTGTAGCATAGCATATTATACAGTGTGTTTCTGGGATGGTAATATAAGCCGAAAAGGGTCTTGTTCTAAACTTATAGGTAAATATTCTACGACGTTACACACTGTGCAATCTAGCCCCAAACTAAGCAACTAAAATAGTAATATTATTGACTAAATATTACTATTTTACTAAATAAAGCGGTTGTTTTAGACGTCTAGACTAGACGTTTGTTCCAATAGTTTTAGAAATCCAAACTTTTTAAGGAACATTTTGAGGTTATGTTTGATTAGAAATACAGCTGTTTTTTTAGGGTTCCGTACCTAAAGGTAAAAACGGGACCCTATTACTGAGACTTCGCTGTCTGTCTGTCTGTCTGTCTGTCTGTCCGTCCGTCCGTCCGTCCGTCCGTCCGTCTGTCCGTCTGTCACCAGGCTGTATCTCATGAACCGTAATAGCTAGAAGGTTGAAATTTTCACAGAAGATGTATTTCGGTTGCCGCTACAACAACAAATACTAAAAACGAAATAAAACAATTATTTAAAAGGGGCTCCCATACAACAAACGTGTTTCAAAAATAACAAGGAGTCGAGTCAGGACAGGAAGGACAGGAGGACAAATCGAGTTGGTCATGGAATTCAAAATGGCTGCCCTATCTGTCAAATATACTAGTCTGCCTTACTTACCAAAGAGTTTATTTTATGTTTCAGATTTTCTTTGTGCCAAGGTTTTTTTTTTTTCAGTGATTCGGTCGTTTGATGGGAGTAAGAATCGAAGATAAATATTTCATATTTTCCTATAAAATTTAAAAATAGGTTGTTGTAAACCATTTTAGGGTTCCGTATCCAATTGTGATAGTGGTACGGAACCCTTTGTGCGCGAGTGTCGCACTTGCCCCGTTTTTTAAATTAAGGTAAGTACCTATACTCCAAAGTAAAAAAAAAGGTTAACTTGAGGTTAATGGCCAGTAATTCTTAGAACCAGATGATATCAAAATATTGGAAAAATGTTTCGTACTTATTCCAAAAGCTGTAGAACAAAAGTTTTTCGCGTAGACGTCTAAAACAACCTGATTCGGCTTATATTACAATCCGGACTTAATATTGTTCATTCAAGTCTTCTTCTTCTTTTCGTGTAGTGGTGTGGTGTGGCTCGTCACGAAGTGTTAGAGTTTTCAGGTCAACCTAAGGCTTCTTTAATTTGACCCAATGACTGCTATCACAGATCACTATCAAGACCACCTGCATAAAGTGCATTATGAAGCAAAGAGGTGCTCGAGAAAATGATTTTTGTCACACACATTATCGTTGCTTAACGCGCTTGACTGTACAAGATCAACGGGAGCTAGCCCATCGAGCTCTTAACTGAAATCCAGCATCGCTAAAGAAATAATGCCCTTACTTATAAACGATAGCTGCGTCTCGCGGTTTCACTCGCTTTAGTCCCGATCCCGTGGAAATATCGGAGTCAAAAGTCTATATTACTCAGGCAGGGTGAATGTAGCTTTCTAATGGTGAAAGATTTTTTGAAATCAACACAGTAGTGTTTGAGTTTGTTCAATACAAACATACGACACACACACGTACACAAAAAATCAAATCTTTCCTCCTTATAATATTAGTGTAGATGACTAAGTTTATGTAACTTTTGTCACTGTCTGTTAACTATGAAACTTCATGTCACATGTTCATGTGTTCAAGACAAACGTTACATTAACTTAGTCATCGTTTATAACATTTATAAGTATCGGGGTAAATGTCTATAATAAGTTATTGGCAATATTCACAGCTCTTCGCTTGCGGCAACACTGGGTGTTTACTACCGTTTATCTCACTACGAGGACGGGTTTATTAGATTTCCTGTATCAATGGGCTACTCGGGCGTTGCGCGTTCAGTGCATTATAGTAGAGGTGTAGCTAATGCACTGAACGCGCACCCAGATATTAGGTACCTATACTGATCGTGTTAGAGCATGGTATTTGATGTTTTCGAACGAGCAATGGATAATTATCTGGCGAACGATATTTTTTACTATGACCAGACTACATTTATTTGTATTTATAATATAAAAGTTTTCAGAGATCTGTACCTCAATTGCTGAAAAAGGAACCCTAAACCCGCCCTTCCACTGCGAGCGGTGCGGAGTCATTAATGTGTCACTTCAACATACAACGGTTGTTTTCATAGTCATACAACTCTTTTACGCTATGGAAACTATCGTTGGATGTTAAGCTGACACATTAACTTATTGTAATTTGCACACCTAATGGGTAGAATAGAGAGATCATTTATTATTCTGTAACATCTTTGTATACTTACCTTTATTCGCAAATAAATGATTGATTGATTGATTGATTGATTGATTGATTGATTGATTAATGACTCCGCTCCGCTCGCAGTGGAAAGCCGACATTATAAGGTCAATCGCCTTTCGTCTAGTTGTCTGTATGTCACGACCGTTTTTTTTATTATAAATATTATTTTTGGAACACCGATTTTGAATTAAATATATTTTTATTTATCTGCTAACTGCTTCTTAACCACGCAATATAAATGAAAATTAACTAGGTACCAGTTAGATTTTTTTAAATAATCTAAATTGTTTACGTAGGTTAATACACCACCCATGTAAAAGCGAATTTCTCGTTAAAATCTAAGTATCTAAATTAAAAACTTCCTTTACCCCATTATAATATCATATAAGTACCTACCTATTATCTGCTTCTGTCCTTCGGTAGGCGATATTTTTTAAAAACAAGGTTAGCTATCAAGGTCGTCATTAAAGTGAAAAAATGTACAGACAAGTGTATGTTCATTTTTTTTTAATCGCTCATTTATTATGTGTGGTTAACACTAAGAAATAATGTTAACAAAGAATAATATTTTAAAGTTAAATATAGAAGCCAAGAAGCACAGATAATGCGACCGTGTTATGGATACACAATAAAAAGTAACACTTAAAGAATATAAAGGATCAAATAAAATAACTTACGAGTTGCAATCCATTTTAAGTGCATTTGAGCACTGATGCCTCAAATAATACTGAACTTGACAAACTAAACGTACATCGCACAAACTACACTGATGCTAACACATGTACCTATGTATTAGTTATTTTGTTTACACAAGATGCTAGCGGTGTTTCCATCGCTCCACAGTTTAATTACGTATTTATCACATTATTTATTAACGTTCCAGTGATTAATTTGTATTTGGTTCGATTGTGACTTTTCCTAGAGATTGGAACTGTCTACGATTAGACAAGTAAGCATATGACTGTCTATTGACACATTGACACTTGTAGTCTTACCGTTTTGTCACATGAGGGTAGATAGTTTTGTTTTCGCTCTCGATCAACAGATGGTGTTGGGAGCTGAGTGGGTCATTATAAATTTGAATGTTCCAGTTACCTAATCGAAACAAGTAAAATATACAGGTATTTACAAATCGTTAAATTACAATAAATTAAAAAAAACCGGCCAAGTGCGAGTCGGATTCGCGCACGAAGGGTTCCGTACCTTTATTTTCAACAGATTTTGTTTTGAAAGGTAAATTGCGGTTTACGATTTATGGCGTTTACATAGTAATGTACATCATATACTTTTTTTTAGTTTTATCATTCCATTATTTTAGAATTTACGGGGGGGGGGGGGGGAACCAACATTTTCCCACTTTGGAGTGTCTCTCGCGCAAACTATTCAGTTTAGAAATAAATGATATTAGGAAATGACATATGGAAAAAATAATTTTGAGTTTCGGTTGTAAGTATGGGGAACCCCAAAAATTTGTTGTTTTTTTTCTATTTTTGTGTGCAAATCTTAATGCGGTTCACTGAATACATCTACTTACCAAGTTACAACAGTATAGCTCTTATAGTTTCGGAAAAAAGTGGTTGTGACATACGGACGGACGGACAGACAGACGGACAGACAGACATGACGAATCTATAAGGGTTTCGTCTTTTGCCATTTGGCTACGGAACCCTAAAAAAAGATTTTTCTTCTGTTTTCGCGATGTTGTATTGATATTAAAGACGTTTAATTAATTAGCTTTTTAATTTTTGGTCTTAAATTTTTCCGTCCAGCCCCCTTTCGCAACGCGCGATATGGAACTCTGTTCCAATATTAGATCAATAAATATAAATATTGCACGAAGTTAATTAAATGTCTTTAATTCAATCAATTACAATTACACATTTCAATGTTCTTGCTATCAAGGTTATATCTCAGCCTGGTGACAGACAGACAAACAGACAGGAGGACAGTCTTAGTAAAAGGTTAGGGGGCGAATGGGCTCCTTCGAAACTGGAACTGGGACCCATTCGCCCCTTTTCTAATTTATTAGTGGTCAACGCCCCCACGCTTGTTTAGGATGTGGGCCCAGTGGTAGTCAGCCCACTTTTTGTTGAACTGCCCGCAGACTAAAGATGAACTAATATCGTTTCTTAAAAATGCATAACCCTCATTTCCGTCTTTTTTTTTCGATACAACTTATGTATTTCCCTTACGCCAAATTTGCGCTTGTTAATTTTTCGGTCAGCTATTGTTGGTAATTTTGCAAAAAATCATGAACACTTCAAAAGTTTTAGAAAAATTACCAACAATTTGAGAACCATTTTCAAAAAATATACCTATTGGACAGAGCTAAGGCATAGTTGGGACATTTGAAACCACGAAATAACAAAATCGTTTTGCACGTTTTGCACCTAAACCTAATTTCAACGTGGGTTGGTAGGTAAATTTACACCACGAATAAAGTGAAAGGAAAGCAATCAATCTTTAGTTGAATTTCACGGCAAGTTCATTGAACTGCGCTGCGATACCTCACTGAACTTTACTGAAAACAATGCGATGCGATTTCTTTAGCTTATATATACCTACGTACAGACAGAGTAGGCAAAGTAGGCCACAGATGTGGATGGGAAGTTCGGTATGCATTTTTGATGTAGGTTTTTAGGGTTCGGTGCCCATAAGGTAAAAACGGGACCCAGGTTGACCGCTGTACGGAAAACATGGGTGTACAAACAAACAAACAAAGTGGGGAGGTTTTCCGGTCAGAGCACTCTGTGCGACTGTAGAAGAGCTACCCAAACAATGGCACATTTGACGGCTTGCCCTCTATGTCCTGTTAGCTGCCCTGTAGCCGACCTCAACAGAGCTAGAGAAGACAGTGTTTATGTCAACGGCGTCAAATAGGCAGGCTATTTGACGGCGTTGACACAAATAAGAAGACGGTTCATGAGGTTAGTCTACTAAGTCCATGTTCATGAAATACAGCCTGGTGACAGACAGACGGACAGTGGAGTCTTAGCTTAGTAATAGTGTTCCGATTTTACCCTATCGGTTCGAAACCCTAAAAAGATTTTTTCCGTACAATGTTCTATATAGTTTCAAACGTAGGTACCTAAACTTACTATGTAATATTCGGCGACAATAGGTACAGTAGTGTAATTTAAAACATTTATTAGACTTTGAAACTATCCCATGGCCAAATGTAGTTTCTTTTTAATGATAATAATAATTGATCGTTAGGTAGGTAATGGTTCGGGTTCTTTACTGTCCCATGGTCATAGACATACTGTGACATCAGCCTTACATTTTAAAAAGTCACAACTACCACCTTACCTTATTTATAAACATAAAAAATGTGAGCTGTCACGGGACGTCTGACAGATGTGAAACATCGACTCGCTAAGTAAAGTACATACCTATGGCGTGGCGAGGCGTCGCCACGGCCTGTATCGCCATGACAAATTTTAGGTTTACCCTCGCCTATAGATATGATATGCCATTAAGCCATTAATAGGCAAAAACACAACCCTCCCGCAGTAGGGTAAAAAATAGTACTCAGTTAACTCGTTTTTAAGTCAAAATCAACGACATCCCTCTTTAATCGAACCCCAGAAGCGCGACAAAGACAAATTACATCATCACATCACTTGCAATAGCCATAGGGTTTCCAACTTGACGTGCCATTAATATAACAGACTATTTGACCTCGACGCTTATATCTAAAGCAAAAAAATATACTGGGTGCGTTCCAAGGGGAGGTAGCTAGGTTTTTTGGAGAGATGCTGGGCAGACGCGACGGCGCCTACCGTCGACAGGCAGGCGCCTAGATCTGAAATAGGACAGACTGCATCGGTTCCAGCCTAGTTTTATTGTAGAATTATCGCTATTGGGCATGTGTTGTTGCAGTTCTAAAAATAGAATAGCGGTTCTTTATGTAGGGCACTTTACTATTTTTGTTCATCTATCTGCACTAATGTTATAAACCCTTTAGGATGAGTTCAAAAATCGCATATTACGAACAGTATTAAATTCATTATTAAAGTGATATTTTCATTACAGATTTGAATTCGATGTTCTTATGATATTCGAATTTCGAAAATCTCGGTTGAGCTTAATTCAAATATCGGTGGAGATTATGTTTTTTTTTTGAATTGATATAATTAAAAAACAACTTTGAAAAATGTCACACGTTACGATACGGTACACGGTATATATATCGAGCGATATGATAGTTGGGCATGACTCTAGTTTGTCTAGACTTTACTACGCTTGCGTGAAATGCGTGACAAGTTTTTATACCCGACTGCCGAAGAAGGGTTATTTACATTTTGGTTTTAGACCTTAAAGAATCTAACAAGGTTGGTACCGCCCGCGCCGTTTTCTTGTCTTGTAATTTTTTATTTTTGTTTAATTAACATTTGTGTAGATAACGCAGTGTATAGGTATAACTAGGTTCTTCATAATTGGCATTAAAACAGCAGCTTGATTATGTGACTGTGTCATAACGCCTATCATTATGACACAGCCACGTAAACTACTTTTAATTATAGGTCACAAATAATATTATTATAAAAATGGCGACGTTGTTTTGTCTTACGCAGATAGGTAGGTAACTATGGAAGGCACTGAAGAAAATACGAATGTATATTACACTCATTTATAATACCTAATAAAATAATAGCTAACACATAAAATTAATATAACAGTTACGTCAGCACCGTGCCGACTAAGTTTTACTGTCCACGGCGCACCCTTTTCACGAGAATCTTAACGAATGACACAAGTCTACTTTCTCAACATCGTCGTTGGCTATCGAACTGTGACGCATTGTCGGCGCGCCGACGATGGTGTGGGTGTTCCAACATGTGAATCATTGCGCTTCACTCCGAAAAACAAACTTAAAGATCCTCCACGGAATAACTTGTAAAATTGCTATGTTGTTGTCGCGAAATTCGCAAGTTAGGTACCTACGTTCGTTCTATTTTTGAGAAAGCAGTTATTTCCAAGAATGGAGTAAGTTGTTAATGAAACTACGTGTTCCGAGAACGGTTTTATGTAAGAGATCTGCAGTCGCGCCGGCTGGATTGTCGCCAGATTCCGTCGTCCTTCGGATCCTGTGAGGAGATAAGGCAGGGGCGACGGCACGGCGCCTCAGATTAACACAAAACAAGCAGCGAAGGAGTTATGACCGTCCCGAGGTTAACTTGAACAAGTCTAAGTCTTGGCTGCTATACAGACATCCTATTGATTTAATATTCTTTGAAATATTAATATTATATCGTATCTCGTATTTATTACATTGTATTAAAAGAAACTGTAACAATTGGGTAGAAAATTGGCAGAAGAAAAATATTCAATAGAAGGAGCCAAAATAAATAATGTTACACAATTTGGCACCATAGTTTGATTACAGTATTATGACCTTGAACAAAAGTATGACGAAAACGTTTAGGCAAAATTACAAAATCCTGAACAATTCTTACTACAGCCTACTGCAGCTAAAGCTGACGGGAGGGTGTCACCGGTGGCTTCCTCTTCTTTCTAGTTATGAGCGAATTTAACTTTTATTTATTTTATTTCTCGATGTTAATATCAAGTTGAAAACAATCGAGCCTTCATTAAAAAAATGGGTTTTAAACATATAAATATTAAATGACTTGACGCTCTATCTACATGTTCAATTCAAAGTACCTGTGACTGTTTACGTCGATATAAAATATGTAAACCCGATGATATCGAGTGTGGCGAGACTCTCACTCTGTCCATTAGGTCATATAACCGAGTTAAGTTTATACCGGACCACCGGGCAACCTCAGTATTTATATCGGGAGCTCTCACCTTTTTATAAACACATTAGCACGTGGAATATTGATTTAGGGTTTTAGCTTGACATCAATTTTTGTAAATTATTTCCACAAATTTAAATTGTGTCTGATATACAGATTAAATAATACAGTACAGCTAGTACAGAGAAAGACAAGGAAAAAATGATGCTTAATTTGATGGGGAATCAAATTGATCAGGAGGAAGAACATTCGCATGTAATGTAACGTTACAGATTTCAACATTACAACAGTGAGGGAGGAAAACTGACCATTACAATGCGCACCTTGTAATAATACAAAACGAGTATGTATTAGTGAAGGAGGAGAAGCAAGCAAAACAATGCGCACCTTGTAATGATACAATGCATAAAATCTCGATACAACTAATAAACAAAAAAAAATGTAACACAAAAATCTTAGCCCTACCATCTGCTTTAGCGTAAGCTGTACTGCAGCGGGCAGCTCATTCCTTAAAATTAAACATAATTGTTGAAGGTTACAATAGGTGGTTGGTCATACAGAACAAAAAGTTTCTTATATACTGAACCACTTGTACTATTAATGTATTTTGTAATACAACTTGTAACATTAATGCGCTTCACTTGTCAATTTTATTAAATTTTAATGTGTCTGGCTGGCCGCGGATGAATCTATAATGTTACATTACACGTGAATGCGCCCGGAGAGGGAACACTTTTATAAACGATAGCTGCGTCCCGCGGTTTCACCCGCGTATATCCCGATATTCCCACGGGAGTACTGATCCCGTTGGAATATCGGGATCAAAAATAGCCTTTGTTACTCAGGGTGAATGTAGCTTTCTAATGGTGAAAGAATTTTTGAAATCGGTCCTGTAGTTTTTGAGTTTTATTTATAACAACAGCTCACACACACACACACACAGCTCACACACACACACACACACAAAAATACAAATCTTTCCTCTTTATAATATTAGTATAGAACGATGGGCGTTTGACCGCGATCCCACATTTTGGTACATGGTGATAGGGTCTTAAATGTAACACGCTAACCTAGAAGATAGAAAGACGGCAATGGAACCAGATCCGAACTGTCTTTCTAAGTGGCTGCACCGGTCTACGTATCGAACACGAACGAGTCCACTTTTGCGTTACAACTTAGGTTAGTGGGTAGAAAAAAGTCGTGGCTGAAGCTACATTATTTTAGACCCGGGCTTTAACACTGCTAAAATCAAGATCTTGCAGCACAGTTAAAGGAAAAGGTCCAAAAAATATAAATAAAGGCTGAAAATTAAAGGGTGTCCCCATAACATATTTGACCCCAATAACAATTCAGAGGCATAGGCATACCAGCATTATGGACGGGACCATCAATGAGCGAGTCTTACTCGCACTTGACAAGTTTTTTATTTAAAGAAAGTATGCTCTATTTTGTACTTGTGTTTGCTTGCAATGCATATTAAGAACACAAATAATTGTTGACAAATTGACAGAAAAGTTAACGTGAAGTTACCATTAGTGAACGGACGTGAGCAGTGAAACCACCTTACTGCCGCAATGCACGCCAACCTTGTAAACATAGTACAGGCATTATCAGAAGTCAATAACCACATTCAGATTTACAAAATCGCTAAACATCATAATTATAATAGCTTCGAAGGGTACGTTATTTAGTTGTTCCCCGTTGTTTTCTGATAGCAGTCGTAAGGTCAAGTTAGAATCCTTAGGGCGATCTGAAAACTCTAACACTAGATGCGCTACACCGCTATACGAAACATAAAAGAAGATTATGATTTTAGGGTGAATAAGGACAGTCATTCTGAAGATAAAAGGTAAGATAGAGAGTTATTTTCAGAGTGTTTGTCCTGTTTTATACCCCATCCCACAATTATGTATGTGTATAGTGATTTTGAAAATCTGAATGTGGTCATCGACTTTTGACTCTAACCTTAAACTAACCCTACCACAACTTTAGTTCTGAGAGAAAACATTTCAGTTCACTTAATCAACAAACCTTTGTTTGTGTAAGTGTATATGATTCAGGTACGTATGTACCTTTTTTCTGTACAAACATTTTCATCTTCCTTCATTTTTTCCCATCTGGTTTTAAACAAAAAACATACATTGCAAGTTAAATAAAAGCTTTTAAAAATGAACTAGTGCAACTATCACACACAACCTTTTCATTTACTTTATTAACAAACAAAAACCGATAGTAAAACCCACTACAATTCAAAGCTCAGTACGGTACTACAAAATACCGTTTTGATCGTCAGAAAAACGAGCCGTACCGTCGAGTATCGTTGTTGTCGGATATCGTCCAATTTCCCTGTACAAATGACCGCTCAATAGAGACGCGAGTGATCCAATGCTATTGCTGTCCTATCAAAGTTCGAATTAGCTTTAAGGCCGCAAATACGAAGCAGCGTAGCGTTAGTTTGAGTGTGAACGCTCAACTCTAAACGAGTTCACTTCTCTTTGGGTGTGTTCTCTTAGCAGCGTTTTTGTTTTTTTTTACACAAGATAGATCAGCGTTTGAATACTATCTCACCTGATGGTAAATGGTGATGATATTATGATATTACAGCGTTTAATGTAGGTAATTTGATACCAAATGATTTGAGTTTTAGACCTGTTAATAATTAGTCATAACAAGGTTTAGGTTAATTATTAAAATAGATATTATGCATTTCAGGCATGTTATAGTACGACTAACCGAGACATAAGAAATGTAAAAGTTAGATATTTTGCGTTTTAGGCATTTTGCTAAAAAGCTTCCCTGACGATGAATGAATGAATAAATTCTTTATTGTACACACCAAATAAATTACATCACAAAGAAAACATACACTACTTAAAACTAGGTGGCACAATGGGCGGACGATCTGATCAATGATCATTTAAGGGGCGTAATGTTCAGTGATTGTTTAAGCCGTGTAGCCCCGACATTAAGCCGTGTAGCCCCGGCATAGAATAGGGTTACCCCATCTCTTCCCGTGGGTGTCGTAAAAGGCGACAAAGGGATCTGAGGGAGACTAGCAAACCTTAATTTATCTCCGCGCGGTGGCGGATAAACTGCTTGGTCCCTAGGAGGCCAAATCTATTTGCAGAAGGTATGGTTAATGATGATTACCTACTGCGCCGACCCCAAATTGATTTGGGGTTTAGCGGACCAATGAGCGTGCAGTACACATTGTGATATGTGTGTGTGTGTTATGTATTATTTAAGAACATTCACGGTGTTTATATTTACTATTTATTATTTTTCATCTGATTACTAATATTTTCATTAGGTACTCAAATAACATTTTTGGTCTCTTTAAATTAGTTTTACAGCTTGCCAATTTAAGGCAATACTGTAGGTTTTACAAAAAAAAATTTTTCAGAACCAGTTTTTAACAGACCCATGAAACTTAAAAAAAATATATTATTATTTAGCCAGCTTAAAGGGGTAAGATATTAATTTATGATACCTATACATTAAGGATGAGTCATTTAGCCTGAGAAATCTATTTTATTTCACAAAAACTTTTTAACTCATCCATCAATCTCCATAAAAACTT
Organism: Idaea biselata; assembly: GCA_958496205.1. NCBI lineage: Eukaryota > Metazoa > Arthropoda > Insecta > Lepidoptera > Geometridae > Idaea > Idaea biselata. Next base: position 46,432,794 of record OY292394.1, on the reverse strand, counting down.
TTTTAGTTTGATTTTTTATTTAAAAATAAAATATGTATTTCTTATGATTTCCGAAATTACGTATGATACCAAGATTTTATCATATTTTGCAACATAATCATGGTAATTATAGAATGTTTATTTTTTTGCAATCCTACAGACATTACATTGGGAGATATCCACAAAGAAAGAGTTTTTAGAAACCCCGCGGGTTTCCAAAACTCTTTCTTTGATCTTTGAATTTCTATCATCATTTAATTTGGTCAATTCATTTCTACTCGGTGGACCGACGACATTGCATAGCGGTTGCGGGGAGTCGTTGGATGGAGGTGGCTCGCGAACGCTATTTGTATCGTCGTACGGGGGAGGCATATGTTCAGCAGTGGACGAGTAAAGGCCGAGTGAGACGATGATGAAAAGTTTTTATTAATTTGCCACACTATGTTTCAATAGAGATCAAATCCTTTTAATCTTTAAAGGATTTTTTTCTGTCAGCAACACCATCGATCGATACGATAATATAGGATTTTGTTTCTCAAAATGACAAGGTTATTTGGTAATACATTTTCAAATACCGTTTCTTTTTAACAAAAAAGCGAAATCTTTAAGTAGTACATAGAATTTATGTAAACTTTATTAAAATCACCTGACATTGTTATCGTTTACGGTCTACTTTTCAAATAAAATAAAACAATTATATTAGGTACGTAGGTAGCTATTTGCTGTTACTGTAGGCACAGATAGGTATCTAGATCTACTTATAAACCTACGTATAAAAGCCATATAAGTGTTCAGTCGCTAGTCGGTCCGAATCGGCTCAAATGCTTCTTACGAGTCAATTCGACCCACTTCTTTGGCCTATTGAATGTGCCAATAGGTCAATGGGTACCATAACGACAATATTATCAAAGAATTTATTCGTTATTTTGATGTTGTCCGACAGGGAACGGTGTAGGTAAGTAGAGCGCAAGTCACAAAGAGGGAATGATCGGAACTACTTTACCTAACTGGACTTTTAATCAATTATACAGTGCAGATTCCTGAGCCAATCGAATGGGAAAGTTTACGATGTTTATGTTAGGACTCCTTTTAATTAGTGATTTGTCTAAAATCTAAAAACCGGCGAATAAGAATAACAGAACCTATTTAAAAGAGCACGAACTTTAGAGATTCGCAAAATAGACTCGAGAGTGCGTGATGATTCATTTCGAATACCGTTCTAGATCCTGCAATGCGACCTGTGAATCTGACACTGGTTGTTACTCCACTCACGAGTGTTTGTACTTAGATCCAAACTAGCCAACACTCTCGACTGCACAATACTATGGTAATTTTGAGTAAAATTAAGTACCTGCCTATCAAGTATATGAGTAAGTGAATAAGATTTTCCGAGTTTGAGAATCCCCTGGAGTCGAAAAATGTCCCCAAATCTTTAATATTCGTGATAATAGCTGAAAACAAATATTCGGTAAAAGGCACTATTCGACAATTACAAATATTCGTATTTGTTACAACGCCAGGGATCGGATACCGGTGAAATTTCCAAACCGAGCACATGATGTGCTTGATGAAAAACCTTTTCATTTCGATTTCGATCCTGAACCTTAAAATTTTTACTCGGTTTTTACGGGAACGAGAATGTATGCTGTAACTACTTTTAATTGCTGAACGTTTGAAAATTACCTTAGTTGATGGTAACAGAATGGTTTAATTAAGAACGAGCTGTAAAAGATAAAAGATTCAGCGCTTGTTAGTCATGAAGTAATCGCTGGTAGAACAAGTCGTGTCCGATCGACTTTAACTAGTGCAATTGAAACCGTTTCAAATATCTGTGTAAACTGGACAAACAATTCTTCAAAAGCTACTAATTTGAATGTCATTGAAATCATGCTACTTGACATTTCGCGGCAAAAATATTATAAGTAAAAATAAAAAAGCTTACGATGCGGGTGGTAAACTTAATGGAAAGATAAGGCAATAAAGTTTACCATCGACATTTCTATAGAAAGCGAAAACGTCATTAATTCATATCGTAATATTATTTTCCCCGGAAAAAATAGGTGAGGTAAGTTGGCGGGCCGCGTCGTCACCACGTGTTCGAGCGAGGGCAGCTGCGTTAAAATAAATATTAGTAGCGTATTTCGGAACGCAGCTTTCTACTGAGGTAGCGGACCCGTGCGAGCGAGCGGGATAGAGAATCGAGATGTCCCAAGCGAGAGCGAGATGTGGCGAGCTTATCCGATCGATAGCCGCAGCCGCAGAGTGCCGCTCGTGTGACGTCACGCGCCCGTCTCGTCATCTTTGACTCTGTTCAAGGAATTGTCACTATATTTTGTATATAGGACCGACTAGCATTATCGGTGAGGGGCCATCTACCGACTCCTAGAGCGCTCGCTCACTATCACTGACGGGATTGCATCACAAATTACTGAAAGACACCTTCTTCTACCTAAAGTCGTACGTGATTTTATAAATAAACTACGCTGATAAGTTAAAGAGTTCTCGGTGCATCGTTTGAATAAAGACATGATCGTAAAACGTCTGCATGCTTCGTACAGTTGCTATCAAAAGGCTCTTTACATCGATTTGAGTCTTGCACTTAGCTGTAGGTAAAAGCGAAAATGTTGAGTAAAAACGTCTCGTAGATTCATAGACTGATATTGAAGATTTCATATTACTCGCATTTTATCCCTTGGGTCTCTCACGTAAACTCACGTTATACTTATTCGGTGCTATGGGGGAAATTACATGTCGGAAGGCTTCGGCCGTGGGTTTTTACCTACCTTCGGCATAAATATTATCGCTTAGCGGACTCGTCCGTGTTCCGACACTTGTGCATATTTGACGACCTCTGTTGCGCGTCGGACGAAAGCCCGACTGTAATGCAGGAGGTTACAGGTTCGATTTCCGCCGGGTGCAAGTATAAATGCTTAAAAATTAAAATAAAGGTTTCTGGTCTGGTGTTTTGTATGTATTCTATGTACAAATAAAGTATAACATGTAGTATATCCGTTGACTAGTACCCATAGTACAATCCTAGTGCTTAGTTTGGGTCATTGCGCTGTGTGTAACGTCTTGCAATATTTACCTTAAAAATGAATGGTAAAGTTGCGTAACGTTTCATTGTTTTATACAAATAATGGTACGAAACCCTTCGTGCGCGAGTCCCACTCGCACTTGGCTGGTTTTTATTTCTTCACTATCTATGTAAGGAGAACATCGTAGTGCTACCAGTGTCAAGTTTTTGTTTTTGACAATACGAAGTTTCGCCGGGTCAGGTAAAATGCATAAAATGTCCGTAAAATGCAAACATACTTAAGTCGGTATCGACTGTCGGACTGAATGATTATAATTATTAATCACGTAGGGGACTGCAGCTTTGTGATTAATAATAAAACAACCCGCCCTAGCTTTGCACGTATGTAGATATATGTAATAATGTCAATTATTGCACTCGTAGATATTTTCTGGAAGATATTTTTAAACTGATTGTGAAAAAAAAACCCATTACTGCATATTACAAAACAAAGTTGCTTCCCGCAGTCTGTCTGTCTGTCCCTATATATGCTTAGATCTTTATAACTAAGCAAACGGATTTTGTTGCGGTTGATTTAAGAGGAGTATATACGCCAACGACCTTGAAACTGAAAATCCCTGTCGGGCTCATCGAAAATTGTTGATTATTTCATGACGGAATGTCGTAGAACTTTTTTTTGTGCACAGATTGTAGGTGACATTGTTTCCTACATTTTGGTGTAGTTTTAAGACAAGAACCTCCTATTGGTGCAAAGCCTATCCAAATTTTAGACAAAAAATGTCTGATTTGGCTAAAATGTCGATAGGCTTCAATACGTTTCAACATATTTGTATGGAAACTGCACTAAAATATCGGAAACAATGTCGCCTACAATCTGTACACAAAAAAAAGTTCTACGACATTCCGTCATGAAATGATCAACAATTTTCGATGCGCCCGACATGGATTTTCAGTTTTTCAGAATAGGGCCCTTAAATAAATAGAGTGATTCAAGAGGAACGTTTATATGTATAATTCACACCGGTGCAAAGCCGGGCCGGGCCACAAGTATCAAAATAAGTTCAATAATAAAATCAAATTCTTTAGTTCTATACTATTTTAGTTGTATTGACTATATCTCTGAGTATATCTTTAAAATGCTTTGTCCTGAGTCACTGACTGATTGATATCAAGGTACAGCTTAAACCGCTGATAGTATAGAGAGCTGAAGTTTGGAGTGTGTGTCTTTATATGATGGATACATCCGAAAAGAAAGGGTTTTTCAAAATTCCAACGGGATCGGGACGTACGCAGGTGAAACTGCGGGACACATCATCGTCATCCGAACAATACTGACACAGCTAGTATGTATCAAAGTTGGGATTTGGGTGGTTTAGTAGGTAGGGGTTAGTTAGCTATATGTGCACTGATTAGTCACAGTGTTGGGAATTCCTCTGTGACTATTTTATATTCTGTGGTTATTCTCACACTACAGCGCAGTGACATTCTTCCGTCGCGGTTTTTCAACTTTAAACATACAAACAGACTGGTAAAAAGCGTCATAAACAACAAACAGGAGACTCTTAAGAGGAAAGTTTACCTACTAGCTTTTTAGGAACGAACGAACGATTGATCGTTTGTAAAAGCTATTAGTAGGTCCCCAGGTTAGGTTAGTAATAAACTAGTTTGTAATGAGTTTGAATTAAAGTCAAATTATTGCATTGCTACGAAAATCCGTAGCAGTTCTACGCTGTAGGACGCACGCCGTAGGCGAAAAGTGCATTTCCTACATGTGGTTTAGGATCCTTGTTGGAGAGGGATAGAGGTCTGCAGATACTTAAGAGAAAACGAGACAGTGAGAGTCTTCTTCTCTTTTCGTGTAGTGATGTGTCTCACCTAGTGTTAGAGTTTTCAGGTCGCCACAAGGCCTCTAACTTGACCTAACGATTGCTATCAGAGATAACAACCAGGACCAACTACAAAACGTACCTTCCGAAGCACAAAAGAGTAGAAAAGTCAGATAGGATGACTACACATCGGATAGGAAACCGTTTCGGGTTCATTTAAATTTTGGTTTATTTGCGGATTAATTTGCGCGGTCATTACTTAGAATGGTGACCGATAATATATGGGCGATAAATATATCCTCTAGCTTCTTCGTGCTTCGGAAGGTAAGTTAAGCAGTTGGTCCCGGTTGTTACCTCTGATGGCAGTCGTTAGGTTACGTTAGTAAGCCTTTGGGCAACCTGGAAACTCTAACACCAGGTGAGGCACACTACCACAAGGAATGAAGAAGAACAAAATTTGATTAGTTGTATTATGTTCTGTTAAAAATAAACTAATTTTTCGGTTTTATTTGTGTCGTGTATTTTTTGCATTGTTTCAATGCTCAACGTTTCAAGAAAAAATAACTCCTTTTAATGAGTTATTTTTTCATGTTAGAACAAGGAAAAATGCATCATCAGTACTCCTATGACAAGATTCAAACCTGTGCCCCTACCGGGCGAGTGCGCCACCACTGCGTTTAAATGTTAATCATACGGTACGTTGCTGTAAAATTGTAACACTTAATTAATTGTCGGTGGAGAGTTGTTTCAAAATCCATTGACCTTAATCGTGGGTTTATAAAAGCTACATAAGTTATTCGAAGAGCTCGACGCGGTAGTAGGTAGCGCACTGAACGGACTTTTGCATTTTATTCATGAAATACGCGCCGTCCGCAGTGGTGCTTGCGTACTTTTCTGTTTACACTTGCTGAGGCGATGTCGGAATTATTTTTAATTAGGCTTAATTTTTCACACAAATTACATATACCTTCATAAATAACGATGTGTACCAAAAAAAAATTAAAATCGACTTAAAAAAATGCTTGAAATAACCTCGCTTATATACAGTGCCACTGACTTCTCCGTTATGTAATCTGAAGTCGGGCAGTTTAACTGGGTAAATAAATAGTTGTAGGTACAACTTCTGCATCGCAGTCGAAGGAAAGCTTGACAGCCATGCAGAAGGTTGCGGGTTGGATTTTCCGCCGGTTGCAAGTATTTATGCTGAGAAATAAATATTGGTCTCTGGTCTGGGTGTTTTCCATATATCTTAGTAGGTATGTCCTTACAAAAAAAAAGTATAATATGTAGTATATCCGTTGGCTAGTACCCCTTGTACAAGCCTATTAGTTTGGGTCTTGATTGCGCTGTCTAACTATTTATTTTTCTTTCTAATCCCAAATTATTTGGGGTCGGCACAGTAGGTAAGTCTACATTGACCATATAATTAATAATAGATTAATTATCATTAGTAACTACTGCCCTTAGATCTGGAAATATTCTTAAGGTAAATCGCCTGCCTTATACCGATTTTCGGTTTTCCTGTAGACCACTTCTGATCCAGTAAACTACTTTAACCGCCACCGCTCGTCCAGGTTCGCTAGTCTCCCCCAGATTACTTAGTCGCCCTTTACGATGCCAGCAAGAAGAGGTGGGATAGCCCTATTCTATCCCGAGGCTAAACTGTAAATAGTTATGCATGTTTCGTCTTTTACCGTAATACCTTAGGTACCTATAACTTATATACCGTACCTATCTATATACCATTTTCAATTTCAAAATACCACTTCCTATAGACATTTTTGTGTTTAGATTCTAACTGTTATAAGTAGGTACAACTTTTTATAACTGACGTGTGTGTGTTGAAATGTCGGGTTTAAATTTTAATGTCTTTCGAGGTTAATGTTATGATGTTTTTTTTATTTCATATACGCCAGCGTACGACCACTATTTCACCTGATGGTATGAGTAGATGCAGTCTCTTTTCAGTCAGTTTCGGAGCCTATTCGTTACAAACAAATCTTTCCTGTTTAAAATATCAGTGAAGATAACATTATAGGCTGCGTACTACCAATAATTATGTACATACAAAGCTACGTACACGACGTAGTAAAGTACGCCGCACACAGGGACGTTTTCGCTAGTCAGTAAGGGTCTATATCACAGGATGAATATTTAAAGCGTCCGGTCCCCGTCAGCCTGTAAGTCTCTAAATACGATAGGGGGGCGCCACCGTGCATTTTAATTGGATACACTCAATATTTTACATGGCGTAATTTTGGCACCGTGTTCAAATTGTAAATGGAATTTTTCGCCTGAGTGTTCTTTCATCTCGGGGGAACTTTGTGATGTGATATTATTGTCATTAAGGAGAGGATCAAAAATCCAGTGGTCGCTGAAACTGATTACAGGGAGAAATGCCGACCTACTAATGTAAGCCAAAATGGTGCTGTTCTAGAAATGAGGAAATTAGAACATTTTTTGTAATATTGGCCTAGAAAACAAATGCTCTTGAAAGACAAAGCAATTTAGTATTAAATAGTATGTTGTCCAAAGTAAATAAAAATAAATTATCGAGGTTAATGACCTTTACTACCAAGAAACAGCTAATTTAGAGCTAATAACCTCAAAATTATAAAAAAGGTCGAATTTCCAAAAGTTGTTCGCATAGATAGACGAACAATCCATCTGAAACAATCCTATTTTGGTGATGTCCCTAAAAAACTGTATATAAAAGAAAAAATATATAAATTTATATCTTGAAAATTCCGTAAAAGGGCCCGTTCCCAACAGAGAAAGAAATAAGAAAAATACACTGTTTTTAACAGCTCTATGAGCCTTGTTTATAAATGACTTCCTCGTTGTGTGAATAGAAAGAACGTACACGCAATCGCATGACCGAAAGCTACTTGATTTTACCCATTGCCCTATCTCAGATAAGAGTTAACTTAAACGTTTAGTGTCAGGTGTAAACCAAACAAATTTATTTTGTATTAAATCAAAATTCGTAATTCGTAATTGATTATGTATTGTTGAAACTTGCTTCGCACGAAAGTGTTTTTCGAAGAATATGAATAGATGAATGGGTACTTATATACCTACTACTGCTGTCTGTTCCCCTTTCCTTTCCGATATTCTTATCTATATATACAAAGTTCAAAGTCCTGACTTATCTTTATATCAACGCAGAGCCCAAACCGCTACATTCTGCAGTATTTAAGGTCACAAACAGTTTAGGGCACAATTGCTGCAACATTTATTTGTTAATTTTCATATATACACGCATTATAGTAAGGTTGCACCATAATGTTTTTAAGTTACTTTAATTTGGTCGTGAAATCTTGTAAATTTGTTTTGTTTTTAGCTGCTAGATTTCCAAATAAATAAATATATTAAATAAACATGTTGCGGAACATATCGCTCAACATTCTCGGAGCTGGAGCTCTCAACATGCCTACTGCCCGTGTCACGTAAATACGCAAAATGTTGATGGACTTGACAATTAAGGTGACAGTCTACCTACTCTTTTCTCCATACAAACGTAGTCGACTGTTTCTTCCCTGGATAAAGACATTAGAGAAAATATGGTTATGGCATAAAACCTATATCAGCCATGACCATGCCCCTACGTTTTGATTTTTTTCATTTTCTAATTTTTCTGCATTTTATTTTTATTCTAATTAGAAAATGAAAAAAATCAAAACGTAGGGGCATGGTCATGGCAGATATAGGTTTTATGCCATACCTAACCATAGTTTCTTTAATGTCTATATCCAGTGAGGAAACACTCGACTACGTTTGTATGGAGAAAGAGTAGGTAGACTGTCCTTTTAAAATTAAAATAGATTATTATAATTTTACTTTGCAACGTTGCAGCGACACGTAGACTGAGTGTTGCGCGTCATGTTGCGGAGAAAAATGTCTCGTAGTGTAACTGAGACTTTATTTATTAATACCTAAGGGTATCATGTCATGAAATTCGATGCCAATCAACATCACGTCGTATTTTTATCCTTAATTGTATCCGATGGGACCTTCTAAGATACCAATAAGTATCTATATAAGTTAAGAGAAGCTTTACATTTTAGCTTCTTACTATTTTCAAAAGCGAGCATAGTAGGAATCCTTTTACTATAATAGGCTTATCAATAAACGTGTAGTAATTTTACCACTTTTTGGTTCTGTAGGTCAATTTTGGGGTGCACTTTAGAATCCTACGTCACGAATTTGTATAAAAAAAGACTTGTAGGAGATAGAGGAGAAAGAGGACTAACCATTATTGCTAGTTTTATATTGAGCAATGAAAAAAAAAATTTTCATACATTTTTACTTGAACTTCGAAAAAAATATACGGATCACCCCGACTTGGATAGGTTAGGTTTATGTTAGAACATGATTACACGCAGCGCTTTGGCGAGCGAGCGAAGCGAGCGTGCCGCGGCAGCGGTCGCCAAAGCTCCTAATACTATCTATAAATAAAACTAAGCTGCGAAGACTAAACTGCTGCCAAAGCTGCGAAGATGAGTGTCTGGTGCTGCGTTTTGTCACGCAAGGGCTGAGGGGCTGCTGCTACAGCCCTTGCGTCGCGCTGGAGCCCACACATATTCAAATTTTAGCGAAATTATAACCTCTAAATTATTATTATATTTATGGTATTTTTTAAATTATGCATCTGCTCAAGGGAGGAAGGTCTTAGGGGGGTTGTACAACACTGCCCCCCTCCCCCCACCCCTCCCTACCCCCAAAATCGTGACGTAGGATTCAAAAGTGCAACCCAATTTTGCATGTTCTTGTCTTAGATGAAAACAAAAATAATAGATACGGTAAATTCGAACATTGCGTATTCCAAAAATGAGCTAGAAACACCTACATGTATTTTCATAAAATTATTGTATTTAAAAACATTTGTCTTTGAGAATGATTCAGGCATTTGTAAATAAGCAAAAAAGGCATTCTTATAGATTTCAGAAAGACAATCGCAGTGTAACAGCACGTGCTCACGCGGCAACGGTTCGACATACGACTGAGGCTAGTGCGTCAGCTAGACGCAGTTTTATCGTCTCATTTTCTGAGACTAGGTAACGTATCTGCTGTTTTTTGTTTTCATCTAAGGTTCTTGTCACGGAAAAAGACAAAACATGTTCTCACTACTCCGACCTTACTCCACATTTATTAATACGGCTATACGGATTATAATTTTCTCGCACCATGTGGGGCGAGGTCGTTTGTCATTTGATCACAAGTCAAAGAACTTATATCGTCTTTTGTTTCAACTACGATTTTCTTTTTTTGCTTCGATCGCCTTTTGTTTTTTTTTGTTTCAATCGTCTTCGGTTTCTACTTTGATCGTCATTTGTTTTGTATTTCGACTGGCTTTGGTTTCTACTTCGATCGTCTTTTGTTCTTGACACCCTAAATATACCTAACGTATCAAGTATAGCTATTTGGCTAGTTCATGTTTCTAAAAATATAAGTCTTCTTCTTTTCGTATAGTAATGTGGCTCACCTTGTGTCAGAGTTTTAAGGTCACCTGAGGAGTGATTATAAGAGCCTTAGCCTCTAACAGTTGCTATCAGAGATAACAACCGGGACCAACTGCTTAACGTGCCTTCCGAAGCACAAGGGAGCATAGGAAAGTGTTTTTTTTGTCACACAAATTATAGGTAACCCATTCCAGTGGCCACGCCAAGCGTTGCTTAACCCGCACGACAATTCAAGTTCAGAAGGTGCAGCTAGGCCAATGAGTTCCTCAAAATATAAGTTAAGTAATTTATTTACGAACTAATTAAGTTATTAAAACAAGGTTACTTACAAACTTGTAAGTAAGACATCAGCTCGGATAGGAGTGCCCTGTATTGGAGGGTCAGTTTAGTCACGGCTCGGTCATGGTACCATAGACCCTGATTTCGCCCTAAGGATCAAAACTGGACGAAGAATACACCTTTGCATTTTCTGCCCGGGCCTGTAAAAGGCCAACGACCGTGTTCCTCGCGTGTCATGTGGTGGGCGCTGCGGTTCACAGGAATGCCAGAAACTTACATATTGAAACTATCAGAGACATGTACCGTAAGTTCGATTCTGTGGTGTGAACTGCCGTTGATGACCCTTAACTGTTTCCTCCTACGCACTAGCGGTTGGCCGCCTAGGCGGTTCAATTAACCGGCTAGTGGCGTTTAAAGTTTTGTAGCTGAAGCGGCTTACCCCGCGGTTAGCCGCCCACGCAGTTAGACGCTAATGTGTAAGATGCTTTCCTGTCAAAGTCCACCGAGGACCCGTCGCGTCCTAAGTAGTGATGGTGCTACACCATCAGGAATATCTTTTATATCTCTACAACAGTACCTACATACATTCTCCAGCCTAGTAATTACTCTTACAGTATTGATTGACAGCTCATCCTGACTTTAAATTGATAACAGATTACCAGTTTGAAGTATCAACAAGTGGCCTTGATAGCACACAGCGATAACGAGCAATTTCTCGGTGTTATTAATTGTTATACATACATACGTACATTGAAGTGGGGACATGACGTCCGCGTCCGTAAGCGACGTACAATGTTTCAACGTCAATCGGCAATACACATTAAAAATACATTTTGTGACGCAAAATCAATTAACACGTCGTTTTACAACATTTTGTAAATAAATACTAACTTATTTTCAAAAGAAACAAATACATCTACCTACCATATAAATAATATGAATTATATTTAAATTCAATTTTACGATCGGGCCGAGACGTTTAATTTTTATTTAAAAAAAATGTGCTAAGTTCTGCCCCCTGATTACGTAATTATGTTGCTATCAAATTTCGATTGAAACAATAAAAAATGTTGATTACACGTAATGTTTCACTCATTCAGTCGCTAACAAATTGTTATTGCAACGAAAACTAGCAACTGTAACTTTCAAATTGTATATCAGTAAACGCAAAAATCAACAATCTCAATTGTTTGAATCGAGATTTGTTAGCAACAGAGTTACGTAATCTTTGGCCAACGAATAGATATTGCTAAGAGGCAATGCTGCCATTTTGGGCACCATACCTAACATAAGTGAACAGTGTCTCGAACTCAGGTTTGTGTAACGTAAGTACGTCATCATCGCAATGTGGGGGCGACCTGATAACTCTAACACCAGGTGAGCCACACCACTACACGAAAACAAAAAAAATATCACAACGTGGAAAGTTTTATTCAAAAAATGCACGCTCCTCTAAACATGTTACTCTCGCATGCATAACAGAAAACCAATAGACGCAATACTAGCAATGTTTTCAATGTGATTGGTTATTCAGTTACCGGAGAGCTTCCGCAACAGTTACCTCCGGTAACTGAAGTACAAATCACATTGACAATATAGCGTGTATTGCGTCTGACGGACGTGAGAGTAAAAGTATTTACTCTCCGATGCATTTTGAACGGAAACACATCTCTAGGGTTCTCGTAGTGAAATTGCCGAGTTACAACTTACATCCATGCGACAAGTCTTTTTTTCGGGGATACCAAACCTTGCGTAGTATTTTATTGTAGCTTCGCCCTGCAGTTTCTATTGGTTATCGTAAGTCCCGACCCCATGGGAATCTCGGGATGTAGCATTTGATAATGTAGCTTTCTATTGGTGATTTTTTTTTTAATCGGACAAATAAATATTTATTTCCTGTTTAGTAAAGATGGGTCTTCTAACCAAGAATCAGCAAAAGATTTCTGTGGCTAAACGATTTCAACTGTCAACTTAAAAAAGATACAATACAACAGCGAAAAAGTTATGATATGAATAAGGTTGATTGGAGCTATAATTGGAGCAAGTATATAACCACTATTGGTTATCTATTATTACTATTATAAAGCGGAAGAGTTTGTTTGTTTGTTTGTTTGAACGCGCTAATCTCAGGAACCGCTCGCGCTGGTCCGATTTGAAAAACTATTTCAGTGTTGGATAGTCCATTTATTGAGGAAGGCTATAGGCTACTTTTAATCCCGATATTCCCACGGAGTCGGGACTTACGCGGGTGAAACCGCGAGGAGCTGCTAGTATACTTATATACTTGCCCCAATTATTTCGGACAATGCATATACGCGTGCAATATACAAACAAATTCTCGCTACATGCCGAAATGAGTGCAAACTTTTGTATTACACATGAAGTTTAAAAAATACGAGAATATTGCGTGTAGTGAAATATTAAACAAGGAATGATACAGTGAAGAGATGAGAAATTATATTTGGTAGTGTTTAAATGAACCTAATGTGCAGGGTAGTTAAGTTGTTGTTGCCTTAAATTAACCATTATATATGTTACTAGAAATATTTTAAAGGAAAAATAAATCATGTAAAGTTTGCAAATATTTATAAAGCATTGCATCAAAAAACCAGTCATCCAAGTAAAAAACACAGTTTAAAAAATTAATCAAGAAAAATACATTTTAAAAAAATTTAATCGCGTCGAGCTTCGAACTCGCGTTATAGTATTAACTTGCTGACCCGGCAAACGTTGTTTTGCCTTATAAATTATAGATAGTAGCCGATTTTCAGACCTACTGAATGCGCATGTGGAGTTTGGTGGAGATCGGTTCGTCCGTTTCGGAGGAGTACGGTAACTAACATTGTGACATGGAAATTTTATATATAAGAAGAAGATAATAGTAGCAGAACTAGCCTAGATCGTTAAAACGATGAAGGACAGACCAAATAGTATTTTTCCTTAAAATATTTCAAGTACCTAGAGCACTGAAAAATCAAATTGCAAAATATTATGCATTTTGCTACAAACAGGTTTATTTACCCATTCCTTAGAAAATATCGATGGTGAAAGCCAAACGGAGCAACGGGTAATCTTATAAGAGTTCCTGTTTTTCCTTTTAGAATATGGAACACTAAAAAGTACCACACATCATAATAACAACATGATAAGTGTGTTAGAATCGGTCAATAGGTTCATGGGCTCAACTTAATTCCGAAAACGCTCTTTTTTGCAGTAATGCAGCAGTTGCAGTTTAATGGTTTTCCTTTGTACGTAGATGATTGTCAAATCATCTGCCCAGAGAAAATGAAGCTGCACGTAAGAGGTGTACGCAAGACAAAGAACGGAGGCGTTATCATAAAGTACAGACACTAAAGACGACGCCGAGAAATTAAAAAAATCAGTGCAGTTAACAGACTCCGGCCTCACGATCGACGAACCTCATAAGCGTAAACCTAGAGTGGTAGTTATTGGAGTGCCCACATCAATGCCGGAAAAAGAAGTTTTCGCCTGTCTGTACCATCAAAATTTAGCCGACAAACTTCAGGACTCCTGCAGCCTCGACTCGTTTTTGAACTTAGTTAAGTTGAGCCATAAATCTGGAAAAAGGGATGCCGAAACATGTAATTATGTCATAGAAGTGTCTGCCGCTGTACGCAAAGCCCTAATAACTAATGATAGAGTCTTCATTAATTGGTCATCGTGTCCTGTGAGAGACTTTACTCTGGTCACAAGATGTTACAAGTGTCAGCAATATGGTCACGCAGCCAAGTCATGTCGTGAGGTGGCCTACACTTGCGGCCACTGTGGCAATTTAGGTCACTCTACAAAGGAATGCCAGACTGCAACAGAGGCGAGATGCGCTACCTGCTTGCGCTTCAAAAAGCCATGTGATCATAGCACAGGAGCTATTGACTGTCCCGCGAAAATAATTGCGGAGAGAAGATACATCAATTCTATCGATTATGGTGGCACTTCACGATAATAATAAATATCATTCTCTTTTTAGGTATATTATACAATAGTATGAATCAACTGAGTGTTAATGTAGGTCAAAGTCAATATTGCTGAGACTACTTTGTTGAGTTTTAATAGTGCGAATGTATTAGGTTTAGGTATTTAGAATTTCAGGGTAATAGGTCATGTTATGATCGGTTATTGTAAACTTAATAGTAATTGATGGTGAACTAGTTTTATTTACTCCAATGTACTACTTTTATTTAATTTATATATTTTATCCAATTATTACCTATACTTAGACATACCAATAGTATTTAGTAAGTTTCAATTTGTTTCTAATTATAAGTGATAATTTTAGTTTCTATAGTCTGCCATTCTCGCCTGAGATACAGGATTTTCCTAGTTCAGGCATTTGTGTAATTTAGATTTAAATCAAAATTTGACTTAAGTTAATTTGTACACATTAATTTGTAAATAAATTTATTATTATTATTTAGTATTAAATATTTTGTTCTATAATAATTTAAAAAAGTCCACGACATCATTAAGTATAGAAATGTCTAAATGTCTGTGTTATTTCTAGTGTGAAAAACGTGGACTGGCTAGATAGAAGTCGAAAGCTATCAACCCTTCTCTCGAAGAAGCTCCTGAACTGAAGAGATTTTTTCATTTTTGATATATATCTGGATTCTACATATTTTTACATAATAAAGAGATGGTTGGTTACTGATTTTGTTTCTATGAGCAACAAAAGTGCATGACTACTCATCATCCGAGCGATGTTCTCGGTTGCATCTCAAGAGCCCGGGGTCCTCTTAGAGCCCGGAGTCCGCATGCAAAAATACATGACTACTGAGGGCATGAAAGTGCATGTACAAAAACGTTCTACAAAACCGGGGCTGTGAGAATTAAAAGCTCTTAGTTTTATTTTCAATCGAAAAAAGTAAGCTGTTGCAACCAAAATGTATTTGTTAAAGCAAAGAGCGGTGTTGGTCTAGTGGTAGATACCCCGGCTTTCATTCTGAGAGTCGTGGGTTCGAATCCAGACCGACCGCGCACCAATGTCTTTTTCTTTAAGAAAAAGGTATGTGCGCTAATAACATCGCTCTTACGGTGAAGGAAAAACATCGTGAGGAAACCAACATGACCTAGGACTCACCACGGTCCGAAGACATGGGATATTCAGTGTTTTCTATGTATCATATGTATGTATTTACAAAAAAAAAGTATAATATGTAGTATATCCGTTGTCTAGTACCCATAGTACAAGCCTAGTGCTTAGTTTGGGGCTAGATTGCGCTGTGTGTAACGTCATGCAATATTTATATTTATTTTATAACTAATGAACATACTACAATAATGTATCTAAGTAAATGCCCACTCGATCGGAATCCACCTTCGATCATAACCTGCCAATTTCAACATTTTACAATACAACACTGCTGATCCCAAATACGGACTGGTATTTGGATGAATGAAACTTAATAAAATCAATAGGTAGGTAGGTATTTTAAGTACCTACTTAAAGTACCTACCTAGTTTATAGGTAGGTACCTACTTTAAGTAGGTCGTTTATTTTCAGAAAATTTAGTTGATTAAAGCACTACTTTACTCTGTATCTATGTTTTCCCACCGGAGACCACCTATTAATTTGGAAAAAGAGATAAAAAAAGTGAAATAATGTAAAGAATGAGGTGAAATGTTGGGTAACAAAAACGGCAGCCTCTATGAACAACGTAAAGTAGACTGCTTGTAATCATAATCATAATCATAATTCATTTATTGCGAATAAGGGTACATAATTTGGTGTTACAAGTAGTAACAAAAAGTAGTAGTAGTAGTTACAAAAGTGACCTGATACAAATAAGAACGTAGTATTCCAAAATTATATGAGTCATTATGTAGATATGACGTAGGGAGTTCTATGCATGCAATTATTTCATGGAAATAGAAGCGGCGCACGTGCAATACTAGTGACGTTGGTTCAGTCGGTATATGACGATATCAGTATCCTTGCAGGTAGAATCATGCGATATCAATACGTAGGAAAGCAATGATGAGTTTAAAAATAGATAAATTATGTAAGTATTTACAAAAAAACTAAAACTAAAATAAAATCTGAATTTATAGTAGGTATAAATTCATGTTTTAATTTCAGACAGACAGTATACTTCTGTGTGACTTTGTCGGTTTTTTTGCTCTTTTAATGAAAAATAAAATAAATTTTAGATAGACAAAGTTATCTATTTATTTATTTATTTTATTTTTCGTTACCTATTTATTTGGTTTGCTTTTTTTTATTTCATTTCTTTTAGTTTTCAGTTTGTCTCTTTGTTTCATTTCTAATGTAATTTGATAATTTTGAATGTTTTCATATCTTATTGAATAAATATTTCAGACTACGGACGTTTTGATTCTCTGTATTTGACATTTTTTCTATAGAAAGATGTGTCAAATCATAGTCTACAATTAAAAAATCGAAGTATAATTTCTAATTGTATCATAACAGCTAGTCAAGGTTAAAAAGGGTGTGCTAAAACACGTTAGAAATAATGTAAGAATATTTAGGTAGTTGTAATTAAAATAAAGATAGCAATAGGTAACTCTTCCTAGTAAATTGCACGCGTATAGTTAAACTTCCATTAGCGGTAGTCATAAAAGTATGCGTGACGATCAAACTCTACAGTTAGTTAAAGTAATTAATTAACTTTAAAGCTATTACTCACGACTACTGCTGTCATTGTTTGAAACGAACTGCAATATGTTCAAGGTAAAAAATGTTTTTATTTGATTCTCATCAACATTATAGCGTTGATTGTATCTATAACTTTGATATATTTTTTACAAGAAGATCCAGTGCACTTCATATAGCCATCGGTCATATTGAAAAATAATAATTTGTCACTGGCAGTAGAAAAACAAAACTTCTTTGGGCCGTTATCGTATGTTCTAATATTATGAACTTAATAATAGAACATACGATAACTGCTTAATAAATTGTTTAAGAACAATCTAAGATCATAAAAATCATATTTTTATGATATGGCAATCAGTTTTTTTTTCATAACAAATTATCAGTGAATTGATCGTAATGAAGAACAATCTGTTTATTTGTATAATTCAGAGACGAACTAATCACTCCCTAGGGCACGTATTCCCTCATTAAGTAACACTGACCTTTATTTTTTGTTATAGGTACACTACAAAACTCGGTTTGGACAAAATTTTGCTTGAATACTCTGCTTATACAAATTCGAAGCGATATCCCATAAACATTGAAGTGACCTGATATAAATACGAACCTAGTATTCAAAAATTATATGAGTCATTAGATTAGGTAGATTATGTATGACGTAGGGAATTCTATTCATGCAACATTTCATGGAAATAAAAGCAGCACGTGCAATACTAGTGACGTTGGTCCGGTAGGTTAATGACGATATGTGACGATTAATCGCCGATACTTACTTAGTATATTTTTAGGTGTCAGGCGGTTGGTGAATATTGTTTTCACATCTGATTTAACTCAGGAAATATCATTTAACTTTACTAAATTTTTTAAGCCTAAGTGGCGAACTGTAGCCCAAAAATAGACCCGAATGGAAGAGTTGGGGGGAGGCCTTTGCCCAGCTGTGGGACAATTCTGGCTAATATAATAATTGACTAAATATTGAAATAAGATGCATTTTGAAGGTAGTGTGGAGGCTCAATCGTGAATTCAAGTCTCCAACACAGCCGTAAAATACCATGCTCAAACTTAGTCAGTCACTGATTTCAGAAGCTCAAGAAATACATCGTGCAATCCAAGCGGATTGAAAGCACAACTTATACAAATACCAATTGAAATCCGACTCGGTCATCGGAATCTATTGTAATCGGAATAACGTCCGAATTGCTAGAGGATCTAGTTCATCTGCCAGTACTTGTTTACACTGTGAATCGGACGAATTGAGTTGGTACGGGAGCTTTGAGCAATTATTACGTACAGCTGATCGAGTGATCGATTTAGGGTTGGCTGAATGCAACGTAGGCCACTACAGTTACTAAAATTTCGACGTCAAAATGTTTGATTTAAAATCTGGTAGGATGATATTAAACCAAAAATCTGGTGCTATCTGCGTATGATGGAAAGGCCTTTTAAACCTTCTATGCACATTTTTTTTTCAATAAATAAGATGAGTCGTTTTATATTAATGGTCGGAAACGTAGTTTCCTATAATTTACAAATAATAACAATTTCTGCACACAATTATAGCCTTATTAATAAACGAGGAGTAAGGTCGGAATAGTGAGAACATGCTTTATCTTTTTCCGTGATAAGAACTTTCAAAGTTGACAGAAAGAAAAAAAAGTGGTAATATTACTTCGACCTTACTCCACGTTTATTAATAAGGGTATTAATGTTTAGTTGAAAAAAAACGCATTTTAGTTTAGGTAAGTATAGATTAAAAATCTGTATACGGTCATACGGTCGTGTAAGTCATGTAAGTTTCCCTGGTATTAGAACGTGATGTCACTGACGCAAATAAAACGTCAACACTTGAGGTTTCTAGACGCTTATTAAATAATTGAAAATAAAATTAATTTGTGTTTGAAGTTAAACTCTTTTTTTTTCGGTTTTAATCGCGTGGTGTTTATTAATTTTAGCATTGTTTCGACGCTTTTTAATACAATTATGTCAGTCAATCCTTTACAGACCTGTAAAGGCCTCGAAACGTTGAGCATTGAAACAATGCTAAAAGTAATAAACACCTCGCGATTAAAACTGAAAATTGAGTTTAATTTTAATCCAACATCGCGAAAACAGAAGAAAAATCTAATTTGTGTTTTTGAATTCTAAAGTTTACTAGTGGTGTTTGGTTTATCAGTGTGGCAACATATAAATAAATCACTCAGAGTAAGTAATATGAGTGTGTTTACTAAAAAAGTGACGACTCTCTCGACTCTTTTTACACAAAATCATAGCGGTCATGTAGAGAGGGATACAACCGGGAACATCGCTTGGATGATGATGATAGCAATCATAATTTTTTTATCAAAATAATTTGTTTATTTATCTATATAAAAAACCTAACAACTCAAGTTTCAATAAATAAGTTTCCACACAATTTTAGCAAATACTCATATCTAACGAGTCGCCCGGTATCTTTCTAACTGTTTATTAGATGGAGATCTAAAAGAAAGTCTCCAAATCGAACAGTGCAATATCGGCCGATACAAAAATTATTCACCTAGTCAGCCTTCAACTCTCTAAAGTCAGACGGTAGATAAATCTGTCATTATAATACCTACATACGTATGCATAGTTAAACAAACACAGAAGTAGGTCGCGTTCAGTAACTGATGCATTCATGTACAGACTCGGGAATACGAGCTTGATAGTTGGATCAATTTCATATGATAAATATATGAACTCTGTGAAAAGAAACTTTGCAATTTGAACCTTGTTACATTGTAAATAAAACAAGTTATTTTTGAACCTTACTCTCTCCATTGTTGAATAGTGCGGTGACCAGTATTCAAAATAGGTTTTGTAGTTCGCAGTTAATTAATATATTAGGTAGGTACTAATTTTATACATGTGGAGTCGATTGTTTCTTTTGCAAGAAAAAACAAGAAGCAAGAAATTGATGGCGCCTCTACAAGCTGAAATCGTGAAATACGAATAATGTGTTCCTAATAAAAAATCAACCATGTAGCTTGTGCTAGATGCTTGAACTCACTTGGCGCAGTTGGTTAGCGCACCTGGCTAGAGAACGGGAGGTCGTGAGTAAATCACTTACTCATATAGTCTACGATCGTACCCCCATCTAGAAGACTAGGTGACGGTAGTGAAATAAGATTCGACTCGTCTTCCGAAGTGTCTTTAGAACACGATTTACGTCGACACGTAGGTAACGGAACACGGACGAGTCTCCTTGGCACTACGACTTAAACCGATAGGCTAGTAACAAACCGCGGCCGAAGCCTGCCACCAATAAATCTATGCCATTTATTAATAAGATCCTGAAACTATTTTATAGTAACGTGTCTATCGGTTGTTAATAATCACGAATAACAATAAGTTAAATAACACATTTTCTGAACGAACACTACCTAGAACGAAATCTAGTAAGTAGTTTTCTTTTAATACGTCATAAATCGTAAACCGCAATCTACCTTTCAAAACAAAACCTGTTGTACAGATAATGGTACGGAACCCTTCGTGCGCGAGTCCGACTCGCAGTTGGCCGGTTTTTGATGATGCATTTCTCCATTGAAAATATTATTTTAGTACACATGCCTTGAGCAATTAAAACAAACGTAATATTGAACACTACCTACACATCTCGCAGCTACACGTCTATTACGCAAGTTTATACAAAGACGATTGCTCAGGCCTCAAAAACGCTTCAAAGCTAAACGATCAAAACAAGGAAAATGAAACAAATACATAATAATTTTATAGCCAAGAATAAAACGCTGTGCTTTTTAAAGCTCTCCTAAAATTCTCATAGAAATTGATTTTAAAGCCTCATCTTAAAACAGGGGATCAAGTGAATGCGATGATAAGGAGAGGAAATAGCGGTCGCTATTTTAACCGACTTATAAAAGGAAGATGGTCTCATTACATTTTTCATAGAAATACATTTTCTTAAGAAGTGTGTGCATACCTCTGTCTCAATTTATTGCAAATAATAATTAAGTAACAGGAACTGTAGAACTTCAATTAATTGTTAATTATTTCGTGCTCTGCTAAGTTCACGAATATACCTATTATATAGATTAGGGCTTACTAAAACCGATCAAAATGTCTAATTTCGTAATAGTTCTGAGGTGGATGACGTATTCGACTTTTAACGCTTTATGTAGGTCGAATTTTGAAAATATCTATCAAAATGACCTCTAATAAATCAGCTTTAAATTTAGATTATAGATAGCTAAAAAATACTCATGGTGGGTTTCTCGAAGTTTTTAAAGACTGTTAACTTAAGAGGAGTATCAACGCCAACGACCTTGAAACTGAAAATCCCTGTCGGGCTCATCGAAAATTGTTGATTATTTCATGACGGAATGTCGTAGAACTTTTTTTTGTGCACAGATTGTAGGTGACATTGTTTCCTACATTTTGGTGTAGTTTTAAGACAAGAACCTCCTATTGGTGCAAAGCCTATCCAAATTTTAGACAAAAAAGGTTTGATTTGGCTAAAATATCGATAGGCTTCAATACGTTTCGACATATTTATATGGAAACTGCACTAAAATATCGGAAACAATGTCGCCTACAATCTGTACACAAAAAAATGTTCTACGACATTCCGTCATGAAATAATCAACAATTTTCGATGCGCCCGACATGGATTTTCAGTTTTTCAGTATAGGGCCCTTAAACGATGGTAAACGAAAGGTAAGATTTTACTTTCAGTAATAGTTCTCAGAACGTATGTTTAAATGTGACATGTGGCAGCCTGAAAATACCGACAAAAATCATATAAAATAGAATAAAACAATCAAAAACAAATTACAAAAAAATTCAACTAAAAACTACAAATATTGCAAATAATGTTATATACTAGTAAAAAAAGAATACCTTCAATAATACACCATCATAATTCATTAAACTAATTAAAATTAAAAATCCAAAAGTGAGTCTCTAGAAATGCTACCCAAAAACTAAAAATAAGAATAAAATAAATGATTAAATTACAGAATAATTTACTATACTACCTTTACCTTTAAATAATAATCATTTGGTTTTGTCTTGGGTTTGTGGATAAATAACTCGTGCAATTCTTCAAAAATGTATGTTTACGTAACGATTTTGAGAGTCGTTTCCCTATTAAAATGTCGAGTACCTCCATTTTGCAATTGAACAAATAGAGGATGTGACCGATCAAAGCTAAGGACATGATACGTTCGAACTCACACTTCGGCACGTTTGTTCTTTATTGACTAAATAGCTTTGTGGTTATGTTGTTAGTCTTTATTGCTCGGCAGGTTCAATTGTGTGATACGTGTACGTACGAGTTATAAGCCTAAAGGATGATTTACGCCAGACCGGGCCGTGTCCGGGCCGGGGCCTGGACGGGCTACTTTTGTATGAAGACCGCTTTTGTTTTGCATGTTGTCCGTGCCGCGTCCGTGCTGTCTTCATACGTATACAAAAGCCCGTCCCTGCCCCGGCCCGGACACGGCCCGGTCTAGCATAAATCATGCTTAAATCATCCTTAAGGGTGTAATTATAGTACCGTTTTTAACTCGTTGCACTCACCAGGGGGATTATTCCTGAAATAGAATTGTCTAAAATTTCAATTCAAAACAATATTGCAATTGCGAAAAATACACTCAAAATGAAATTATAACTGGCAACTGAACTGCAATCTAATTATTATTGACATATAAGTATATGGAAAACGGTATTCTACAAATTTTATTTTATCGAAAATAGAATAGAAGAGAGAACGTCATGTGATAAACGTCAATTTTGAATTAAAGATTGAGTGCAATAATATTGAAATGAAATTTTGTTTAATTTGATGACGCGAATAGGCCATCTGGTGGTCGTTAAACGTGGTACTGGTGCTTAGAGCTTTCCACTCTGCTTTCCACTTTATCTCTTACTTATGGCTCCTATTATTGCTATCGATAAGCCGTGTAGATATTGCAATAGGTTTACTTATTCATGGCTCGTAGTAGGTACCTACTATAATTTATAACTGGTGTGCAATGAGAGAAAGGAACCCTATGGAAACCCTGGCAAAGCACATTACTTTCCCAGGGTTCCTAAATTTCAATAATACGGTCCCGACATACTGATAATATCTAGTAATCTGATACTCGGACAGTACCTTTATTAACCTTTTTAAATTCACACGATTTGTTAACATAGATTGTTTGTTTGTTCGGTTTCTTGTCAGTCCCCTCGCGACCAATACCATTTAATTTCAACATGGTTGAAACGTCGAGGTAAGAAAATAAATAATAATACGCAATAAAGACCCGGGAAAATGTAACTATAGAAGGTATACCTTTATTTTCAGATTCAGATTCAATCGGTTATTTACATAATATATAACATTTTTAAGGTACCTACCAGTAGTCACGGGGTGAAGTCCCGCCGGGTACTAAAGTTATTGAAATCATTTTTTCAAAAAGCATGTTTAACGTGTTATTTTTTTTAGTAGATATGTACAAGTATTTCCTTTTATAGCGTGCAATAGTGAAAAACGCGGAAACGAAACTTTTCTACGAGTCGAATCTCAAAATAACTGAAATCGTTGTGAAACTTTCTGTAAACTTTCATAACATTCATCCGCAACACATTGGGGCTTTATCAATATTTAATCCTAGAGTTTGACGATTTAATACAGAAATGTAATATTTTATGCAATGAGCTGCGCCAAGATATTGTGTCATAAATTATCATCAGATATCGACAAATCCGTGTAATATTTAAATCAGAATTTTATCGGGAATGCGGTACCGACCACGAGAATTCAGCACTTGATTGACCTAATTCCAGTTTCATCTTGCCCTAAATCTATACGTATTTGAAATATTATTGAACTTCTTGATTAAGTCTAGTTGGGTGCAGGTAATAAATCAAGACATAGGTGACGCCGATGTCGTAGGAAGGTATTAAGAGGATACTCCATTCTCTTTCTCCATACAAACGTAGTTTACATTTTCCTCCCTGGATAAAGACATTAGAGCAAATATGTTTATGCCATAAAACCTATATCTGTCATGACAATGCATCAATTTTTTTTTTCTAATTAAAATAATAATAAAATGAAAAAAAAAACAAAAAGTTAGATGCATAGTCATGACAGATATAAGTTTTATGGCATAAACATATTTGCTCTAATGTCCTTATCCAGGGAGGAAAATTTAAACTACGTTTGTATGGAGAATGAGAATGGAGACTGTCCTCTTAAATAATAAATACCGACATCACACTTTTTAAACTTACACGATTTCCGTCCATCATTATTATTAGACACGGGTCTAGATCGCGTTATAGATAATCATTGTTTTAATTACCTCGACGTTTCGGCAAACGGGTTATACCGGCCGTGGTCCCGAGAAGACCAAACTAAAACCATGTTTACTCGGGACCACGGCCGGTAAGTAATAAGGGTAATACTTTAAATACTATCTAGTGTTTATTGCGGCGATATCAAGTATTTGTGGAAGAAATACGGCTCTTAGAACCTTACACAGGCTCTAAAGCTAATAGGTTTTTTTGTTTTAAGTTTCATTAAAATCGATACATAATTGCGACTTGTAGAGTAGTACCAAAGTAAACTCTTATAAAAGCAAAAATTTTGCTGGAATTGAAGCCTGAAGCAGAGATCTATTTTTTAATTTGTGCTTCGTTACCGCTCACGAGTAAAGCTGGCAGTCGGTCTACTTTAGTGTCTGTCCTGTGGCTCTATTTATGAATCGCTAGTGCCACTTCTAACGATTTTAATAGCTCGATTTCTTCTGATTTTCTATCAATATCGGTATCTAAACGAAAATCAGTAGAAGTCGAGCTATTTAAATTGCCCGAAATGGCACAAGCGATTCAAAATTAAGGCTTCTGATCTACAAAATCAGAACACGAAAGGCGATTAGCTATCAAAAGCGACCAAGTGAGGTTTATTTATGTTGATATTAAGTCTAAGTACATATTTCTCATTGCTTTTCTTCCTCTATTCTCTTTGTCTTTTGCTAACAATGCTCTAGCACAAATAGGCATAAGTTGGTAGGCGACTGCAGGTAAAATTACATAGCAAACTCTACCTTATCTTCACTACATACGTTTCAATATACGGACAGTAATTCTACCAACTTCTTCTTTTCGTACAATGGTATGGCTCACCTAGTGTTCGAGTTTCAGGTCGCCCAAAGGCCTCTAACTTGACCTAACGACTGCGAAGATAATTACCGGGACCAACTGCCTAACGTGCCTTTTGAATCACGGAGGAGCTCGAGAAAATGTTTTTTTACCGCACAAATTATCGGTCACCCATTCAAGTAATGAACGCGCCAAGCGTTGCCTAACCCGCACGATCAATCAAGGTGCAGCTAGACCAATGAGGTCCTTAATCAACAATCACCTTTAATAACTTTGCTGTTGATGATTTGATTGTAATGACATGCAGTGGTGAATAAGCTGTTATCAGTAATTTATCAGTGTTTCATTGATTGATAAGGTAAGTTAAGGCAAAAAGGTCTGTTATTTTCACACAGCGTGTCATTATAGCTCGTGATCAAGTAAGAGAAGGGTTAATAATCATGGTTTATTTTTCATACCAACGCTTTATGTACCATTCGCACTTACCGGCTCGAGGCGGCGTTTTTAACAATTTGTTGAAGGTAATGAGAACATTTTGAAAAGTGGTTAAGGCCCTTATTCGATTTAAGTATATTATGCCCTTCAGTTGATTTTTTACGTGGTCATTTATATTGGTTTACTTATTTAGTTTTTCGTTCAAGTACCCAAATACTCAAATAAATTATATACTATACTCAATACATATAAATATACAACCTATGCTCAAATAAATTATAGATTTATTTGAGTATCATCCGAGCGATTTTCCCGGTTGCATCCCTCTTGAGAGCCCGGGGTTATAATTTATTTGAGTACAATCTTTTGCAATTCGGGGTAATCCGGGAATGACCCAAGGATTGCCGTTACCAAAGATGATGGCAACTCTTCAAGTATTTTTGATTTATTTTGGTTATAGGAATATATTATGACTCGGACATCTGATGTCTGAACAGACTAACAGACAATTTTAATAAATTAAAAAAAAAATCGTTTCTTTTTAGTTTTTTTTTTGGTTTTAGATTATTATGTCCTTTCGGCCAGTTAGACTTGATCCAACTCTTGGTCCACTTTGTACAAGGGCCTAACTCGAGTCTAACTGGCTATTATAGGATATCGTGTACCTGCTTGAATAAACTATTAATAACAATGTGAAGTTACGTCTGAACGTAGTTGCAAGCCCAGTTAGAACATTCGCACCGAGCTACGCCCTCTGAACTCAATGACCAAACTTACGGCAAAGGTTTCTCCAAAGTAAATTCAATCCTAACGTCTACGATTTTAGATGCATTTTAGCATCTCTCTAGTATTTATTGGAAACAAGAGCTTCCTTGCTTATGCTAAAAGATTAGCGTAGAATTGACGAAAATACAATTGGGTCAGATATTCAGTATAAGTATCGGCCTGATATTTGTACAATGAAATGGTCGTGGAAATGGTGCCAATTCCAGATATGGCAATACTGTTGATATTAAAATACAGTTAATAAAATTGGTTCCTACATAAAATGTATAATTAGTGTGAATGAAGGTAGGTACCTATGTTATACCTATTTAATATAAACAATTCGTACCCATGAATTGTACAAGATATTACAAGTCAATTGGTATACGTAAATAGGTAGACGAATCAGATAAAAGGCGACTTAAATATTCTGTAAATAAAATAGAACAATGCGAAGATTGAAAGACGTCAATAGACATAAAACGAAAGACAGTCAGTCAACAGTTGTTCCACATAACAACTTAGATTATAAACTCATATGTAGAGGCTAAAGTTATTGGCTTATACGAAGAAGCGTCAACGCGTAGTTATTCCCACGAAAATGGCACGTTACGAAGCCTTACAAGCTAGCACTTACCAAGCCGAGGGGCATGGGCGCGGCGCGTCGCACTAACGCACTCCTATTACTAAATAAATCCTCGAATATTTACAGAGATCTACACGCCATTTTCTCAACATGACTACCGAACAATGAGCCAAAGTTTACGATCCAAATATTCGCCGCCGCCGTTGTTGCTATGTGCAAATCAATCGACCTCCCTTGTAGGTTACATGAATGAAACCTACACATCTTCGGTGCGTCATCATTATCATTTAACCCGACGACTGTAAAACTGAACAGCTCGACCCGAATCTTGTGACACGTTAGATTTATTCATGTAAAACATAAGACACTAGGGTGGATCGTTAATTTTGGTTTTGCTTTGAATTTGGCACGTAAGAGGGGCGGAGGGTTAGTGTAGAAACTGACGTGTCAGTGGGTATAGTGACAGACGTCGTCGGTCGGAAGGTCGGGGAAGCCGGGTCAGGCTCGAGCCCGGGCTCCGCTGACGTCACCGAGACGACGGCTCGGCGCCGACCGTCGTCGCTCACCACTCACCACACCGGCCTGCCAATTATTATTTTATGGATAGATGGACGGCGCGAAACAAAAGGCGGCGGCGGCAGCGAGCGGGGCGAGCGTGCGGATACCTTCCACCGCAGGAACGACAACCGGCGCCATCTAGCGGCGGTATCCTAACACTCGCGCCTACTGTCTCCGTCTGCAGACGATCGAACTAGAGACGAAACTTCTGCGCTGACCGACCCTGTATCCGATCCTGTAGCTCCTTAACACTGTCACTGAACGAGATCAAACATCGAGGGAACCATCGCGCTGATTAAAACTGCCCTGATGCAAGCACTCAACCCCGAGGAGTTGTAGGTTGTATCGGTGGGATGTATCGTATCGTACCGTCGTCAGAGCGTGGCTGCGTGTGATGGTGGCGGTCGGAGAGGCCATGCTGTCAGGCGGCGCGGGAGAGGCGCGGGCCGGGCATGGCGTTACGGCGCGACACTGAGTGCGGGCGTCCGCGGCGCGATCTGCACGCCACTGAGCCGCGCACCGCCCGCGCCCGCTCCGCGACCGCCCGCTCCGCCGCCGCACTGCGCGCGCAACTCCGCACCGACATCACACTGCGAGCGTCTGATGCTTGCAGCCGCACCACGCACCACGCACCAACACCAGACACAGCTCACAAGCGCGCATACATTCACCTATAAACCTACCCACTACGCACCATTTATCATGGTGCAAAAACAAAACAAATCGCAGCACCCAACACATGAATATAAAATTCTTGGAGAAAATGCAGCTAACTTTATTGTTAATGGTATCTTAAAATTGACGTAACTTTTGTCGTTCTATTGTCTTGAAACGCTACGAAATTATATGATATGAAATCGTAGCAGTTCGTAGCATTAACATGCAATAATAAATAAGTGATCAGTAAGCCAGTAAGCTATGTATGAAAGATTATTTTCTACTGGCTTACTGGCTTTTCAAATTTTAAATCATTTTACATTATAGACAGGTTTGAATTCATTAACTTTAAGAACATGGCTCGGAAAAAGGCAACGTGTGTGATCCATTAAGTACCTATTGTAAAATTCGTAGAGAAAGTCCATTAATAGATCATTGTGTTCAATCATCATAATATTATTATCAGACTAATAATTGGCAAATTGTAAATTGTTCAAATCGTAGCACCTCGTAGCATGCATATGTACTACGATCTGCTACGATTTCGTAGCAAATATTTATAGAGAAATAAAAAATGGTCACAGCGATATAAAATAAAAGTGGTGTAATTAACCATAATGTAGGGCGGCTAAAACGAGATAAATTTACAGATCTAAGTGTAGGTATATCTCTTCAATTCAATTCAATCAATTCTCATCGATAAATGAATTAATTAATTGATTACGTTAGTTAATGTATGACGTATTGCGCACCGAGGGTTCCGTACCCACACAGTCAGCAATAATTAAAGAGCCTCCTCTTGCGTGGGCGCTTATATGACTCAGAGGCCTACTTAACATGGCTTGACGACCTCAGTGGCGCGTCGTGCGAATGCCCGACTGCAATGCAGAAGATTGCGGGTTGCAAGTTCGGTTCCCGCCATATTTATGCTTAAAAATAAATAATTGTTTCTGGTATCGGTGTCTCTCTACGCGTAATAATAATGTAAGTATGTATTTACAATAAAAAAAATAAATTTAAGTATTTTATCCGTTGTCTAGTCACCGTAAAACATTCTTAGCAGCTTATCATGGGGCTAGATGGCGTTGTGTGTTGTTCACGGAATTAATTTATTTATAACACGGTTTTATCACATTTTGTATGGAGGCTTCCATAATTTTTTAACCGAAATCTAACAAATTTTGTATATTTTTTTTAAGTAGGTCCGTACCAATATAAAAAAGAACGTAGGCTACTTTTCTCCAACCTTAAACGAACAAACCCCACTACACAACTAGCCAAATAACTCAGAGAACATCTGAATCATCCTTCCATTGTATGTAAAGCAGTCTGCAAAAGCTACATACAAATAAAACTGGCTCCACGAGAAGGCAAAGTAGACCAGGTCAAAACAAGTCGTTGAGTCTCTTCTCAACCGGCCCGATTAAAAAGGCTAGCGGTGCTTGTACTACGTTGAAAAATATGCTGTGCTCTCCTACAGTTAAATTTAGGTAGGTTTTTTTAACTCAGGTCATTGACTGGTTTATTAAAAGCGTAAATCATCTCCGATATCTGGAGGTTCACCGCTCACGTTGTAGATTTTCTATTTCAGAAAGTATTATTTGAGAGGAAAGTCTACCCACTCTTTCTTCATTCAAACGTAGTCGACTGTTTCCTCTCTGGATAAAGAAATTAGAGCAAATATGTTTATGCCATAAAACCTATATCTGCCATGACAAGGCCCCTATGTTTTGTCTTTTTTTCATTCACTGATAGAAATTGAAAATAATTTTAATAAAACACTTTGAACTTTTAAAATAGGACCTATATTTGAACGAGAAATAATTGGGTCAAGAAATGTATTTACGTATCTATGGTTGATCAACCTTTGTCTTTAGGTCTATGCCAGTTTTAGATTGTGCAGTGTGGAGCATCTAAAGTTATCAAGACTATCGTTCTAGTTGTCTCTCCAATGGCCGGGTCACAGTAACGTCAATGCCCTTCATCGCGATATCTATTGCAATAATTTAAACGCGTTAATGGAGTGGCTACATCAACGTTTAACGACCATCATCACAATAATTAACAACATTTCCCGGCAATGTGGCCAAGAAATTAGTGTCCAAGATAGTAACGAGGCGCGTCGCTGTAGCGTTGCAAACTTCCTTTTGACTATCGCCTATTCTGTGGTTGTGTCAAAAGCTTTCGCCTCCACCGCGACTTGTTGACTTATCTGGTGATATATAGTATCCCACTCTCTTCTAAAATGTTCTAAGAAAATATCCAGCTTAAAAATATGATATTCGTTAAAGATTTTTTTTTCTAAACTAATATTCAGCATTTCCTAACCATTAACTTTACCATCTCATTGTCAATGTGTTTACACAAATACTGTGGTGTTTATTTCACATTCACGAATAATTCACGATGCTACGGCGACTCGGCGGTTATCTACTTATCTGGTGAAATAATATTAGATATTTTTCTTTAAAAAATTACCCAGTTTAAAAAAACGATATACCTACATACATAAAAGTTTTTTCTAAACTAACATTCAGTAGTTCCTAAAATACCATCTCATTGTCAATGTAGGACGCTTTCATGCTGTTTATTTCACATTTTCTTTTGCATTCTCTATTCTGTATTACAACGTATTGCTTGAACGTTCCACCGTACACAGATTAAGTTCAAGTTAAGAATCTTCTCAGACTACAGACTACTTCTACATTAACCAGTAATTATCAATGATAATGAGAAATATGAAGTACTTTGATGACGACGACCTCTGTGGCGCGATTGGGCGAATTCCCGACTGCAATGCAGGAGGTTTGATTCGATTTTCATCAGGAAATCTTACGTATGTATCTAGTCACTATAACACAAGTTTAGTAGCTCACCATAGTATATTGTGTGTAAAATTAATAGTAATTTATAAGTTTACACTCGTAGCTAGTTACCTGTTTTGTGTTATAGCAGTTAGCGTTTTAAACATTTTAAAATATCGGGGCAACTAATGCAGTATACATTATTTTGAATTATTGAGATATTCTAACGAAAATAAAAATAATAACAGAAAAGCTATGAGGACAGTCTCCATACTCTTTCTCCATACAAACGTTGTCGACTGTTTCCTCCCTAGATAAAGACATTAGAGCAAATATGTTTATGACATAAAACCGATATCTGTTATGACTATGCCCTTACCTTTTGATTTTTTTCATTTTCTAATTAAAATAGTAATAAAATAAAAAAAATAGAAAATGAAATAAAACAAAGGTAGGGGCATAGTCATGACAGATATAGGTTTTATGGCATTAACATATTTGCTCTAATGTCTTTATCCAGGGAAGTGTAGTCGACTACGTTTGTATGGAGAAAGAGTATGGAAACTGTCCTCTTAAATTTAATTAAGTGTTTTGGACTTTTTCTTACTCAGTAGATATTGATAAAATATTAGATTATATTAATTTATAATTAGTAGGTAATTAGGAAGGTAGTACCCATGGTGTATGAATCTTGTGGCTCTTAGAAAACGAGGGTTTTAATCGTGAACTTTGGAAGGAACATAACTTTTCAGTATATTTTAATTACTCCTAATATAATTCCACCAAAACACACGAGTTCACCATTCCCAGACAGATGTTCCGCCTAGCAACCAAACTATCGGCCAACAAAAAAATTCACGAGCTGCAAGAGCGAAACTTTACTCCTGGTAGTTATGTTAACCTACATAGTTGATGCTATGTAAGTTGGTTACTGCAAAATATAGGTGCAGTGTTTGCTTTTCAGAGTAGCACCATCATACTAGCGGCTACTGTGTGTCTACGTTTTGAAATTACCAATGTACACAGTTCAGTACAAACAAACTAAACCACGATTAATCTTGGACTGTTAACTACCTACCTATTAGAGTGACCGGTACTATTTTTGGTCATAAATTGACCTCGCAAGTGGACCTGCTTGATATTATTTTTAGATGACTTTTACGTGAGATAAGCTTGCATTTGACCTCGTCTTACTTGTAAACGAGAATGCGGTCGAAGGTGTAACATGCTTCCCAAGACAAAACTAATTCTATCTAGACTTGAAACTCCAAGGTAATGAATGCAAAAATCCGTGGGACTTCCGAGCGATGTTCCCGGTTGCATCCCTCTCAAGAGCCCGGGCTCCGCTTTTCTGCTTTTACGTCTGGAAACCGGACCACGGGCTCTTAAGAGGTTTGGTATTTTTTATTGTCAATTATCATGTCACCAGTGCTGGGTATAGTATTACAGTGTGTGTGAGCGATGTGGATTAAGATATAGATTATTCCATTTTCTTTTCCTAGGTGAAGAAAGTGGAATGGTTTTGTCGACTTATTTCTTCTTGGAAACATTTCACCTAGGTCAGGTGATATCACCCAGGTGAAATGAAGCGACATATTATTTCGAATCATTTCACTTTGGAATTGATTAACTCAGGTCTAATGAGTTTTTGATTAACCCTAAAAGAGATATTTATTAAGATACAGCTCTTTGACCTCTATGCAAACTAATAAATTAAATGTGAACGTAAGAAGACGGCAGTGGATGGAGATTCATTCTGTATATCTTAGCAGGTGCATCGGAGTACGTCTACGAAGGTTCAAACTGAGATAACCAGCATCCTCTGTACCTTTTTAAATTTATTTATCAGTATAAACAATTAAACAAATTACAAGTTAGGTATTATTTAACATCAGTAAACCACAGAGGTTTGTGCGGATGCAAATATCACTTCATAACTTGTAATAACTAATTTGGTTTGTATAGGTTACCTATTTATTCCTAGCTGCGTCCCGCGGTTTTACCCGCGTAAGTCCCTATCCCGTGAGTATATCGGGATCAAAAGTATGTTTTGTTACTCAGGGTTAATGTAGCTTTCTAATGATAAAATATTTTTTGAAACCGGCACAGTAATCTGAGTTTATTCATTACAAACATTCAGACACACACACACACACAAATACAAATCTTTTCTCTTTATAATATTAGTATAGATAAATATAGATTAAATTTATTTTCTTTAATATCTAATGGTAAAATATTTTTTGAAATCGGCACAGTAATTTTTGAGTTTATTCATTACAAACATTCAGACACACACACACACACACATATACAAATCTTTTCTCTTTAAAATATTAGTGTAGTTAAATATAGATTAAGTTTTATTTCTTCCTATAGAAATTTGTATGGAAACTTTTATACATATTAAGGTAATCACTAATATCAATCCATTAAAACCAACAAGCGTATCCTCCTGAGAATTTCAGGCTTCTATCATCACGCAGAGTGCAACTCGTACAATTTGTGGTAGGTAATACGGATATTTTTTTGGTCTCTGATAAAACTTCTACTAGTTTAAATACGGTTGTGGATTCGAGTCCCGCGGAAAGATTAAAATATTTTTTTGTCTTTCTTTTTCTAAATTGTAGAAGTTTGTAATAATAATATTAGTCAAAGTCAATGTCAAATTATAAACTGAATTACAAATACTTTACGTTGAATTTTCGTGCTAATGTCAACGGAGGTGGAAGGCAGGGGTTTTATCAAACCGGGCAGTCTGCGGATAGTCCTGAAACAAAGCAGCGGGAATTTTCTACCAGGACTATCCCAAATAAAACATAGCTTCAAATACACGATGACAAATTTTAATAGAGCCAGAGCTAGAGTACACCCACAGCATACATAAAACAAATTAAAAATAAATAATAAATAAATTTTGATATTAACACACAGATCCATCTAGCCCGTGATAAGCTACTAAGCTTGTGTTACGGTGCTAATCAACGGATATAATACTTAAATTTATCTTTCTTTTGTAAATAGATAACATATTATACAAAATAAAACAAAATGTCTATGTGTGCATTCATTTCTTTATGTGGGCTGCAGGTGTGCTCTAGCTCTGTGTCGTCGTGTATTTGAAGCTTTAGACGGCTATCTCATGGTCTACCTGCTTTTACTAGAATTGTATCAAAGCATATGATATTTATAGTTATAAATAACATAAATCAGATAGGTACTTAAGCACTAAAGCGCGCATTAAACCATACCTACGTAGATGTTTACATACATACAGGTATATATGAATGCATAGTTAATTGTAATAGGTGTTATTAATTGGTTAATATATTACAGCTAGCAGTATGTGTCCCGTCGTCGGAGAGCTGTTAACGTAAATTAATAGGAAATGATGACACGCATTTGCGGAAAATGTTTTAAAGATCGTTATTTTATTTTTTGACTAGCTGGAGCCGGCGGTTTCACCCACGAAAATCTCGTCTCGATTTTTGATCAACCCTTTATTATCGGATGCCTATTGCCTACATCATTTATAAACACATTTTCCAAATTTCAGGACTTTACTGTTAGCGGTTTAGACTGTGCGTTGATCAGTCACTCGGGATTTTATAGATATAAGTAGATTTTAATATTTTAAGAAATATTCAATTATCTAAAGAGATATTAGTTCATTTATGCAGTGCGAGCTATCGTAAAAGTGTTTGAACGTTGAACATAGGAGTTACTTGTACGTTCGAGTTCTATGCATTGTGTAGATAGACAGCTAAGGCGAGTTGAGCTACTGGCGTTTGAATAGCTGTACCTATACTGGAAGCACCTCGCATAGCTTGGACTTTTAAAAAGAGCTTTTAAGGTAACTTTTACAATGTTCATGTCATAGTACATAGTTAAGCCACTTTCTTACCTTAAAACTGGGCGCAAAAACACAAGTTAATTACTTTTAGCATTGTTTAATTCAATTAGCATTGATTGACTTAAATCTATCCTGAAGACGAGACCTGTAAAGGTCTCGAAACGTTGACCATTGAAACAATACTAAAAGTTATACACACCACGCGATTAAAACCGAAAAATGAGTTTAATGTCAATTTAACATTGTGAAAACAGAATAAAATCTAAAAAAAATGGTCCATAATTTTGGACTCGATATGATAGGAACCTGAAACTCTTACAAATGCAGTGTAATGCGTCTAACCGCTTGCTACAGGTGCCAATTGCATCATGATGAAATTAAGGACCGCATCGCTTCCTGTTTTCGACTTAGATTCATAGCGAAATATACCGGAAAGTTTGCAGGTTCAAATCCTGTTGGGTGCAGAGTTTTAAAACCCTTTCAAAACTAAACTCTTATGCAACTTGTGTTAGGTATAAGTTGTTTTTTTAAGGTAGAAAACTGGCTAATCTCTCATCTACTTACTACTAGCTGAGTCCTTTTCACCCGCGTAAATCCCGCTTCCACGGGGATACCAGGATCAAAACTAGCCTATGCCCTTGTCCAAGGAACATCCCATCTAAATTTATTAGAATCGGTTCAGCCATTTCGCCGTGCAAACGCATCAGACAGACAGACAGTTACTCTCCCATTTAAAATATTAGTAAGGAAGCAAGGATGATTTGAACATTGTAAAAAACATCCTATCTAAGTTTATATCAAAATCGGTTCAGCTATTTCGGCATGAAAACGCATCAGACAGACAGACAGAGTTACTCTCCCATTAATAATATTAGTAAGGAAGTAAGGATGATATGAACATTGTAAAAGTTATAGTGTGCGTTAAATGCAGGGTTCAAGTGTAGTGTTGTTCTGCATCGGGCTGCGGCGTCGACCTAGTGACCGAGGTCGTCGGCCTGCACAGAGCCCAACGCCTGCCGAGTGCCGCACGCCCGCCGCCCGGACGCATACATACATACACCCGCACACTACCTATACGTACAAAGCTAGGTATAATGCTACAGTAACAACAGACGAGCTTACTTTAAGCATAGATTAGAGATAGATAATATAGATTATGCAATGTCTAACAAAAAACGTGTGGCACTCGGGGACTGCCGCGGTAAAGCTATTGCATATCATTTTTTTTTCTTCGTAGGCTACATGGTAGGCGGAGTGGGGGGGGGGGGTGTTAGATCTTATTTTCGTTACGGAATTTCTTGATTCGGTCGTCGCGCTCAAAGCCCGCGATAAAAGCTATGCAATAGCTTAAAAATCGTCATAGAAAAATTCACGTTATTTCCAGACGGCGCTGTAGCTATTAAGCCATATATCCCCCTAGTAAAAATATATTTCTTGATTTTGAATATAAAACACTGTTCTACTTGCGTAATATATTTTTTTAAATTAGATTCTGTATTTTAAATTTACTATAGTATCATTTGTCTATGCTGGAAGCCATAGCTAGATAAACAAAGTATCTTTTGTAAAACCGTTTAAATTTTAATGAATCTGTGCTTCGGTAGGCACGTTACGTGCATACACCCTTACACTAGGTATACATAGCTAGGTATACAACTACTGTTACAACCCACGAGCTTACTACAGGCTGCACTACAATTTAAGTATTACAAGATAGATACATTCATTATTTTTTGTAACACCATTTTAATTATAATGAATCCGTGCTCCGGTCGGCACGTTTTAAACTGTTGGTCCTGGTTGTTATCTCTGATAGCAGCCGTTAGGTGAAGATAGAGGCCTTAGGGCGACCTGAAAACTCTACCACCAGGTAAACATCACTGCAGAAAATGAAGAATTATAATGAACTGTTATTAATGTATCTGCTGGTTACTTATACGTAAAATTTCATTGACCACAATCTAACCCAGACTTCGTAGCGCCATCGGTCATAACAAAAAAAAAGGAGAAAAATTGCCACTGACTGACAGTAGGTACAAAAGAATTCGTTACACACTGAACAACGAAAAACAAATTTCGAAAAAATGCTTTCAAAAACTATGCACTGACAGGTTTTGAAACTACAAATCCGTTTACTTCGAATAATGTTTGAGAATTTTTTTTCGTTACTGTTTCTCAACCTTTAATGAATTAAAAATACCTAGGTACAACAAATCATGGGATGTTTTTGCCAATAATTAGTGGCAATTCTACATTTCAATGGGTCCGAATGTTTTATTCGCCTTTGGCATGCGTTTAATAAGTTATTTAGGCTTGTTTTTTTCTACCTTCCAGATTAATATTTCTGCTAACTTTTTCATTTGACAATGAGGCGGGTTCATTTGACCAAGCGAGCGATGGGGCTCTGCTTCAAGTCTGGCAAAATTTTCATTACGATGTGCATTTGCGCGTTCGAGGCGAGAGTACTACCTACTATAGGTACTTCGTTTTTTAATTACAGACTATGATTTGACACATCTTCCTGAAGAAAAAATGTCAAATACTAAGAATCAAAACGTCAAATCGTAGTCTTAAATTAAAAAAACGAAGTATAAGTAAACATTTGTACTACAATCATGGTTTTACGCAAGCTTTACGTTTTTTCATCGAAATATGACGCGCGGCTACCAATAAAACGTCGTAATGTACTGTTCCACTGACATTTGTCAACGTAAATCACCTTGTCAACTGACAGTTATAACGACGAGCAGCCTCGGCAATACTGAGTATTGTAGTAATAGGTTGGTGACTGGTGTCCAATAAGGCCCGGTTCCTACATTCGAAATACGATGCGTAGCGATTACTGACGGACATTCCTTGTTTTTTTTGTTGCCTGAAACACTATACCCTGGAATTCCGATACCATACAAAATTACATTAGATCTGTGTGCCGATTTGATTTGCGCCATGTTACGCTGTTGTCGCATGGCGCAGATCAAACAGGCACAAAATTCAGTGCGAGACCTCCTGTCCATATAATTCAGGTCAGTGCCTGAAACTGATCAGTAACAGTTTCAGGCAACAAAAGAGCTTAAAGGATGTTATACACTTAAAAAATATGTAAAGCAATGAAGACTTACTTACTGTGCCTACCCTAAATAATTTAGGGTAAGCGCAGCAAGAAGAAGACGCAAAAAACAGAGTTTTGAGATTTCTGAATAAACCAATTAATTAAGAATGTCCTACATCCTAGTATTTTTACAGACGAATCACAAAACTGTTCCAAACGTTGTGGAACTTTTTGTAACACAAGCTAAGTAGCTTTCCACGGGGCTAGATGGCGCTATAAGTTGTTCACATACATTATTTATATATATTGTAATTTAATTTCAGTTGTGAAAATAGTTTAACCGATCTTTAGGCAAGTGAGCGCACTCGTACCCGTACCGACACCATTAAGTTCTCGCTTTGTGCGGATGCAGAGCAAAGTGTGAGATGTGAATGCATACGAGAGGCACTTGGCTTGCACTGGGAGGCAGATGTAGTTATCAAATGATGAGAAGATGAAACTTTACAGATTAAAGATTTAATTTTCATTTATTTTTAAGCTCATCATCTCATCATCCGAGCCGATGATGAGACTCTGTCTCCCTGTCTTTGAGCTTACACTCAAAGACAGAGAGACTGATGTTGTTATCAATAATCAGATGTAGGTATGTATTATTTTGGGCTTTTGCAAAATTCAGTTTTTGGATTTCAAACCCTTTTCCTCTGCTTTACCGTAGCGCCGGTTAAGTATCAACTGTGCTACGGGACCATCATCGATCGGGTTGAAATAAAAACATAGCCTTCCGTAATTCCAACC
Source organism: Idaea biselata (assembly GCA_958496205.1). Classification (NCBI taxonomy): domain Eukaryota; kingdom Metazoa; phylum Arthropoda; class Insecta; order Lepidoptera; family Geometridae; genus Idaea; species Idaea biselata. The sequence continues at coordinate 46,393,948 of OY292394.1, read as the reverse complement.
GGGTGCACAGTTTGTAGTTCACTGCAGACTGTGTCTCACAAAACAAATGCCTTAAGTTCAACCCCCACAGGAGAATAGCAAATAATTTTAGAATGGCGTTCGAATTGTATAATGATAGAACAATTATTTTTTTTATTTTCGGGTATAAAACCCGTTTCGAAGCCTTCCTTGTGCTGATACTATCAATTGCTGTGCAGCGTGGGAACGCTACCAGCTTATCTTATAGCATGCTCCGGGGACGCTGTGCGACGGCTTATTTGATTAAAGGTATTTTTTGCAATGTCAATTACTGATTGGCAGTTATCATTTGGTGAGGTGTACATCCCATTCTGTAGGAGATTCTCTAGTTTTTTTGGCTGCCAGTATTTCGAGCTATAATTGTACATAAACTGTTTAAGTTAAATTCTACTGAATTAATTGAAAAACTTTGATTTTCAAAATTGTGTTTTGTAGTAGATAGTTAATCATTTCCGAATTTAACTGTAGACGCGCTGTAATTATTCCCATTTTGTTGACTAGTATATTCCACGAATTATAAAAACAATCTAGGTATTTTATTCAACTCAGTTAATTACAGCGGTTTTCTATATGATATTCATGTTAAAAATATAATGTTTATAAATATTTATAATATCTGTGCCGGTCAAAAAGTTCACTAAAGCGTGATAATGAGCAATCTAAAGGGGCTTCAACCAAATTAAAGCGGACACTCAAAATGAAACGCATCTAAGGGAAAATTTAAATTATACCTACATATTACCTATAGGTTCATAAATAGTCCTTTGGCAGGATTCGAACCAGTAAGTGCCATGATAAGCTTCTGTCTGAGACTTGGAGGTATCTCACCATTACGTATTTTAATGCTTTCTTGTGGGAAATTCGCCAAACGTCTCTTGCTTATTGTAAGTACCTACTGCGTCTAACCCCTTTGTTTGAATTTACATTGATCCAGCTTAAAATATGCTCACAATATAACACGATAAGTAATTAACTATTTATCAATGGATGTAGGGACGTAACGATTCATTGTATACTCTGACTGAGATTCCGAAATGCACTAAATTTGTTGTTGATCATTTTCATTTGCTTTTTTAAATTTTAGGAATGTGGCGGGGTCTGACTCTACCTAATTGGTTTGTACATTTCACTGATTATTCTATATATTTTATACCTAAGTACTTCTATAGGTAACTTTTCTAGAGCAAAGGAATTTAAAAAATATGAATTGAATAAATTCTTCGTAAAATCTTACGAAAATATAACGTTAGATTGGTGGTATCGTACACGTACTGGCTGTTATCAGTATCTGAGCAACTCGTGTAGCAAGTACCAGTATAAAAAGATCTAAGCACACATACTACCACGCGCCATGGACAACTTTTTATTGCCATACTTCGTCGACTTCTTTTGTCGTCTCTGCAGGTCGAGTTATGTCCTAATTATGCTCTGATATGTACATTATGTTTGTGTATTGTGTGTTGAGACACAGCCTAATTAGCCTTGTTAAAGTGAACCTGAACATTAGCTGTGGCATCACATGCAGATGCGATACACGTGGTTTTATAATCCTCTTAGTTAAACCCGTTGTACTGTAAGTACCTATTTTTATTTCTAGACTACGATATGTTGTTTTGATTCTTTGTATTTCACAGTTTTGATGAGGGAAATGGGTCAAAATCAAATAGTAGTGTACAATTCAAAAACTAAGTTTAGGTGAACAATCTGTATCTGCCGATCTTGAGCGGTCGGTCGTGCAGGTTAGGCAACGCTTGGCGCGGTAATTACTTGGTTGGGTGACCGATAATTTGTGTGGCAAAAAATCGTTTTCTCAAGCTCCTCCGTGCCCTGGAAGGCATGTTAAGTAGTTGGTCCTGGTTGTTTTCTCTGATAGCTTTCGTTAGGTCAAGTTAGAGGCCTTAGAGCGACCTGAAAACTCTAACACCAGGTTACGATAAGAAGAAGCTGAGCGATGAAACGCGACACGTAGCGACGCGGCGCGATGTAATGCAGTCATGCTTCTGATAGACAAATTGACGCGATGTAGGCTACAATCTTATACAACGACTATTTTATATGTTCGCGTCGCGTCGCCATGATTGTCGTTCACCTAGGACAACGAGTAATATGTTACTACAACTACTTTTTAATAGAAGACCAAGATTTGGCAGTTCGTGAAGACAAAAACGTCAAATACATAGAACCAAAACATCAGATCGTAGTCTGAAATTGAATAACGATTATATATGTTTTGGAATTTAGTCGTAATAAAAAAGAAATTTAGTTGCTTTCATTGTTTTTCATTTATTTATCCTTAGACGAAATGGTTGATTACTAGGTATATTTATTGATTTCTCAATTTGTTATTTGAGCGGTAATAATTTAATCACTGATTATGCTCGGGGTTTCTCTACGGGATCGAATCAGAAATGAGGAGTTACGTAGAAGAACAAGGGTCACCGACAAAACCAAACGGATTAGCTCTTTGAAGTGGCAGTGGGCAGGACATATAGCACGGAGAGCAGATAGTCGTTGGGGCCGAAAAGTTCTCGAATGGAGACCGCGGATCGGAAAGCGCAGCGTTGGACGTCCACCAACGAGATGGACGGACGACTTTGTTAAGGCCGCGGGTTCACGGTGGATGCAGGCCGCTTATGACCGAAGCATCTGGAGATCTATGAGGGAGGCTGATGTCCAGCAGTGGACTTCTTACAGCTGAAATGATGATGATGATGATGAATTTAATCATTTATAACTATAACTGATTCCTTTACTGTTATTTATAACTGTTAAACGTGAAAACATAACCCTTTCTTGGCAGAAATGTTATGTTTTTACGTTAAAGGGTATGTCGGGTAAAAAACAGCAGATTATAATAAAACGAACCATTAATTGAACTACAGTGACATAAACTTAACGCAAACACTCAAAACTGTTTTCTGCTGTCTAAAAATTACTTTAAGGAAGCATAATATCTATCTACATACCGACTTATTTTTTTAAAGTTGCTAAGGCGCTAAGGAAAATCGTACAAAAGTTTTTCGCCTGTGATTTTGCTTCCTTTGTCCTCCTTCGTATTTTTCCTCGCCTAATAACGTAATTATTTTTGACTAAGTTATAATTGATTAAATCACGCGATAACTAAGAAAAGCCCGATTCCGCAGCGAAGTCGAATTCGACACGACACGTAGGTTGAAAACTTCGAATGGGGTAAATTCAACTACATCGGGGTTAAAAAACTGGGTAACAGATAAGTAACTACCTATACCTAAGTGCGATTCAAAGAGATATATTGTTAATATCCGAATGAATAAAAGTACTTTGAATGTTACCCTATTTCAGAAACATCAAAAATGTAAACAAAGAACGGTAAATTTTAAAGGAAAAAGTAAATAAAGACCTGTCACTTGTCGCTAATAAATGTATAGGATTTTCGTTTGCATTTTTGATCTGAGATTTTGAAATAGGGTAAGTATAGTTAAATATGACAAAATAATATTACATGACATAATTTAACATTAAAATGAACCTTTTGCTTCACTACATAGTATAAAACAACGTCGCTTCGCTGTCTGTCCCTATGTATTTAAAAAAAACTTAGATTTTTAAAACTCCGCAATGGATTTTAATGCAGTTTTTTTAATAGAGTGATTTAAGAGGAAGGTTTACATGTATAATTATATGCACTGTACAAATCCAGTTCGGGTCGCTAGTTTCATATAAAATGCTCTATTCTGGTAAATGGGATTTGGCACGGAATTTGAATGTTTTCTTTATATACCAAGAGTAGGTACGACCGTAAATATCTTTTTGAGCTTACAAAAACGCCTCGTCAAGAAAATGGTAATATTTTTAATTAAAGTTTTAGGTTTTACCTGTGGTTACGTCCTGCAATATTAATTCATATACTTAGGTATTTAATACTTCATCATCATCATGCGAGTGATGTTCCCGGTTGCATCCCTCTCGAGAGCCTGGGGTCCGCTTTCCTACTTTTCTCCACTTCGCACGATCTTCACCATCCCGTATATATATAGGTATTTACTTATTTTGGATTATTTAAGTCAAATGTACAAGTTATAAATACCTACTAATTAATATCATCTACTTATATATCTAAGTAGTATAAATTGTAATATACGTAGGTTTTAAACTACTGTAAAACAGTATCAATTATCTGCAATTCACTTTAACGATTTTATCACGTTCAATCGACCTCGAATCGAATGCGTTTCAATAAATAATAATTATACGTACTTAATAAAACTACTGAAACAAACTGTAGATTACATCGCGTCAATAGAACTTTTCACCTAATTACTTACCCTGTATTAATATAGGGAAAGCGGCATAAAAATGGGTCATATATTGGCGAATGAGGGAGAAAGAAAATAGTGCAACAAATTGTGGTATGGCATCGTCTCTTTCGCGCGCCGGAAATCAATAATGGAATGGCCACGTGGAGAGAACCGAGCGTTCCATTTACACCGGGCTAAAGAGGCGAGCGGACGGGTTCGCCCGTCGCCGACTACATTATTAGATATTGAATATACGAATCTTACCCAGCCTCTTGTTCAATAAGTACAAATAAATTGAGTTTACCTCGCTTCTGGGTAGATGAGAAGTACAGATTTCGAAATTTAACTAATGGAGTTAATTGTATGATTACATTGAGGCTTTAGATTTATTATGTACTGTACTGTTATATTTAGGTAGGTATATTTTAAAACTAAAGAAAGAAGCAAAAGCCATAGTTGTCGTCCTACATGTCTAGTGAGAATCGACAATCCTCGATTCTCTTTAGACAACACAGAGACAATTACGGATAACGTATATTATTTGCGACGCCATTTTTTGTGTTTTTATTAAATTTTTAGCACCGTTAGTACTAGGGTCGCCATCTAGCTTCGTTAAAAAGCAATCCAGCTCAACAAAATGCCCACCTGGGCCGCTTTTTCAGAGGGCGCGCACTCTGAAACATCTAGAGAAACTGTCTCAACCACCCGAGAGATGGCGCCACTAGTACCATGATAAGGTTCTAATTTACCGAATTGATGAAGGTGAAGGTTTTTGCTTATAGTAGTTTTCGTTGCAAAACGTAGATGGCGCTACGTACTAAAACCTGAAAATTTTAATATTTTACTGCGTGAGCACAACTTTTCATCATTATGGTACTGCAATACAATATTTAGGTAGGTATTATAAATCAAAATAAGATTTTTTCGTGTACCTACGTGGGAAATGATTTATACAACACCAGAATGTTTAGGAAGAAAATTGGGAAAAATACATTTATACCTATTAGAACAATTTATAAGATTGATTCTATACGTTTTATAGATCTAATACAGGGCCTCTAGTGCCTCTACTTTATTTC